>OY997588.1:67400616-67405616 GCA_963921825.1 Erodium maritimum | reverse complement strand
AAGGCGTACCAAGGTCGTCCATGTGTCACGGACCAGGTGAAGACCCTTCCTTGGGCTGGTGCCGTGCACTTGGGGACGAGGTGGACTCGGTCCCATTTGGTTGCCGAGAGGGAGAGACCGGCCAAGGGCCAGGCCGAGACATGGGCGAGGGCGGACCGGGCCAAGACACGGGCGTGGGCGAGCTGGCCCCAGGCGTGGGCGATGGCGAGCGGGGCCGAGCCATGGGCGGAGCCGGTTTGGGCCGAGAGGAAGGGCTGATCAGTTGGCATGGTCAAGGTGCAACGAACCTAGACATGGCCATGATTGGCGCCCTTCTAGATGGTGGAGACAAGGAGCAAGAATCAAGGGTCAATGGGAGTTACAAGACTTGGCAAGGATCAAGGGATAGTCTTTGACCAAGGAATCAATGCATTGATGGCATTTCATTTATTCTTGTTTCCATATATAGACCTCTTGTACTAGTATATATAGAGGGCTCATTAGCCTTGTAAACACACTTACCGACACACTTACACCTTTTGTATTTTCACTCATAATACAATCAGAAAATCGCTCCCTCTTGAGCACCAATCTTCTTGTCTTCTACCTTTCTTTTGTTGCTTGTTCGTGGCTCATTCCCTAAGACGCTTCCGCAACGTTGAAGGCTGATCGCTTTGGCTTACAAAGTCTAGGGAAAGACTTGTGTAAGGAGGCGAGCCGCACGGATCCAAGAGGGTGGTCTTGTGGTCCCGTGACAAGTGGTATCAGAGCTCCGGTTCAAGAACAAAGCAATGGCCGAACAAGTTGAGTTGGCTTTGGAGGTTGATGTTGCTGGCCGTGACATGTCAAGAGTGAACACTAAGAAACGAGGTAAGTCAAAAGAGCCTTCACTTCGTGATATTGATTCTTCTTCTTCTATTTCCTTGGAGGAACGCATAGCTCTTTTGGAGGAGTATGTGAAGAGGGGAGAAGGACGGTACACTTGGGTGAAGGAGGAGATCAACACGTTGTACAAACGTGATGATTTTCTTGAGGTCACCTTTGATCCCTATACTAAGAAGATAGAGGAGTTGGAGGAGACCGTGTTGTCTTTGCAAGAGGAGTTGAAGCTTTGCAAGAAGGCCGTGGCAAATGGAGGTGGGGGCACCCCGAGGATGGATGTTCCTCGGCCAAAGTCTTTTGCGGGCACAAGATCAGCGAAGATCGTTGACAACTTCCTTTGGAGCATGGACAACTACTTTGAGGCAGTGAACGTCCAAGATGATGCAAGTAAGCTTAAGAATATTTGCAACTTTTTATCTGACACTGCTAGCCTATGGTGGCGTAGGCGTTGTGAAGAGGCTAAGTACGATGACGAGGAGGTCATTGA
This sequence comes from Erodium maritimum, assembly GCA_963921825.1. Classification (NCBI taxonomy): domain Eukaryota; kingdom Viridiplantae; phylum Streptophyta; class Magnoliopsida; order Geraniales; family Geraniaceae; genus Erodium; species Erodium maritimum. The sequence continues at coordinate 67,404,268 of OY997588.1, read as the reverse complement.
TTCTTGGTTGGAGTTCAAGGATGAGCTCAAGGCGCAGTTTAGGCCCGAGAATGCCGAGGATGAAGCAAGAGGAAGGCTTCGCCGGTTGACTCAAAAGGGGTCTATCTATGAGTACGTGGTGGCTTTCCAAGAGATCATGCTAGAGATTCCGGGTTTTGGTGGAAGAGAGGCGCTCTTTGCATTCAAAGACGGACTAGCTACTTGGGCGCAAGCGGAGTTGCGAAGGGCCAACGTACGAGACTTGAACGAGGCCATCCGTGTGGTAGAATCCTTGGCTGATTACACAAGGAAGGAGAAACCAACGGAGGATCGTGGTGCTAAGAGTGGACGGTCCCATCATAGGGAGGATAGGCGAAAGGAAGAGCCCATGGAGAAGCCAAGGCCTAACAACGAAAGGCCAACCAAACCGGGTAATTCCGTTCCCTCTCATCAACCATTAAAGTGTTTCATTTGTAGTGGTTCCCATATGATGAGGGATTGTCCAAGGAAGACTAGCTTGAGAGCTATGGAGGCCGTGCCGGACTCACAAGAGACAACATTGAACTCGGTGAGGAGCTCAAGGGTTGAAGTGAAGGAAGGACGGGCCAACCGCAAGGGCTCCATCTATGTGGAGATTGTGGTTAACAAGATCCCGATGAAGGCCTTGGTTGACACCGGCGCTTCGGATCTCTTTGCAAGCGTTGAGGCTGCCGAGAAGATGGGCCTCAAGATTCATGGGATAGAGACCACCGTGAAGACGGTGAACAAAGAACCCATCCCAGTGAAGGGGATAGCTCGAGATGTGCAGCTGAAAGTTGGGTCTTGGAGCGGGGTTGAAGACGTGTTGGTGATGGCGTTGGATGACTACGATTTCGTGATGGGATGGGACTTCCTTGATCGAATCCAAGGCGTTCTCCTACCCTATGCCAACACCATGTGGATTCTAGAAGGAACACCGTGCATGGTACCTCTAGAAAGGAAGAACCATGGAGGTAAACTATTATCCTCTATAGTTTCGGGTTTTGATGCTAATGTCTCTCCTCCTACATTTCTTGAGTGTGACAAGGGGAAAGGGAAGGAAGAGGTGGTTCCCGAGAAGGTGGGGGAGCTTGTGGCCGAACTCAAGGACACTCCGTCTTGTGAGTTGACCCCGAAGCTCCCACCAAGGCAAGCCGAGTTTCAAGTGAAGGAGCTGGTGCCAATGGGGATCGCAAGCATTCAAGCAAGCACCCTTAAAGGGGACTTGTTGGAACGCATCAAGGAGGGCCTGAGGCATGACCCGTTGGCTAACACCATTGCGGGCTATGCCAAGGAGGGCAAGACGAGGCGTTTTTGGGAGGAAGACGGCCTGATTTGGACAAAGGGGCGAAGGCTCTATGTGCCAAAGTTTGGGAGCTTGAGACGAGAGATTCTCAAGGAGTGCCACGATGTGAAGTGGGCTGGTCATCCGGGCATGCATAGGACACAAGCGCTGCTGGAAACGTCCTATTATTGGCCGCGGATGAAGGACGACGTTGAGTCGTATGTGAAGACTTGTCTTGTGTGCCAACAAGACAAAGGAGAGCAAAAAGCCTACGCGGGTTTGTTGCAACCATTGCCCATACCGGAGGGACCATGGGAGAGCGTCTCCATGGATTTTGTGGTGGGATTGCCCAAGTGTCAAGGGTACACCAACATCATGGTGGTTGTGGACCGGTTTTCCAAGTATAGCACTTTTATACCGGCACCAAAACAATGTCCAGCGGAGGTGGCTGCTCAATTGTTCTTTAAGAACGTCGTGAAGTTGTGGGGGCTGCCCAAAACGATCGTGAGTGACCGAGACTCGAGGTTCACGGGTAAGTTTTGGACCGAATTGTTTAATTTGATGGGTTCAGACTTAAACTTTTCTACTTCTCTTCACCCTCAAACGGATGGCCAAACCGAGAGGATAAACTCCTTGTTGGAGCTTTACTTGCGCCACTACGTTAATGCCAACCAAGGTGATTGGGCACCTTTGTTGGACGTGGCCCAGTTTAGCTACAACTTGCAGCGGAGTGAGTCCACGGGGAGGAGTCCCTTTGAGTTGGCGACGGGAAGGCAGCCAACAACCCCACATGCTCTAGTGACGGGCTACACGGGGAGTAGTCCTGCTGCGTTTCAGGTTGCTAAGGGTTGGCACGAGCAACATGATATTGCCAAATCGAACTTGGCAAAGGCAGCGAAGAGGATGAAGAAGTGGGCGGACAAGAAGAGAAGGCACGTTGAGTTCATGGAGGGCGATCTTGTCCTAGTGAAGCTCACCACGCATGCACATGGGCTTCACCGAGGACTCATGCGCAAGTATCAAGGTCCGTTCCCAATCCTCAAGAAGGTAGGCAAAGTTGCGTACAAATTGGAGCTTCCATCACACCTCACCTACCATCCCGTCTTTCATGTGAGCATGCTAAAAGCTTACCATGGAGACAAGGATGATCCAAGCCGAGGAGAATCAAACCGGGCTCCAATTGGTGTGCGAACGGCCTACGACAAGAAGGTTGAGGCGATCTTGGCCGATCGACTACATAAGGATCACAAGCGCCAAGAATACCTTGTGTCATGGAGAGGCTTGCCGGAGAGCGAGCGGAGTTGGGAGCCTAGTGACTCGTTGTGGGAATACGAGGGGCTCATCCGGAAGTACCACCAAGACAAGGCAGCCAAGGCGGAGAGCATAGGGCAGCCGAGCATCGGGGCGATGCTCCGTTTTGGTGGGGGAGGATGTCACGGACCAGGTGAAGACCCTTCCTTGGGCTGGTGCCGTGCACTTGGGGACGAGGTGGACTCGGTCCCATTTGGTTGCCGAGAGGGAGAGACCGGCCAAGGGCCAGGCCGAGACATGGGCGAGGGCGGACCGGGCCAAGACACGGGCGTGGGCGAGCTGGCCCCAGGCGTGGGCGATGGCGAGCGGGGCCGAGCCATGGGCGGAGCCGGTTTGGGCCGAGAGGAAGGGCTGATCAGTTGGCATGGTCAAGGTGCAACGAACCTAGACATGGCCATGATTGGCGCCCTTCTAGATGGTGGAGACAAGGAGCAAGAATCAAGGGTCAATGGGAGTTACAAGACTTGGCAAGGATCAAGGGATAGTCTTTGACCAAGGAATCAATGCATTGATGGCATTTCATTTATTCTTGTTTCCATATATAGACCTCTTGTACTAGTATATATAGAGGGCTCATTAGCCTTGTAAACACACTTACCGACACACTTACACCTTTTGTATTTTCACTCATAATACAATCAGAAAATCGCTCCCTCTTGAGCACCAATCTTCTTGTCTTCTACCTTTCTTTTGTTGCTTGTTCGTGGCTCATTCCCTAAGACGCTTCCGCAACGTTGAAGGCTGATCGCTTTGGCTTACAAAGTCTAGGGAAAGACTTGTGTAAGGAGGCGAGCCGCACGGATCCAAGAGGGTGGTCTTGTGGTCCCGTGACACATGGCATGCCAAGGCTGGTCCCAGGTCGGCCATGGTCGTCCACGGCGTGCCAAGGTCCTCCAAGGGTCGGCCAAGGCATGCCAAGGCCGGCCATGGTCGACCAAGGGTCGGCCAGGGCCTGCCATGGCCTGCCATGGCATGCCAAGTTCGTGCCAAGGTCGGCCATGGTCCACCAAGGTCGTGCCAGGGTCGGGCCATGGACGACCAAAGACCGTGCCAGGGCCG
>OY997588.1:67388116-67390616 GCA_963921825.1 Erodium maritimum | reverse complement strand
CGTCCAAGGCATGCCAAGGTCGTCCAAGGGTAGGCCAAGGCAAGCCAAGGGCGCCCATGGTGGTCCAAGGTTCGGCCAAGGCATGCCAAGGTCGTCCAAGGGTCGGCCATGGTCGTCCAAGGCGTACCAAGGTCGTCCATGGCATGCCAAGGCTGGTCCCAGGTCGGCCATGGTCGTCCACGGCGTGCCAAGGTCCTCCAAGGGTCGGCCAAGGCATGCCAAGGCCGGCCATGGTCGACCAAGGGTCGGCCAGGGCCTGCCATGGCCTGCCATGGCATGCCAAGTTCGTGCCAAGGTCGGCCATGGTCCACCAAGGTCGTGCCAGGGTCGGGCCATGGACGACCAAAGACCGTGCCAGGGCCGGGCCATGGTCGACCAAGGACCGTGCCAAGGTCCTCCAAGGGTCGGCCAAGGCATGCCAAGGCCGGCCATGGTCGACCAAGGGTCGGCCAGGGCCTGCCATGGTCGTGCCAAGGTCGGCCATGGTCGGGCCAGGGTCGAGCCATGGTCGACCAAGGACCGTGCTAGGGCCTGCCATGGTCGACCAAGGGTCGGCCAGGGCCATGGCATGCCAAGGTCGTGCCTAGGTCGGCCATGGTCCACCAAGGTCGTGCCAGGGTCGGGCCATGGACGACCAAAGACCGTGCTAGGGCCGGGCCATGGTCAACCAAGGACCGTGCCAAGGTCCTCCAAGGGTCGGCCAAGGCATGCCAAGGCCGGCCATGGTCGACCAAGGGTCGGCCAGGGCCTGCCATGGTCGTGCCAAGGTCGGCCATGGTCGGGCCAGGGTCGAGCCATGGTCCACCAAGGACCGTGCCAGGGCCTGCCATGGTCGACCAAGGGTCGGCCAGGGCCTGCCATGGTCGTGCCAAGGTCGGCCATGGTCGGGCCAGGGTCGAGCCATGGTCGACCAAGGACCGTGCCAGGGCCTGCCATGGTCGACCAAGGACCGTGCCAGGGCCTGCCATGGTCGACCAAGGGTCGGCTAGGGCTTGCCATGGCATGCCAAGGTCGTGCCTAGGTCGGCCATGGTCCACCAAGGTCGTGCAAGGGCCGGGCCAGGATCGACCAAGGACCGTGCCATGGTCGACCAAGGACCGTGCCAGGGCCGGGCCATGGTCGACCAAGGACCGTGCCAGGGCCGGGCCATGGTCGACCAAGGACCGTGCAAGGGCCTGCCATGGTCGACCAAGGGTCGGCCAGGGCTTGCCATGGCATGCCAAAGTCGGGCCAAGGTCGGCCAAGGGCCAGCCATGGTCGACCATGGGTCGTGCCAGGGCCGGCCATGGTCGACCAGGGCCGGCCAAGGTCGACCAAGGGTCGGCCAGGGCCTGCCAAGGTCGACCATGGGTCGTGCCAGGGCCGGCCAAGGGCCTGCCAAGGGTCGGCCAGGGCCTGCCAAGGTCGACCAAGGGTCGGCCAGGCCTTGCCAAGGTCGACCAAGGGTCGGCCAGGGCCTGCCAAGGTCGACCAAGGGTCGGCCAGGGCCTGCCATGGTCGACCAAGGGTCGGCCAGGGCCTGCCAAGGCTGGTCCAAGGTCGGCCATGGTCGTCCAATTTCGACTCTTCGATATCCTATGTAGTTGACTGCCCAAACCAACTCCGATTGCCCTCAAACTTTGCCACAAATTCGATATCGATGTAGTAGTGCTATATACAAAGGATCAGCTCCAAATTATATTTCCCGATTTTTCCCGATTTTTTAACAATTTTAAAATGTAAAAAATCGGTAAAAATAATCGGGTCGTCAAAAAATTCTGAATCTTTGATACCATGTTCCTGGTAATATTGAAGGACACCATGCAAAAAATCTCGCCGAAATACGGTCTACAGCTCAAAAAAACAAGGCATGCACGTTTCAGACACTTTGATGTTTCCTCCCCCCAGGGCCAGCATCGCACTTAAGGCTCTATAGGGGGGAGCACCTCGGCTGACTTGCCATGGGCAAGGCTGCCGATTGTGGGATCGACCGATACGAGAGCATGGGTGCCGAAGTCTTCCCCCTACACCCATGCATCCGGGGCACCAAGGCCGGGCACCACCGCCGGCCACCGCCGCCGGCCGCCGCCGGCCGCCGGAGCTCCGGCGAGGGGAGGGAAAATCCGTCGTTTTTCTCCCCTCGGTCCCTAGATGTCCCTCGGACGACGGTCAGGGTCCCTCCAAGGTTGGATTAAAGAATGTCGGGCCGATATGATGTTAATCGGTTGAACAATGTTTGCGCGATTTGGCACGTTTGAGTGACCGGAACAGGCTCGGAATATATTTCTTCCACACACCTCGTTGCCGGTTGAGGATCGTGCCAGAGAACGTGGGCGGGGGTCAAGCAAAATTTCGCACCCGACAGTCTTGAAGTCCAACCATGGAGGGACCCTGTTGGCCCCCGGACGCCATAGTTCCGGATGAGGGGAGAACGAAAACCGTCCGATTCTCCCCTCCGTCCCTCGATGTCCCTCGGAAGACGGTCAGGGCCCCTCCACGGTTGGATTAAAGAATGTCGGGC
>OY997588.1:67377749-67380416 GCA_963921825.1 Erodium maritimum | reverse complement strand
GGTACGCGTCGCGCAGCGCACGTCTTCTGTCCGTCACAACACGTTCATATTTGACACCAACTTGATTAAGGACCGTGGTAACCGAGGACGTATTTCGGCACAAATTCTTGGGTTCGGGATCCCATAGCTAGGGCTCGAGCCAACACTACAAGGCATTTCGGAAAATCGGCCAATTTTCGAAGTCAATCCTTCCGGCCGATTCCTCACCGTTCAGCGTCCACACCGCTTTACGTTAGGTTTCGGGCAACCACGGACGGGTTCGACCACAATTTACGGTTCGGGGATCTCGTTTCGGGGGCTCAAGCTAATAACACTACAAGGCGCTTCGGAACGTCCATCAACCGTCTCCGAAATCAATTGTCGTGCCCCATCTCTCATTTTTCCGCGCCTACACCACGTTGCCTTAGGTCCTCGGGAACCACGGCCGGATCCGAGCACATGATTCTCGGGTCGAAATTTTCGGAGGGGCCTCTCAAGCTACATTAGACGGCGTTTCGTAAAATCGGCCAATTTTCGAAGTCAATATTCCCGCCCGATCCCTCGCTACTTAGCGTCTACACCGCGTTGTATGCGGTTTTGGGTCACCACGGTCGGATACGAGCACAATTCTTTTGGGTCGGCATGACCATTTTCGGGGGGCTCAAGCTAAATAAGCTACACAATTCATTTCGGAACACCGGACAAGTACCACTACAAGGTCTAGGTTGGTCGTCCAATACATGCCAAGGTCGTCCAAGGCAAGCAAAGGCCGGCCATGGTCGTCCAAGGCATGCCAAGGTCGTCCAAGGGTAGGCCAAGGCAAGCCAAGGGCGCCCATGGTGGTCCAAGGTTCGGCCAAGGCATGCCAAGGTCGTCCAAGGGTCGGCCATGGTCGTCCAAGGGCGTACCAAGGTCGTCCATGGCATGCCAAGGCTGGTCCCAGGTCGGCCATGGTCGTCCACGGCGTGCCAAGGTCCTCCAAGGGTCGGCCAAGGCATGCCAAGGCCGGCCATGGTCGACCAAGGGTCGGCCAGGGCCTGCCAATGGCCTGCCATGGCATGCCAAGTTCGTGCCAAGGTCGGCCATGGTCCACCAAGGTCGTGCCAGGGTCGGGCCATGGACGACCAAAGACCGTGCCAGGGCCGGGCCATGGTCGACCAAGGACCGTGCCAAGGTCCTCCAAGGGTCGGCCAAGGCATGCCAAGGCCGGCCATGGTCGACCAAGGGTCGGCCAGGGCCTGCCATGGTCGTGCCAAGGTCGGCCATGGTCGGGCCAGGGTCGAGCCATGGTCGACCAAGGACCGTGCTAGGGCCTGCCATGGTCGACCAAGGGTCGGCCAGGGCCATGGCATGCCAAGGTCGTGCCTAGGTCGGCCATGGTCCACCAAGGTCGTGCCAGGGTCGGGCCATGGACGACCAAAGACCGTGCTAGGGCCGGGCCATGGTCAACCAAGGACCGTGCCAAGGTCCTCCAAGGGTCGGCCAAGGCATGCCAAGGCCGGCCATGGTCGACCAAGGGTCGGCCAGGGCCTGCCATGGTCGTGCCAAGGTCGGCCATGGTCGGGCCAGGGTCGAGCCATGGTCCACCAAGGACCGTGCCAGGGCCTGCCCATGGTCGACCAAGGGTCGGCCAGGGCCTGCCATGGTCGTGCCAAGGTCGGCCATGGTCGGGCCAGGGTCGAGCCATGGTCGACCAAGGACCGTGCCAGGGCCTGCCATTGGTCGACCAAGGACCGTGCCAGGGCCCTGCCATGGTCGACCAAGGGTCGGCTAGGGCTTGCCATGGCATGCCAAGGTCGTGCCTAGGTCGGCCATGGTCCACCAAGGTCGTGCAAGGGCCGGGCCAGGATCGACCAAGGACCGTGCCATGGTCGACCAAGGACCGTGCCAGGGCCGGGCCATGGTCGACCAAGGACCGTGCCAGGGCCGGGCCATGGTCGACCAAGGACCGTGCAAGGGCCTGCCATGGTCGACCAAGGGGTCGGCCAGGGCTTGCCATGGCATGCCAAAGTCGGGCCAAGGTCGGCCAAGGGCCAGCCATGGTCGACCATGGGTCGTGCCAGGGCCGGCCATGGTCGACCAGGGCCGGCCAAGGTCGACCAAGGGTCGGCCAGGGCCTGCCAAGGTCGACCATGGGTCGTGCCAGGGCCGGCCAAGGGCCTGCCAAGGGTCGGCCAGGGCCTGCCAAGGTCGACCAAGGGTCGGCCAGGCCTTGCCAAGGTCGACCAAGGGTCGGCCAGGGGCCTGCCAAGGTCGACCAAGGGTCGGCCAGGGCCTGCCATGGTCGACCAAGGGTCGGCCAGGGCCTGCCAAGGCTGGTCCAAGGTCGGCCATGGTCGTCCAATTTCGACTCTTCGATATCCTATGTAGTTGACTGCCCAAACCAACTCCGATTGCCCTCAAACTTTGCCACAAATTCGATATCGATGTAGTAGTGCTATATACAAAGGATCAGCTCCAAATTATATTTCCCGATTTTTCCCCGATTTTTTAACAATTTTAAAATGTAAAAAATCGGTAAAAATAATCGGGTCGTCAAAAAATTCTGAATCTTTGATACCATGTTCCTGGTAATATTGAAGGACACCATGCAAAAAATCTCGCCGAAATACGGTCTACAGCTCAAAAAAACAAGGCATGCACGTTTCAGACACTTTGATGTTTCCTCCCCCCAGGGCCAGCATCGCA
>OY997588.1:67315204-67325204 GCA_963921825.1 Erodium maritimum | reverse complement strand
GTGCCTTCTCTTCTTGTCCGCCCACTTCTTCATCCTCTTCGCTGCCTTTGCCAAGTTCGATTTGGCAATATCATGTTGCTCGTGCCAACCCTTAGCAACCTGAAACGCAGCAGGACTACTCCCCGTGTAGCCCGTCACTAGAGCATGTGGGGTTGTTGGCTGCCTTCCCGTCGCCAACTCAAAGGGACTCCTCCCCGTGGACTCACTCCGCTGCAAGTTGTAGCTAAACTGGGCCACGTCCAACAAAGGTGCCCAATCACCTTGGTTGGCATTAACGTAGTGGCGCAAGTAAAGCTCCAACAAGGAGTTTATCCTCTCGGTTTGGCCATCCGTTTGAGGGTGAAGAGAAGTAGAAAAGTTTAAGTCTGAACCCATCAAATTAAACAATTCGGTCCAAAACTTACCCGTGAACCTCGAGTCTCGGTCACTCACGATCGTTTTGGGCAGCCCCCACAACTTCACGACGTTCTTAAAGAACAATTGAGCAGCCACCTCCGCTGGACATTGTTTTGGTGCCGGTATAAAAGTGCTATACTTGGAAAACCGGTCCACAACCACCATGATGTTGGTGTACCCTTGACACTTGGGCAATCCCACCACAAAATCCATGGAGACGCTCTCCCATGGTCCCTCCGGTATGGGCAATGGTTGCAACAAACCCGCGTAGGCTTTTTGCTCTCCTTTGTCTTGTTGGCACACAAGACAAGTCTTCACATACGACTCAACGTCGTCCTTCATCCGCGGCCAATAATAGGACGTTTCCAGCAGCGCTTGTGTCCTATGCATGCCCGGATGACCAGCCCACTTCACATCGTGGCACTCCTTGAGAATCTCTCGTCTCAAGCTCCCAAACTTTGGCACATAGAGCCTTCGCCCCTTTGTCCAAATCAGGCCGTCTTCCTCCCAAAAACGCCTCGTCTTGCCCTCCTTGGCATAGCCCGCAATGGTGTTAGCCAACGGGTCATGCCTCAGGCCCTCCTTGATGCGTTCCAACAAGTCCCCTTTAAGGGTGCTTGCTTGAATGCTTGCGATCCCCATTGGCACCAGCTCCTTCACTTGAAACTCGGCTTGCCTTGGTGGGAGCTTCGGGGTCAACTCACAAGACGGAGTGTCCTTGAGTTCGGCCACAAGCTCCCCCACCTTCTCGGGAACCACCTCTTCCTTCCCTTTCCCCTTGTCACACTCAAGAAATGTAGGAGGAGAGACATTAGCATCAAAACCCGAAACTATAGAGGATAATAGTTTACCTCCATGGTTCTTCCTTTCTAGAGGTACCATGCACGGTGTTCCTTCTAGAATCCACATGGTGTTGGCATAGGGTAGGAGAACGCCTTGGATTCGATCAAGGAAGTCCCATCCCATCACGAAATCGTAGTCATCCAACGCCATCACCAACACGTCTTCAACCCCGCTCCAAGACCCAACTTTCAGCTGCACATCTCGAGCTATCCCCTTCACTGGGATGGGTTCTTTGTTCACCGTCTTCACGGTGGTCTCTATCCCATGAATCTTGAGGCCCATCTTCTCGGCAGCCTCAACGCTTGCAAAGAGATCCGAAGCGCCGGTGTCAACCAAGGCCTTCATCGGGATCTTGTTAACCACAATCTCCACATAGATGGAGCCCTTGCGGTTGGCCCGTCCTTCCTTCACTTCAACCCTTGAGCTCCTCACCGAGTTCAATGTTGTCTCTTGTGAGTCCGGCACGGCCTCCATAGCTCTCAAGCTAGTCTTCCTTGGACAATCCCTCATCATATGGGAACCACTACAAATGAAACACTTTAATGGTTGATGAGAGGGAACGGAATTACCCGGTTTGGTTGGCCTTTCGTTGTTAGGCCTTGGCTTCTCCATGGGCTCTTCCTTTCGCCTATCCTCCCTATGATGGGACCGTCCACTCTTAGCACCACGATCCTCCGTTGGTTTCTCCTTCCTTGTGTAATCAGCCAAGGATTCTACCACACGGATGGCCTCGTTCAAGTCTCGTACGTTGGCCCTTCGCAACTCCGCTTGCGCCCAAGTAGCTAGTCCGTCTTTGAATGCAAAGAGCGCCTCTCTTCCACCAAAACCCGGAATCTCTAGCATGATCTCTTGGAAAGCCACCACGTACTCATAGATAGACCCCTTTTGAGTCAACCGGCGAAGCCTTCCTCTTGCTTCATCCTCGGCATTCTCGGGCCTAAACTGCGCCTTGAGCTCATCCTTGAACTCCAACCAAGAATCAATGACCTCCTCGTCATCGTACTTAGCCTCTTCACAACGCCTACGCCACCATAGGCTAGCAGTGTCAGATAAAAAGTTGCAAATATTCTTAAGCTTACTTGCATCATCTTGGACGTTCACTGCCTCAAAGTAGTTGTCCATGCTCCAAAGGAAGTTGTCAACGATCTTCGCTGATCTTGTGCCCGCAAAAGACTTTGGCCGAGGAACATCCATCCTCGGGGTGCCCCCACCTCCATTTGCCACGGCCTTCTTGCAAAGCTTCAACTCCTCTTGCAAAGACAACACGGTCTCCTCCAACTCCTCTATCTTCTTAGTATAGGGATCAAAGGTGACCTCAAGAAAATCATCACGTTTGTACAACGTGTTGATCTCCTCCTTCACCCAAGTGTACCGTCCTTCTCCCCTCTTCACATACTCCTCCAAAAGAGCTATGCGTTCCTCCAAGGAAATAGAAGAAGAAGAATCAATATCACGAAGTGAAGGCTCTTTTGACTTACCTCGTTTCTTAGTGTTCACTCTTGACATGTCACGGCCAGCAACATCAACCTCCAAAGCCAACTCAACTTGTTCGGCCATTGCTTTGTTCTTGAACCGGAGCTCTGATACCACTTGTCACGGGACCACAAGACCACCCTCTTGGATCCGTGCGGCTCGCCTCCTTACACAAGTCTTTCCCTAGACTTTGTAAGCCAAAGCGATCAGCCTTCAACGTTGCGGAAGCGTTTTAGTAAATGAGCCACGAACAAGCAACAATAGAAAGGTAGAAGAAGAGAGTTGGTGCTCAAGAGGGAGCGTTTTTCAGATTGTATTGAGAGTGAAAATGAGTACAAAAGTAAGTGTGTAGGTAAGTGTGTTTACAAGGCTAATGAGCCCTCTATATATACTAGTACAAGAGGTCTATATATGGAAACAAGAATAAATGAAATGCCATCAATGCATTGATTCCTTGGTCAAAGACTATCCCTTGATCCTTGCCAAGTCTTGTAACTCCCATTGACCCTTGATTCTTGCTCCTTGTCTCCACCATCTAGAAGGGCGCCAATCATGGCCATGTCTAGGTTCGTTGCACCTTGACCATGCCAACTGATCAGCCCTTCCTCTCGGCCCAAACCGGCTCCGCCCATGGCTCGGCCCCGCTCGCCATCGCCCACGCCTGGGGCCAGCTCGCCCACGCCCGTGTCTTGGCCCGGTCCGCCCTCGCCCATGTCTCGGCCTGGCCCTTGGCCGGTCTCTCCCTCTCGGCAACCAAATGGGACCGAGTCCACCTCGTCCCCAAGTGCACGGCACCAGCCCAAAGAAGGGTCTTCACCTGGTCCGTGACACAAGGCAAGCCAAGGGCGCCCATGGTGGTCCAAGGTTCGGCCAAGGCATGCCAAGGTCGTCCAAGGGTCGGCCATGGTCGTCCAAGGCGTACCAAGGTCGTCCATGGCATGCCAAGGCTGGTCCCAGGTCGGCCATGGTCGTCCACGGCGTGCCAAGGTCCTCCAAGGGTCGGCCAAGGCATGCCAAGGCCGGCCATGGTCGACCAAGGGTCGGCCAGGGCCTGCCATGGCCTGCCATGGCATGCCAAGTTCGTGCCAAGGTCGGCCATGGTCCACCAAGGTCGTGCCAGGGTCGGGCCATGGACGACCAAAGACCGTGCCAGGGCCGGGCCATGGTCGACCAAGGACCGTGCCAAGGTCCTCCAAGGGTCGGCCAAGGCATGCCAAGGCCGGCCATGGTCGACCAAGGGTCGGCCAGGGCCTGCCATGGTCGTGCCAAGGTCGGCCATGGTCGGGCCAGGGTCGAGCCATGGTCGACCAAGGACCGTGCCAGGGCCTGCCATGGTCGACCAAGGGTCGGCCAGGGCCATGGCATGCCAAGGTCGTGCCTAGGTCGGCCATGGTCCACCAAGGTCGTGCCAGGGTCGGGCCATGGACGACCAAAGACCGTGCCAGGGCCGGGCCATGGTCAACCAAGGACCGTGCCAAGGTCCTCCAAGGGTCGGCCAAGGCATGCCAAGGCCGGCCATGGTCGACCAAGGGTCGGCCAGGGCCTGCCATGGTCGTGCCAAGGTCGGCCATGGTCGGGCCAGGGTCGAGCCATGGTCCACCAAGGACCGTGCCAGGGCCTGCCATGGTCGACCAAGGGTCGGCCAGGGCCTGCCATGGTCGTGCCAAGGTCGGCCATGGTCGGGCCAGGGTCGAGCCATGGTCGACCAAGGACCGTGCCAGGGCCTGCCATGGTCGACCAAGGACCGTGCCAGGGCCTGCCATGGTCGACCAAGGGTCGGCTAGGGCTTGCCATGGCATGCCAAGGTCGTGCCTAGGTCGGCCATGGTCCACCAAGGTCGTGCAAGGGCCGGGCCAGGATCGACCAAGGACCGTGCCATGGTCGACCAAGGACCGTGCCAGGGCCGGGCCATGGTCGACCAAGGACCGTGCCAGGGCCGGGCCATGGTCGACCAAGGACCGTGCAAGGGCCTGCCATGGTCGACCAAGGGTCGGCCAGGGCTTGCCATGGCATGCCAAAGTCGGGCCAAGGTCGGCCAAGGGCCAGCCATGGTCGACCATGGGTCGTGCCAGGGCCGGCCATGTGTCACGGGACCACAAGACCACCCTCTTGGATCCGTGCGGCTCGCCTCCTTACACAAGTCTTTCCCTAGACTTTGTAAGCCAAAGCGATCAGCCTTCAACGTTGCGGAAGCGTTTTAGTAATGAGCCACGAACAAGCAACAAAAGAAAGGTAGAAGACAAGAAGATTGGTGCTCAAGAGGGAGCGATTTTCTGATTGTATTATGAGTGAAAGTACAAAAGGTGTAAGTGATTTTACAAGGCTAATGAGCCCTCTATATATACTAGTACAAGAGATCTAAATATGGAAACAAGAATAAATGAAATGCCATCAATGCATTGATTCCTTGGTCAAAGACTATCCCTTGATCCTTGCCAAGTCTTGTAACTCCCATTGACCCTTGATTCTTGCTCCTTGTCTCTACCATCTAGAAGGGCGCCAATCATGGCCATGTCTAGGTTCGTTGCACCTTGACCATGCCAACTGATCAGCCCTTCCTCTCGGCCCAAACCGGCTCCGCCCATGGCTCGGCCCCGCTCGCCATCGCCCACGCCTGGGGCCAGCTCGCCCACGCCCGTGTCTTGGCCCGGTCCGCCCTCGCCCATGTCTCGGCCTGGCCCTTGGCCGGTCTCTCCCTCTCGGCAACCAAATGGGACCGAGTCCACCTCGTCCCCAAGTGCACGGCACCAGCCCAAAGAAGGGTCTTCACCTGGTCCGTGACATCCTCCCCCACCAAAACGGAGCATCGCCCCGATGCTCGGCTGCCCCACGCTCCATGCCTCAGCAGCCCTTGTTTGGTGGTCTTCGTTCCTCAAGACAAAACCCACATTGGTGTTACCCAATGGGTCGTGCCCCCACAAGTCCTCCCCTAAGGTACTTGCAAGTCCGGCCGTCTCTTCATCTGGAGAAGGTTGGAGCCGTGGTATCAACTCCTTGGACAGCCCACAAGGCGGAATGCCTTTGAACTCGTCCAAGAGTTCGCCTACCACCTCGGAAGTCCCTCCCTTCTTCTTTACTCCTTGGTCCCCCATGTCGACCCCGAGAAAGGTAGAAGAAGAGTGATACTTGGAATCAAAATTAGATAAAATCGACTCAAGTATCTTACCTCCCTTGTCCTCTTGAGTTCGCCCCTCGGTTGTCCCTCCTTGTTCAACTTGGCGTTCTTCAAGAGTGTGCTCTCTAGAAGGGTCATGTAGGTGGTGGTCGTCCATCGCATCATCCAATAGCTTGGCCCGATCCAAGGGATCTGCCTTCGCGTAATGCCTACGATGAAGTCCCAACACCACACGCCGCTTCTTGGTTTGCACCTTGGTTGAGAAGGTCGAGTCCCTCCACAACACCTTCAGCCACTTGACCTTCTTGGTGTGCGGTCTAACCTTGCGGACGACCTTCCCTTTGGTCCCATCCGTCTTGGTTTCCACCCCACCATCTTGAGGTACAAGTGCATCTGCCTCAACATGTTCCAACAAGTTCCCATGATGGTTCCTTACTTGAACATTTGAGCTCTTCTCCGGCACAAGCTCCTTGACATTATCATCGTCAAGACTTGGTAGTAGCTTCTTGGGCATCCCACAAGACGGAGTGTCCTTAGGCTCGTCCAAAAGCTCCTCTACCAAGGTCGGAACTTCCACCGTTGTCCCACCAACCCCGAAGTCTTCAAGAAAGGTAGAAGGAGGAGAGTAATTTAGACATGAATTCAATTGCATAGCTGAAATTGTCTTACCCCCTTTGTGTTTCCTTATGAGCGGGATTTGGCATGGCGTCCCCTCCAAGATCCACATCGTGTCTAGGTGAGGGATGACTACACTTTGTATGCGATCGAGAAAATCCCAACCCATGACAAAATCATAATCGTCTAGCCTCATCACAAACAAGTCCACCTTTCCACTCCAAGCCCCAATCTTTAGTTGGACGCCTTGAGCTATGCCCTCCACGGGAGTTGGTTCTTTGTTCACCGTCTTCACGCATGAACTTCCTTTGCACGTCTTGAGCCCCATCCTTTTGGCGACCTCAAGACTAATGAACAAGTCCGAGGCACCCGTATCCACAAGGGCCTTCATCTCGACTCCGTTCATCTCGGTATCCACGTACATGGATCCCTTACGTTCCCTCCGTCCTTCCTCCCCTCGCATTGCACCCAAGAGCATTAACGAACTCATGGTGGCCTCGTGCGATGGTTCTGGCACGGTTTCCATAGCTCTCAAGCTTGTTTTGTTTGGGCAATCACGCATCAAATGGTTACCCTTGCAAATAAAACATGAAGATGTATTCTGAAAAGAACGAGAATGAGGACTACCCGGTTTGGTTGGCCTCTCGGTGTTGTCCCTTGGCTTCTCCATGGGTCCGTCCCTTCTCTTCTCTTCCCTATGAGGTGACCGCCTACTCCTTGTATCGCGATCCTCCGTTGGTCTCTCCTTCCTTGTATAATCAGCCAAGGATTCTACCACACGGATTGCCTCGTTCAAGTCTCGTACGTTGGCCCTTCGCAACTCCGCTTGCGCCCAAGTAGCTAGTCCGTCTTTGAATGCAAAGAGCGCCTCTCTTCCACCAAAACCCGGAATCTCTAGCATGATCTCTTGGAAAGCCACCACGTACTCATAGATAGACCCCTTTTGAGTCAACCGGCGAAGCCTTCCTCTTGCTTCATCCTCGGCATTCTCGGGCCTAAACTGTGCCTTGAGCTCATCCTTGAACTCCAACCAAGAATCAATGACCTCCTCGTCATCGTACTTAGCCTCTTCACAACGCCTACGCCACCATAGGCTAGCAGTGTCAGATAAAAAGTTGCAAATATTCTTAAGCTTACTTGCATCATCTTGGACGTTCACTGCCTCAAAGTAGTTGTCCATGCTCCAAAGGAAGTTGTCAACGATCTTCGCTGATCTTGTGCCCGCAAAAGACTTTGGCCGAGGAACATCCATCCTCGGGGTGCCCCCACCTCCATTTGCCACGGCCTTCTTGCAAAGCTTCAACTCCTCTTGCAAAGACAACACGGTCTCCTCCAACTCCTCTATCTTCTTAGTATAGGGATCAAAGGTGACCTCAAGAAAATCATCACGTTTGTACAACGTGTTGATCTCCTCCTTCACCCAAGTGTACCGTCCTTCTCCCCTCTTCACATACTCCTCCAAAAGAGCTATGCGTTCCTCCAAGGAAATAGAAGAAGAAGAATCAATATCACGAAGTGAAGGCTCTTTTGACTTACCTCGTTTCTTAGTGTTCACTCTTGACATGTCACGGCCAGCAACATCAACCTCCAAAGCCAACTCAACTTGTTCGGCCATTGCTTTGTTCTTGAACCGGAGCTCTGATACCACTTGTCACGGGACCACAAGACCACCCTCTTGGATCCGTGCGGCTCGCCTCCTTACACAAGTCTTTCCCTAGACTTTGTAAGCCAAAGCGATCAGCCTTCAACGTTGCGGAAGCGTTTTAGTAATGAGCCACGAACAAGCAACAAAAGAAAGGTAGAAGACAAGAAGATTGGTGCTCAAGAGGGAGCGATTTTCTGATTGTATTATGAGTGAAAGTACAAAAGGTGTAAGTGATTTTACAAGGCTAATGAGCCCTCTATATATACTAGTACAAGAGATCTAAATATGGAAACAAGAATAAATGAAATGCCATCAATGCATTGATTCCTTGGTCAAAGACTATCCCTTGATCCTTGCCAAGTCTTGTAACTCCCATTGACCCTTGATTCTTGCTCCTTGTCTCTACCATCTAGAAGGGCGCCAATCATGGCCATGTCTAGGTTCGTTGCACCTTGACCATGCCAACTGATCAGCCCTTCCTCTCGGCCCAAACCGGCTCCGCCCATGGCTCGGCCCCGCTCGCCATCGCCCACGCCTGGGGCCAGCTCGCCCACGCCCGTGTCTTGGCCCGGTCCGCCCTCGCCCATGTCTCGGCCTGGCCCTTGGCCGGTCTCTCCCTCTCGGCAACCAAAT
Organism: Erodium maritimum; assembly: GCA_963921825.1. Lineage (NCBI taxonomy): Eukaryota > Viridiplantae > Streptophyta > Magnoliopsida > Geraniales > Geraniaceae > Erodium > Erodium maritimum. The sequence goes on along the minus strand of OY997588.1, from coordinate 67,316,484 downwards.
GGGACCGAGTCCACCTCGTCCCCAAGTGCACGGCACCAGCCCAAAGAAGGGTCTTCACCTGGTCCGTGACACATGGTCGACCAGGGCCGGCCAAGGTCGACCAAGGGTCGGCCAGGGCCTGCCAAGGTCGACCATGGGTCGTGCCAGGGCCGGCCAAGGGCCTGCCAAGGGTCGGCCAGGGCCTGCCAAGGTCGACCAAGGGTCGGCCAGGCCTTGCCAAGGTCGACCAAGGGTCGGCCAGGGCCTGCCAAGGTCGACCAAGGGTCGGCCAGGGCCTGCCATGGTCGACCAAGGGTCGGCCAGGGCCTGCCAAGGCTGGTCCAAGGTCGGCCATGGTCGTCCAATTTCGACTCTTCGATATCCTATGTAGTTGACTGCCCAAACCAACTCCGATTGCCCTCAAACTTTGCCACAAATTCGATATCGATGTAGTAGTGCTATATACAAAGGATCAGCTCCAAATTATATTTCCCGATTTTTCCCGATTTTTTAACAATTTTAAAATGTAAAAAATCGGTAAAAATAATCGGGTCGTCAAAAAATTCTGAATCTTTGATACCATGTTCCTGGTAATATTGAAGGACACCATGCAAAAAATCTCGCCGAAATACGGTCTACAGCTCAAAAAAACAAGGCATGCACGTTTCAGACACTTTGATGTTTCCTCCCCCCAGGGCCAGCATCGCACTTAAGGCTCTATAGGGGGGAGCACCTCGGCTGACTTGCCATGGGCAAGGCTGCCGATTGTGGGATCGACCGATACGAGAGCATGGGTGCCGAAGTCTTCCCCCTACACCCATGCATCCGGGGCACCAAGGCCGGGCACCACCGCCGGCCACCGCCGCCGGCCGCCGCCGGCCGCCGGAGCTCCGGCGAGGGGAGGGAAAATCCGTCGTTTTTCTCCCCTCGGTCCCTAGATGTCCCTCGGACGACGGTCAGGGTCCCTCCAAGGTTGGATTAAAGAATGTCGGGCCGATATGATGTTAATCGGTTGAACAATGTTTGCGCGATTTGGCACGTTTGAGTGACCGGAACAGGCTCGGAATATATTTCTTCCACACACCTCGTTGCCGGTTGAGGATCGTGCCAGAGAACGTGGGCGGGGGTCAAGCAAAATTTCGCACCCGACAGTCTTGAAGTCCAACCATGGAGGGACCCTGTTGGCCCCCGGACGCCATAGTTCCGGATGAGGGGAGAACGAAAACCGTCCGATTCTCCCCTCCGTCCCTCGATGTCCCTCGGAAGACGGTCAGGGCCCCTCCACGGTTGGATTAAAGAAT
>OY997588.1:67300204-67305204 GCA_963921825.1 Erodium maritimum | reverse complement strand
GAGGAGATCAACACGTTGTACAAACGTGATGATTTTCTTGAGGTCACCTTTGATCCCTATACTAAGAAGATAGAGGAGTTGGAGGAGACCGTGTTGTCTTTGCAAGAGGAGTTGAAGCTTTGCAAGAAGGCCGTGGCAAATGGAGGTGGGGGCACCCCGAGGATGGATGTTCCTCGGCCAAAGTCTTTTGCGGGCACAAGATCAGCGAAGATCGTTGACAACTTCCTTTGGAGCATGGACAACTACTTTGAGGCAGTGAACGTCCAAGATGATGCAAGTAAGCTTAAGAATATTTGCAACTTTTTATCTGACACTGCTAGCCTATGGTGGCGTAGGCGTTGTGAAGAGGCTAAGTACGATGACGAGGAGGTCATTGATTCTTGGTTGGAGTTCAAGGATGAGCTCAAGGCGCAGTTTAGGCCCGAGAATGCCGAGGATGAAGCAAGAGGAAGGCTTCGCCGGTTGACTCAAAAGGGGTCTATCTATGAGTACGTGGTGGCTTTCCAAGAGATCATGCTAGAGATTCCGGGTTTTGGTGGAAGAGAGGCGCTCTTTGCATTCAAAGACGGACTAGCTACTTGGGCGCAAGCGGAGTTGCGAAGGGCCAACGTACGAGACTTGAACGAGGCCATCCGTGTGGTAGAATCCTTGGCTGATTACACAAGGAAGGAGAAACCAACGGAGGATCGTGGTGCTAAGAGTGGACGGTCCCATCATAGGGAGGATAGGCGAAAGGAAGAGCCCATGGAGAAGCCAAGGCCTAACAACGAAAGGCCAACCAAACCGGGTAATTCCGTTCCTTCTCACCAACCGTTAAAGTGTTTCATTTGTAATGGTTCCCATATGATGAGGGATTGTCCAAGGAAGACTAGCTTGAGAGCTATGGAGGCCGTACCAGATTCGCAGGAGACAACGTTGAACTCGTTGAAGCTTTCAAGTGTTGTGAAGGCGAAGGATGGGCGGAAGAAGAAGGGCTCCATGTATGTGGAGGCCGTAGTGAAGGGGATCCAGACGAAGGCCTTGGTTGATACGGGTGCTTCGGACCTCTTCATGAGCATTGAGGCAGCCAAGAAGGTGGGTCTCAAATGGGACAAGGTGTGTTCGACCGTGAAGACGGTGAACAAGGAGGCGACCCGAATTGAGGGGTTGGCTCGGGATGTGCAGCTGAAGATTGGCACATGGGAAGGAGTCGAGGACGTCTATGTTATGGAGCTCGACGACTATGACTTCGTTATGGGTTGGGACTTCCTCGACCGTATACGAAGTGTGCTTGTCCCTCACCTAGACATCATGTGGATCTTGGATGGGACGCCATGCATGGTTCCACTCGAGAGGAAGTACACAAGAGGTAAGATGCTTTCAGCTATGCAAGTTAATGATGGTTTAAAGCACTCTTCTCCTACATTTCTTGCGGTACTAAAGGGTGATGAAGGGACAAAGGGGAAAGAGGTTATTCCCGATGTGGTGGGGGAACTTTTGGCCGAGTTCAAGGATGTCATGCCTAGTGAGCTGCCCAAGAAGTTACCGCCACGAAGAGACGTGGATCACGTCATTGAGTTGCTGCCCAATTCAAAACCACCAGCCGGCGTGCCCTATAGGATGAGTCCACCCGAGTTGGAGGAGTTGAGGAAGCAATTGGGGGACTTGTTGGAGGCAGGGTTCATCCAACCATCCAAGGCTCCGTATGGCGCACCGGTACTCTTTCAAAAGAAGCAAGACGGGTCGATGAGGATGTGCATAGACTACCGAGCGCTCAACAAATTAACGGTAAAGAACAAGTACCCTATTCCTTTACCCGCTGATTTGTTTGATCGTTTGGGGGGTTCTTTCTTCTACTCAAAGCTCGACTTGCGTTCCGGGTATTGGCAAGTGCGAATTGCGGAGGGGGATGAGGCCAAGACCGCTTGTGTAACGCGGTACGGCTCGTACGAGTTTCTCGTGATGCCATTTGGGTTGACAAATGCACCAGCCACGTTTTGTACTCTCATGAACAAGGTACTTCAACCATTTTTGGACAGATTTGTGGTCGTGTATTTGGATGACATTCTAGTGTATAGCCGGTCTTTGGCCGAGCATGTGGATCACTTGAGACAGGTATTCGAGGCATTGAGGGAACACGAGCTCTATGTGAAGGAAGAGAAGTGTTCCTTTGCCCAAGAGGAGGTGCCTTTCCTTGGGCATATACTTGGGCGTGGGCGGGTCAAAATGGATGGTGCCAAGGTGAAGGCAATCCAAGAGTGGCGACCGCCAACCAAGGTGCCGGAGTTGCGATCGTTCCTGGGGCTGGCCAACTACTATAGGCGGTTCATAAGGGACTACTCAAAGATCGCAGCCCCTTTGACGGACCTCTTGAAGAAAGATCGTCCGTGGGAATGGAGCGAGAAGGTCGATGATGCTTTCCGTCTCCTAAAGCAAGCCGTTGTGGAGGAACCCGTGCTCATGTTGCCGGACTTTTCGAAGACATGGACGGTCCAAACGGATGCTAGTGACTTTGCGCTTGGTGGGGTCTTGATCCAAGATGGGCACCCCGTTGCATTTGAGAGCCGAAAGCTCAACGATGTGGAGAGAAGGTACACCGTGCACGAGAAGGAGATGACGGCCGTCGTGCATTGTCTAAGGGTATGGAGACACTACTTACTTGGAAGTAAATTCAAGGTTATAACTGACAATGTTGCTGTAAGCTTTTTCCAAACCCAAAAGAAACTCTCTCCCAAGCAAGCAAGGTGGCAAGATTTCCTAGCCGAGTTTGACTACACATTGGAGTACAAACCCGGTAGGACGAACATTGTGGCGGACGCTTTGAGTCGCAAAGCGGAGTTGGCAAGCCTTCATACAAGGACCTTAGGGGAGGACTTGTGGGGACACGATCCGTTGGGTAACACCAATGCGGATTTTGTCTTGAAGGGCGAAGACCACCAAGACAAGGCAGCCAAGGCGGAGAGCATAGGGCAGCCGAGCATCGGGGCGATGCTCCGTTTTGGTGGGGGAGGATGTCACGGACCAGGTGAAGACCCTTCTTTGGGCTGGTGCCGTGCACTTGGGGACGAGGTGGACTCGGTCCCATTTGGTTGCCGAGAGGGAGAGACCGGCCAAGGGCCAGGCCGAGACATGGGCGAGGGCGGACCGGGCCAAGACACGGGCGTGGGCGAGCTGGCCCCAGGCGTGGGCGATGGCGAGCGGGGCCGAGCCATGGGCGGAGCCGGTTTGGGCCGAGAGGAAGGGCTGATCAGTTGGCATGGTCAAGGTGCAACGAACCTAGACATGGCCATGATTGGCGCCCTTCTAGATGGTGGAGACAAGGAGCAAGAATCAAGGGTCAATGGGAGTTACAAGACTTGGCAAGGATCAAGGGATAGTCTTTGACCAAGGAATCAATGCATTGATGGCATTTCATTTATTCTTGTTTCCATATATAGACCTCTTGTACTAGTATATATAGAGGGCTCATTAGCCTTGTAAACACACTTACCTACACACTTACTTTTGTACTCATTTTCACTCTCAATACAATCTGAAAAACGCTCCCTCTTGAGCACCAACTCTCTTCTTCTACCTTTCTATTGTTGCTTGTTCGTGGCTCATTTACTAAAACGCTTCCGCAACGTTGAAGGCTGATCGCTTTGGCTTACAAAGTCTAGGGAAAGACTTGTGTAAGGAGGCGAGCCGCACGGATCCAAGAGGGTGGTCTTGTGGTCCCGTGACACATGGTCGACCAAGGGTCGGCCAGGGCTTGCCATGGCATGCCAAAGTCGGGCCAAGGTCGGCCAAGGGCCAGCCATGGTCGACCATGGGTCGTGCCAGGGCCGGCCATGGTCGACCAGGGCCGGCCAAGGTCGACCAAGGGTCGGCCAGGGCCTGCCAAGGTCGACCATGGGTCGTGCCAGGGCCGGCCAAGGGCCTGCCAAGGGTCGGCCAGGGCCTGCCAAGGTCGACCAAGGGTCGGCCAGGCCTTGCCAAGGTCGACCAAGGGTCGGCCAGGGCCTGCCAAGGTCGACCAAGGGTCGGCCAGGGCCTGCCATGGTCGACCAAGGGTCGGCCAGGGCCTGCCAAGGCTGGTCCAAGGTCGGCCATGGTCGTCCAATTTCGACTCTTCGATATCCTATGTAGTTGACTGCCCAAACCAACTCCGATTGCCCTCAAACTTTGCCACAAATTCGATATCGATGTAGTAGTGCTATATACAAAGGATCAGCTCCAAATTATATTTCCCGATTTTTCCCGATTTTTTAACAATTTTAAAATGTAAAAAATCGGTAAAAATAATCGGGTCGTCAAAAAATTCTGAATCTTTGATACCATGTTCCTGGTAATATTGAAGGACACCATGCAAAAAATCTCGCCGAAATACGGTCTACAGCTCAAAAAAACAAGGCATGCACGTTTCAGACACTTTGATGTTTCCTCCCCCCAGGGCCAGCATCGCACTTAAGGCTCTATAGGGGGGAGCACCTCGGCTGACTTGCCATGGGCAAGGCTGCCGATTGTGGGATCGACCGATACGAGAGCATGGGTGCCGAAGTCTTCCCCCTACACCCATGCATCCGGGGCACCAAGGCCGGGCACCACCGCCGGCCACCGCCGCCGGCCGCCGCCGGCCGCCGGAGCTCCGGCGAGGGGAGGGAAAATCCGTCGTTTTTCTCCCCTCGGTCCCTAGATGTCCCTCGGACGACGGTCAGGGTCCCTCCAAGGTTGGATTAAAGAATGTCGGGCCGATATGATGTTAATCGGTTGAACAATGTTTGCGCGATTTGGCACGTTTGAGTGACCGGAACAGGCTCGGAATATATTTCTTCCACACACCTCGTTGCCGGTTGAGGATCGTGCCAGAGAACGTGGGCGGGGGTCAAGCAAAATTTCGCACCCGACAGTCTTGAAGTCCAACCATGGAGGGACCCTGTTGGCCCCCGGACGCCATAGTTCCGGATGAGGGGAGAACGAAAACCGTCCGATTCTCCCCTCCGTCCCTCGATGTCCCTCGGAAGACGGTCAGGGCCCCTCCA
>OY997588.1:67270894-67273394 GCA_963921825.1 Erodium maritimum | reverse complement strand
GCAAGCAAAGGCCGGCCATGGTCGTCCAAGGCATGCCAAGGTCGTCCAAGGGTAGGCCAAGGCAAGCCAAGGGCGCCCATGGTGGTCCAAGGTTCGGCCAAGGCATGCCAAGGTCGTCCAAGGGTCGGCCATGGTCGTCCAAGGCGTACCAAGGTCGTCCATGGCATGCCAAGGCTGGTCCCAGGTCGGCCATGGTCGTCCACGGCGTGCCAAGGTCCTCCAAGGGTCGGCCAAGGCATGCCAAGGCCGGCCATGGTCGACCAAGGGTCGGCCAGGGCCTGCCATGGCCTGCCATGGCATGCCAAGTTCGTGCCAAGGTCGGCCATGGTCCACCAAGGTCGTGCCAGGGTCGGGCCATGGACGACCAAAGACCGTGCCAGGGCCGGGCCATGGTCGACCAAGGACCGTGCCAAGGTCCTCCAAGGGTCGGCCAAGGCATGCCAAGGCCGGCCATGGTCGACCAAGGGTCGGCCAGGGCCTGCCATGGTCGTGCCAAGGTCGGCCATGGTCGGGCCAGGGTCGAGCCATGGTCGACCAAGGACCGTGCTAGGGCCTGCCATGGTCGACCAAGGGTCGGCCAGGGCCATGGCATGCCAAGGTCGTGCCTAGGTCGGCCATGGTCCACCAAGGTCGTGCCAGGGTCGGGCCATGGACGACCAAAGACCGTGCTAGGGCCGGGCCATGGTCAACCAAGGACCGTGCCAAGGTCCTCCAAGGGTCGGCCAAGGCATGCCAAGGCCGGCCATGGTCGACCAAGGGTCGGCCAGGGCCTGCCATGGTCGTGCCAAGGTCGGCCATGGTCGGGCCAGGGTCGAGCCATGGTCCACCAAGGACCGTGCCAGGGCCTGCCATGGTCGACCAAGGGTCGGCCAGGGCCTGCCATGGTCGTGCCAAGGTCGGCCATGGTCGGGCCAGGGTCGAGCCATGGTCGACCAAGGACCGTGCCAGGGCCTGCCATGGTCGACCAAGGACCGTGCCAGGGCCTGCCATGGTCGACCAAGGGTCGGCTAGGGCTTGCCATGGCATGCCAAGGTCGTGCCTAGGTCGGCCATGGTCCACCAAGGTCGTGCAAGGGCCGGGCCAGGATCGACCAAGGACCGTGCCATGGTCGACCAAGGACCGTGCCAGGGCCGGGCCATGGTCGACCAAGGACCGTGCCAGGGCCGGGCCATGGTCGACCAAGGACCGTGCAAGGGCCTGCCATGGTCGACCAAGGGTCGGCCAGGGCTTGCCATGGCATGCCAAAGTCGGGCCAAGGTCGGCCAAGGGCCAGCCATGGTCGACCATGGGTCGTGCCAGGGCCGGCCATGGTCGACCAGGGCCGGCCAAGGTCGACCAAGGGTCGGCCAGGGCCTGCCAAGGTCGACCATGGGTCGTGCCAGGGCCGGCCAAGGGCCTGCCAAGGGTCGGCCAGGGCCTGCCAAGGTCGACCAAGGGTCGGCCAGGCCTTGCCAAGGTCGACCAAGGGTCGGCCAGGGCCTGCCAAGGTCGACCAAGGGTCGGCCAGGGCCTGCCATGGTCGACCAAGGGTCGGCCAGGGCCTGCCAAGGCTGGTCCAAGGTCGGCCATGGTCGTCCAATTTCGACTCTTCGATATCCTATGTAGTTGACTGCCCAAACCAACTCCGATTGCCCTCAAACTTTGCCACAAATTCGATATCGATGTAGTAGTGCTATATACAAAGGATCAGCTCCAAATTATATTTCCCGATTTTTCCCGATTTTTTAACAATTTTAAAATGTAAAAAATCGGTAAAAATAATCGGGTCGTCAAAAAATTCTGAATCTTTGATACCATGTTCCTGGTAATATTGAAGGACACCATGCAAAAAATCTCGCCGAAATACGGTCTACAGCTCAAAAAAAACAAGGCATGCACGTTTCAGACACTTTGATGTTTCCTCCCCCCAGGGCCAGCATCGCACTTAAGGCTCTATAGGGGGGAGCACCTCGGCTGACTTGCCATGGGCAAGGCTGCCGATTGTGGGATCGACCGATACGAGAGCATGGGTGCCGAAGTCTTCCCCCTACACCCATGCATCCGGGGCACCAAGGCCGGGCACCACCGCCGGCCACCGCCGCCGGCCGCCGCCGGCCGCCGGAGCTCCGGCGAGGGAGGGAAAATCCGTCGTTTTTCTCCCCTCGGTCCCTAGATGTCCCTCGGACGACGGTCAGGGTCCCTCCAAGGTTGGATTAAAGAATGTCGGGCCGATATGATGTTAATCGGTTGAACAATGTTTGCGCGATTTGGCACGTTTGAGTGACCGGAACAGGCTCGGAATATATTTCTTCCACACACCTCGTTGCCGGTTGAGGATCGTGCCAGAGAACGTGGGCGGGGGTCAAGCAAAATTTCGCACCCGACAGTCTTGAAGTCCAACCATGGAGGGACCCTGTTGGCCCCCGGACGCCATAGTTCCGGATGAGGGGAGAACGAAAACCGTCCGATTCTCCCCTCCGTCCCTCGATGTCCCTCGGAAGACGGTCAGGGCCCCTCCACG
>OY997588.1:67259316-67263194 GCA_963921825.1 Erodium maritimum | reverse complement strand
TCTAGGTTCGTTGCACCTTGACCATGCCAACTGATCAGCCCTTCCTCTCGGCCCAAACCGGCTCCGCCCATGGCTCGGCCCCGCTCGCCATCGCCCACGCCTGGGGCCAGCTCGCCCACGCCCGTGTCTTGGCCCGGTCCGCCCTCGCCCATGTCTCGGCCTGGCCCTTGGCCGGTCTCTCCCTCTCGGCAACCAAATGGGACCGAGTCCACCTCGTCCCCAAGTGCACGGCACCAGCCCAAAGAAGGGTCTTCACCTGGTCCGTGACACATGGCAGGCCCTGGCACGGTCCTTGGTCGACCATGGCTCGACCCTGGCCCGACCATGGCCGACCTTGGCACGACCATGGCAGGCCCTGGCCGACCCTTGGTCGACCATGGCAGGCCCTGGCACGGTCCTTGGTGGACCATGGCTCGACCCTGGCCCGACCATGGCCGACCTTGGCACGACCATGGCAGGCCCTGGCCGACCCTTGGTCGACCATGGCCGGCCTTGGCATGCCTTGGCCGACCCTTGGAGGACCTTGGCACGGTCCTTGGTTGACCATGGCCCGGCCCTGGCACGGTCTTTGGTCGTCCATGGCCCGACCCTGGCACGACCTTGGTGGACCATGTGTCACGGACCAGGTGAAGACCCTTCTTTGGGCTGGTGCCGTGCACTTGGGGACGAGGTGGACTCGGTCCCATTTGGTTGCCGAGAGGGAGAGACCGGCCAAGGGCCAGGCCGAGACATGGGCGAGGGCGGACCGGGCCAAGACACGGGCGTGGGCGAGCTGGCCCCAGGCGTGGGCGATGGCGAGCGGGGCCGAGCCATGGGCGGAGCCGGTTTGGGCCGAGAGGAAGGGCTGATCAGTTGGCATGGTCAAGGTGCAACGAACCTAGACATGGCCATGATTGGCGCCCTTCTAGATGGTGGAGACAAGGAGCAAGAATCAAGGGTCAATGGGAGTTACAAGACTTGGCAAGGATCAAGGGATAGTCTTTGACCAAGGAATCAATGCATTGATGGCATTTCATTTATTCTTGTTTCCATATATAGACCTCTTGTACTAGTATATATAGAGGGCTCATTAGCCTTGTAAACACACTTACCTACACACTTACTTTTGTACTCATTTTCACTCTCAATACAATCTGAAAAACGCTCCCTCTTGAGCACCAACTCTCTTCTTCTACCTTTCTATTGTTGCTTGTTCGTGGCTCATTTACTAAAACGCTTCCGCAACGTTGAAGGCTGATCGCTTTGGCTTACAAAGTCTAGGGAAAGACTTGTGTAAGGAGGCGAGCCGCACGGATCCAAGAGGGTGGTCTTGTGGTCCCGTGACAAGTGGTATCAGAGCTCCGGTTCAAGAACAAAGCAATGGCCGAACAAGTTGAGTTGGCTTTGGAGGTTGATGTTGCTGGCCGTGACATGTCAAGAGTGAACACTAAGAAACGAGGTAAGTCAAAAGAGCCTTCACTTCGTGATATTGATTCTTCTTCTTCTATTTCCTTGGAGGAACGCATAGCTCTTTTGGAGGAGTATGTGAAGAGGGGAGAAGGACGGTACACTTGGGTGAAGGAGGAGATCAACACGTTGTACAAACGTGATGATTTTCTTGAGGTCACCTTTGATCCCTATACTAAGAAGATAGAGGAGTTGGAGGAGACCGTGTTGTCTTTGCAAGAGGAGTTGAAGCTTTGCAAGAAGGCCGTGGCAAATGGAGGTGGGGGCACCCCGAGGATGGATGTTCCTCGGCCAAAGTCTTTTGCGGGCACAAGATCAGCGAAGATCGTTGACAACTTCCTTTGGAGCATGGACAACTACTTTGAGGCAGTGAACGTCCAAGATGATGCAAGTAAGCTTAAGAATATTTGCAACTTTTTATCTGACACTGCTAGCCTATGGTGGCGTAGGCGTTGTGAAGAGGCTAAGTACGATGACGAGGAGGTCATTGATTCTTGGTTGGAGTTCAAGGATGAGCTCAAGGCGCAGTTTAGGCCCGAGAATGCCGAGGATGAAGCAAGAGGAAGGCTTCGCCGGTTGACTCAAAAGGGGTCTATCTATGAGTACGTGGTGGCTTTCCAAGAGATCATGCTAGAGATTCCGGGTTTTGGTGGAAGAGAGGCGCTCTTTGCATTCAAAGACGGACTAGCTACTTGGGCGCAAGCGGAGTTGCGAAGGGCCAACGTACGAGACTTGAACGAGGCCATCCGTGTGGTAGAATCCTTGGCTGATTACACAAGGAAGGAGAAACCAACGGAGGATCGTGGTGCTAAGAGTGGACGGTCCCATCATAGGGAGGATAGGCGAAAGGAAGAGCCCATGGAGAAGCCAAGGCCTAACAACGAAAGGCCAACCAAACCGGGTAATTCCGTTCCTTCTCACCAACCGTTAAAGTGTTTCATTTGTAATGGTTCCCATATGATGAGGGATTGTCCAAGGAAGACTAGCTTGAGAGCTATGGAGGCCGTACCAGATTCGCAGGAGACAACGTTGAACTCGTTGAAGCTTTCAAGTGTTGTGAAGGCGAAGGATGGGCGGAAGAAGAAGGGCTCCATGTATGTGGAGGCCGTAGTGAAGGGGATCCAGACGAAGGCCTTGGTTGATACGGGTGCTTCGGACCTCTTCATGAGCATTGAGGCAGCCAAGAAGGTGGGTCTCAAATGGGACAAGGTGTGTTCGACCGTGAAGACGGTGAACAAGGAGGCGACCCGAATTGAGGGGTTGGCTCGGGATGTGCAGCTGAAGATTGGCACATGGGAAGGAGTCGAGGACGTCTATGTTATGGAGCTCGACGACTATGACTTCGTTATGGGTTGGGACTTCCTCGACCGTATACGAAGTGTGCTTGTCCCTCACCTAGACATCATGTGGATCTTGGATGGGACGCCATGCATGGTTCCACTCGAGAGGAAGTACACAAGAGGTAAGATGCTTTCAGCTATGCAAGTTAATGATGGTTTAAAGCACTCTTCTCCTACATTTCTTGCGGTACTAAAGGGTGATGAAGGGACAAAGGGGAAAGAGGTTATTCCCGATGTGGTGGGGGAACTTTTGGCCGAGTTCAAGGATGTCATGCCTAGTGAGCTGCCCAAGAAGTTACCGCCACGAAGAGACGTGGATCACGTCATTGAGTTGCTGCCCAATTCAAAACCACCAGCCGGCGTGCCCTATAGGATGAGTCCACCCGAGTTGGAGGAGTTGAGGAAGCAATTGGGGGACTTGTTGGAGGCAGGGTTCATCCAACCATCCAAGGCTCCGTATGGCGCACCGGTACTCTTTCAAAAGAAGCAAGACGGGTCGATGAGGATGTGCATAGACTACCGAGCGCTCAACAAATTAACGGTAAAGAACAAGTACCCTATTCCTTTACCCGCTGATTTGTTTGATCGTTTGGGGGGTTCTTTCTTCTACTCAAAGCTCGACTTGCGTTCCGGGTATTGGCAAGTGCGAATTGCGGAGGGGGATGAGGCCAAGACCGCTTGTGTAACGCGGTACGGCTCGTACGAGTTTCTCGTGATGCCATTTGGGTTGACAAATGCACCAGCCACGTTTTGTACTCTCATGAACAAGGTACTTCAACCATTTTTGGACAGATTTGTGGTCGTGTATTTGGATGACATTCTAGTGTATAGCCGGTCTTTGGCCGAGCATGTGGATCACTTGAGACAGGTATTCGAGGCATTGAGGGAACACGAGCTCTATGTGAAGGAAGAGAAGTGTTCCTTTGCCCAAGAGGAGGTGCCTTTCCTTGGGCATATACTTGGGCGTGGGCGGGTCAAAATGGATGGTGCCAAGGTGAAGGCAATCCAAGAGTGGCGACCGCCAACCAAGGTGCCGGAGTTGCGATCGTTCCTGGGGCTGGCCAACTACTATAGGCGGTTCATAAGGGACTA
>OY997588.1:67244316-67249316 GCA_963921825.1 Erodium maritimum | reverse complement strand
ACTGTCGGGTGCGAAATTTTGCTTGACCCCCGCCCACGTTCTCTGGCACGATCCTCAACCGGCAACGAGGTGTGTGGAAGAAATATATTCCGAGCCTGTTCCGGTCACTCAAACGTGCCAAATCGCGCAAACATTGTTCAACCGATTAACATCATATCGGCCCGACATTCTTTAATCCAACCTTGGAGGGACCCTGACCGTCGTCCGAGGGACATCTAGGGACCGAGGGGAGAAAAACGACGGATTTTCCCTCCCCTCGCCGGAGCTCCGGCGGCCGGCGGCGGCCGGCGGCGGTGGCCGGCGGTGGTGCCCGGCCTTGGTGCCCCGGATGCATGGGTGTAGGGGGAAGACTTCGGCACCCATGCTCTCGTATCGGTCGATCCCACAATCGGCAGCCTTGCCCATGGCAAGTCAGCCGAGGTGCTCCCCCCTATAGAGCCTTAAGTGCGATGCTGGCCCTGGGGGGAGGAAACATCAAAGTGTCTGAAACGTGCATGCCTTGTTTTTTTGAGCTGTAGACCGTATTTCGGCGAGATTTTTTGCATGGTGTCCTTCAATATTACCAGGAACATGGTATCAAAGATTCAGAATTTTTTGACGACCCGATTATTTTTACCGATTTTTTACATTTTAAAATTGTTAAAAAATCGGGAAAAATCGGGAAATATAATTTGGAGCTGATCCTTTGTATATAGCACTACTACATCGATATCGAATTTGTGGCAAAGTTTGAGGGCAATCGGAGTTGGTTTGGGCAGTCAACTACATAGGATATCGAAGAGTCGAAATTGGACGACCATGGCCGACCTTGGACCAGCCTTGGCAGGCCCTGGCCGACCCTTGGTCGACCATGGCAGGCCCTGGCCGACCCTTGGTCGACCTTGGCAGGCCCTGGCCGACCCTTGGTCGACCTTGGCAAGGCCTGGCCGACCCTTGGTCGACCTTGGCAGGCCCTGGCCGACCCTTGGCAGGCCCTTGGCCGGCCCTGGCACGACCCATGGTCGACCTTGGCAGGCCCTGGCCGACCCTTGGTCGACCTTGGCCGGCCCTGGTCGACCATGGCCGGCCCTGGCACGACCCATGGTCGACCATGGCTGGCCCTTGGCCGACCTTGGCCCGACTTTGGCATGCCATGGCAAGCCCTGGCCGACCCTTGGTCGACCATGGCAGGCCCTTGCACGGTCCTTGGTCGACCATGGCCCGGCCCTGGCACGGTCCTTGGTCGACCATGGCCCGGCCCTGGCACGGTCCTTGGTCGACCATGGCACGGTCCTTGGTCGATCCTGGCCCGGCCCTTGCACGACCTTGGTGGACCATGGCCGACCTAGGCACGACCTTGGCATGCCATGGCAAGCCCTAGCCGACCCTTGGTCGACCATGGCAGGCCCTGGCACGGTCCTTGGTCGACCATGGCAGGCCCTGGCACGGTCCTTGGTCGACCATGGCTCGACCCTGGCCCGACCATGGCCGACCTTGGCACGACCATGGCAGGCCCTGGCCGACCCTTGGTCGACCATGGCAGGCCCTGGCACGGTCCTTGGTGGACCATGGCTCGACCCTGGCCCGACCATGGCCGACCTTGGCACGACCATGGCAGGCCCTGGCCGACCCTTGGTCGACCATGGCCGGCCTTGGCATGCCTTGGCCGACCCTTGGAGGACCTTGGCACGGTCCTTGGTTGACCATGGCCCGGCCCTGGCACGGTCTTTGGTCGTCCATGGCCCGACCCTGGCACGACCTTGGTGGACCATGGCCGACCTAGGCACGACCTTGGCATGCCATGGCCCTGGCCGACCCTTGGTCGACCATGGCAGGCCCTGGCACGGTCCTTGGTCGACCATGGCTCGACCCTGGCCCGACCATGGCCGACCTTGGCACGACCATGGCAGGCCCTGGCCGACCCTTGGTCGACCATGGCCGGCCTTGGCATGCCTTGGCCGACCCTTGGAGGACCTTGGCACGGTCCTTGGTCGACCATGGCCCGGCCCTGGCACGGTCTTTGGTCGTCCATGGCCCGACCCTGGCACGACCTTGGTGGACCATGGCCGACCTTGGCACGAACTTGGCATGCCATGGCAGGCCATGGCAGGCCCTGGCCGACCCTTGGTCGACCATGGCCGGCCTTGGCATGCCTTGGCCGACCCTTGGAGGACCTTGGCACGCCGTGGACGACCATGGCCGACCTGGGACCAGCCTTGGCATGCCATGGACGACCTTGGTACGCCTTGGACGACCATGGCCGACCCTTGGACGACCTTGGCATGCCTTGTGTCACGGGACCACAAGACCACCCTCTTGGATCCGTGCGGCTCGCCTCCTTACACAAGTCTTTCCCTAGACTTTGTAAGCCAAAGCGATCAGCCTTCAACGTTGCGGAAGCGTCTTAGGGAATGAGCCACGAACAAGCAACAATAGAAAGGTAGAAGAAGAGAGTTGGTGCTCAAGAGGGAGCGTTTTTCAGATTGTATTGAGAGTAAGTAAGTAAGTGTGTAGGTAAGTGTGTTTACAAGGCTAATGAGCCCTCTATATATACTAGTACAAGAGGTCTATATATGGAAACAAGAATAAATGAAATGCCATCAATGCATTGATTCCTTGGTCAAAGACTATCCCTTGATCCTTGCCAAGTCTTGTAACTCCCATTGACCCTTGATTCTTGCTCCTTGTCTCCACCATCTAGAAGGGCGCCAATCATGGCCATGTCTAGGTTCGTTGCACCTTGACCATGCCAACTGATCAGCCCTTCCTCTCGGCCCAAACCGGCTCCGCCCATGGCTCGGCCCCGCTCGCCATCGCCCACGCCTGGGGCCAGCTCGCCCACGCCCGTGTCTTGGCCCGGTCCGCCCTCGCCCATGTCTCGGCCTGGCCCTTGGCCGGTCTCTCCCTCTCGGCAACCAAATGGGACCGAGTCCACCTCGTCCCCAAGTGCACGGCACCAGCCCAAAGAAGGGTCTTCACCTGGTCCGTGACATCCTCCCCCACCAAAACGGAGCATCGCCCCGATGCTCGGCTGCCCTATGCTCTCCGCCTTGGCTGCCTTGTCTTGGTGGTCTTCGCCCTTCAAGACAAAATCCGCATTGGTGTTACCCAACGGATCGTGTCCCCACAAGTCCTCCCCTAAGGTCCTTGTATGAAGGCTTGCCAACTCCGCTTTGCGACTCAAAGCGTCCGCCACAATGTTCGTCCTACCGGGTTTGTACTCCAATGTGTAGTCAAACTCGGCTAGGAAATCTTGCCACCTTGCTTGCTTGGGAGAGAGTTTCTTTTGGGTTTGGAAAAAGCTTACAGCAACATTGTCAGTTATAACCTTGAATTTACTTCCAAGTAAGTAGTGTCTCCATACCCTTAGACAATGCACGACGGCCGTCATCTCCTTCTCGTGCACGGTGTACCTTCTCTCCACATCGTTGAGCTTTCGGCTCTCAAATGCAACGGGGTGCCCATCTTGGATCAAGACCCCACCAAGCGCAAAGTCACTAGCATCCGTTTGGACCGTCCATGTCTTCGAAAAGTCCGGCAACATGAGCACGGGTTCCTCCACAACGGCTTGCTTTAGGAGACGGAAAGCATCATCGACCTTCTCGCTCCATTCCCACGGACGATCTTTCTTCAAGAGGTCCGTCAAAGGGGCTGCGATCTTTGAGTAGTCCCTTATGAACCGCCTATAGTAGTTGGCCAGCCCCAGGAACGATCGCAACTCCGGCACCTTGGTTGGCGGTCGCCACTCTTGGATTGCCTTCACCTTGGCACCATCCATTTTGACCCGCCCACGCCCAAGTATATGCCCAAGGAAAGGCACCTCCTCTTGGGCAAAGGAACACTTCTCTTCCTTCACATAGAGCTCGTGTTCCCTCAATGCCTCGAATACCTGTCTCAAGTGATCCACATGCTCGGCCAAAGACCGGCTATACACTAGAATGTCATCCAAATACACGACCACAAATCTGTCCAAAAATGGTTGAAGTACCTTGTTCATGAGAGTACAAAACGTGGCTGGTGCATTTGTCAACCCAAATGGCATCACGAGAAACTCGTACGAGCCGTACCGCGTTACACAAGCGGTCTTGGCCTCATCCCCCTCCGCAATTCGCACTTGCCAATACCCGGAACGCAAGTCGAGCTTTGAGTAGAAGAAAGAACCCCCCAAACGATCAAACAAATCAGCGGGTAAAGGAATAGGGTACTTGTTCTTTACCGTTAATTTGTTGAGCGCTCGGTAGTCTATGCACATCCTCATCGACCCGTCTTGCTTCTTTTGAAAGAGTACCGGTGCGCCATACGGAGCCTTGGATGGTTGGATGAACCCTGCCTCCAACAAGTCCCCCAATTGCTTCCTCAACTCCTCCAACTCGGGTGGACTCATCCTATAGGGCACGCCGGCTGGTGGTTTTGAATTGGGCAGCAACTCAATGACGTGATCCACGTCTCTTCGTGGCGGTAACTTCTTGGGCAGCTCACTAGGCATGACATCCTTGAACTCGGCCAAAAGTTCCCCCACCACATCGGGAATAACCTCTTTCCCCTTTGTCCCTTCATCACCCTTTAGTACCGCAAGAAATGTAGGAGAAGAGTGCTTTAAACCATCATTAACTTGCATAGCTGAAAGCATCTTACCTCTTGTGTACTTCCTCTCGAGTGGAACCATGCATGGCGTCCCATCCAAGATCCACATGATGTCTAGGTGAGGGACAAGCACACTTCGTATACGGTCGAGGAAGTCCCAACCCATAACGAAGTCATAGTCGTCGAGCTCCATAACATAGACGTCCTCGACTCCTTCCCATGTGCCAATCTTCAGCTGCACATCCCGAGCCAACCCCTCAATTCGGGTCGCCTCCTTGTTCACCGTCTTCACGGTCGAACACACCTTGTCCCATTTGAGACCCACCTTCTTGGCTGCCTCAATGCTCATGAAGAGGTCCGAAGCACCCGTATCAACCAAGGCCTTCGTCTGGATCCCCTTCACTACGGCCTCCACATACATGGAGCCCTTCTTCTTC
>OY997588.1:67226816-67234316 GCA_963921825.1 Erodium maritimum | reverse complement strand
GTCGGGTGCGAAATTTTGCTTGACCCCCGCCCACGTTCTCTGGCACGATCCTCAACCGGCAACGAGGTGTGTGGAAGAAATATATTCCGAGCCTGTTCCGGTCACTCAAACGTGCCAAATCGCGCAAACATTGTTCAACCGATTAACATCATATCGGCCCGACATTCTTTAATCCAACCTTGGAGGGACCCTGACCGTCGTCCGAGGGACATCTAGGGACCGAGGGGAGAAAAACGACGGATTTTCCCTCCCCTCGCCGGAGCTCCGGCGGCCGGCGGCGGCCGGCGGCGGTGGCCGGCGGTGGTGCCCGGCCTTGGTGCCCCGGATGCATGGGTGTAGGGGGAAGACTTCGGCACCCATGCTCTCGTATCGGTCGATCCCACAATCGGCAGCCTTGCCCATGGCAAGTCAGCCGAGGTGCTCCCCCCTATAGAGCCTTAAGTGCGATGCTGGCCCTGGGGGGAGGAAACATCAAAGTGTCTGAAACGTGCATGCCTTGTTTTTTTGAGCTGTAGACCGTATTTCGGCGAGATTTTTTGCATGGTGTCCTTCAATATTACCAGGAACATGGTATCAAAGATTCAGAATTTTTTGACGACCCGATTATTTTTACCGATTTTTTACATTTTAAAATTGTTAAAAAATCGGGAAAAATCGGGAAATATAATTTGGAGCTGATCCTTTGTATATAGCACTACTACATCGATATCGAATTTGTGGCAAAGTTTGAGGGCAATCGGAGTTGGTTTGGGCAGTCAACTACATAGGATATCGAAGAGTCGAAATTGGACGACCATGGCCGACCTTGGACCAGCCTTGGCAGGCCCTGGCCGACCCTTGGTCGACCATGGCAGGCCCTGGCCGACCCTTGGTCGACCTTGGCAGGCCCTGGCCGACCCTTGGTCGACCTTGGCAAGGCCTGGCCGACCCTTGGTCGACCTTGGCAGGCCCTGGCCGACCCTTGGCAGGCCCTTGGCCGGCCCTGGCACGACCCATGGTCGACCTTGGCAGGCCCTGGCCGACCCTTGGTCGACCTTGGCCGGCCCTGGTCGACCATGGCCGGCCCTGGCACGACCCATGGTCGACCATGGCTGGCCCTTGGCCGACCTTGGCCCGACTTTGGCATGCCATGGCAAGCCCTGGCCGACCCTTGGTCGACCATGGCAGGCCCTTGCACGGTCCTTGGTCGACCATGGCCCGGCCCTGGCACGGTCCTTGGTCGACCATGGCCCGGCCCTGGCACGGTCCTTGGTCGACCATGGCACGGTCCTTGGTCGATCCTGGCCCGGCCCTTGCACGACCTTGGTGGACCATGGCCGACCTAGGCACGACCTTGGCATGCCATGGCAAGCCCTAGCCGACCCTTGGTCGACCATGGCAGGCCCTGGCACGGTCCTTGGTCGACCATGGCAGGCCCTGGCACGGTCCTTGGTCGACCATGGCTCGACCCTGGCCCGACCATGGCCGACCTTGGCACGACCATGGCAGGCCCTGGCCGACCCTTGGTCGACCATGGCAGGCCCTGGCACGGTCCTTGGTGGACCATGGCTCGACCCTGGCCCGACCATGGCCGACCTTGGCACGACCATGGCAGGCCCTGGCCGACCCTTGGTCGACCATGGCCGGCCTTGGCATGCCTTGGCCGACCCTTGGAGGACCTTGGCACGGTCCTTGGTTGACCATGGCCCGGCCCTGGCACGGTCTTTGGTCGTCCATGGCCCGACCCTGGCACGACCTTGGTGGACCATGGCCGACCTAGGCACGACCTTGGCATGCCATGGCCCTGGCCGACCCTTGGTCGACCATGGCAGGCCCTGGCACGGTCCTTGGTCGACCATGGCTCGACCCTGGCCCGACCATGGCCGACCTTGGCACGACCATGGCAGGCCCTGGCCGACCCTTGGTCGACCATGGCCGGCCTTGGCATGCCTTGTGTCACGGACCAGGTGAAGACCCTTCTTTGGGCTGGTGCCGTGCACTTGGGGACGAGGTGGACTCGGTCCCATTTGGTTGCCGAGAGGGAGAGACCGGCCAAGGGCCAGGCCGAGACATGGGCGAGGGCGGACCGGGCCAAGACACGGGCGTGGGCGAGCTGGCCCCAGGCGTGGGCGATGGCGAGCGGGGCCGAGCCATGGGCGGAGCCGGTTTGGGCCGAGAGGAAGGGCTGATCAGTTGGCATGGTCAAGGTGCAACGAACCTAGACATGGCCATGATTGGCGCCCTTCTAGATGGTGGAGACAAGGAGCAAGAATCAAGGGTCAATGGGAGTTACAAGACTTGGCAAGGATCAAGGGATAGTCTTTGACCAAGGAATCAATGCATTGATGGCATTTCATTTATTCTTGTTTCCATATATAGACCTCTTGTACTAGTATATATAGAGGGCTCATTAGCCTTGTAAACACACTTACCTACACACTTACTTACTTACTCTCAATACAATCTGAAAAACGCTCCCTCTTGAGCACCAACTCTCTTCTTCTACCTTTCTATTGTTGCTTGTTCGTGGCTCATTCCCTAAGACGCTTCCGCAACGTTGAAGGCTGATCGCTTTGGCTTACAAAGTCTAGGGAAAGACTTGTGTAAGGAGGCGAGCCGCACGGATCCAAGAGGGTGGTCTTGTGGTCCCGTGACAAGTGGTATCAGAGCTCCGGTTCAAGAACAAAGCAATGGCCGAACAAGTTGAGTTGGCTTTGGAGGTTGATGTTGCTGGCCGTGACATGTCAAGAGTGAACACTAAGAAACGAGGTAAGTCAAAAGAGCCTTCACTTCGTGATATTGATTCTTCTTCTTCTATTTCCTTGGAGGAACGCATAGCTCTTTTGGAGGAGTATGTGAAGAGGGGAGAAGGACGGTACACTTGGGTGAAGGAGGAGATCAACACGTTGTACAAACGTGATGATTTTCTTGAGGTCACCTTTGATCCCTATACTAAGAAGATAGAGGAGTTGGAGGAGACCGTGTTGTCTTTGCAAGAGGAGTTGAAGCTTTGCAAGAAGGCCGTGGCAAATGGAGGTGGGGGCACCCCGAGGATGGATGTTCCTCGGCCAAAGTCTTTTGCGGGCACAAGATCAGCGAAGATCGTTGACAACTTCCTTTGGAGCATGGACAACTACTTTGAGGCAGTGAACGTCCAAGATGATGCAAGTAAGCTTAAGAATATTTGCAACTTTTTATCTGACACTGCTAGCCTATGGTGGCGTAGGCGTTGTGAAGAGGCTAAGTACGATGACGAGGAGGTCATTGATTCTTGGTTGGAGTTCAAGGATGAGCTCAAGGCGCAGTTTAGGCCCGAGAATGCCGAGGATGAAGCAAGAGGAAGGCTTCGCCGGTTGACTCAAAAGGGGTCTATCTATGAGTACGTGGTGGCTTTCCAAGAGATCATGCTAGAGATTCCGGGTTTTGGTGGAAGAGAGGCGCTCTTTGCATTCAAAGACGGACTAGCTACTTGGGCGCAAGCGGAGTTGCGAAGGGCCAACGTACGAGACTTGAACGAGGCCATCCGTGTGGTAGAATCCTTGGCTGATTACACAAGGAAGGAGAAACCAACGGAGGATCGTGGTGCTAAGAGTGGACGGTCCCATCATAGGGAGGATAGGCGAAAGGAAGAGCCCATGGAGAAGCCAAGGCCTAACAACGAAAGGCCAACCAAACCGGGTAATTCCGTTCCTTCTCACCAACCGTTAAAGTGTTTCATTTGTAATGGTTCCCATATGATGAGGGATTGTCCAAGGAAGACTAGCTTGAGAGCTATGGAGGCCGTACCAGATTCGCAGGAGACAACGTTGAACTCGTTGAAGCTTTCAAGTGTTGTGAAGGCGAAGGATGGGCGGAAGAAGAAGGGCTCCATGTATGTGGAGGCCGTAGTGAAGGGGATCCAGACGAAGGCCTTGGTTGATACGGGTGCTTCGGACCTCTTCATGAGCATTGAGGCAGCCAAGAAGGTGGGTCTCAAATGGGACAAGGTGTGTTCGACCGTGAAGACGGTGAACAAGGAGGCGACCCGAATTGAGGGGTTGGCTCGGGATGTGCAGCTGAAGATTGGCACATGGGAAGGAGTCGAGGACGTCTATGTTATGGAGCTCGACGACTATGACTTCGTTATGGGTTGGGACTTCCTCGACCGTATACGAAGTGTGCTTGTCCCTCACCTAGACATCATGTGGATCTTGGATGGGACGCCATGCATGGTTCCACTCGAGAGGAAGTACACAAGAGGTAAGATGCTTTCAGCTATGCAAGTTAATGATGGTTTAAAGCACTCTTCTCCTACATTTCTTGCGGTACTAAAGGGTGATGAAGGGACAAAGGGGAAAGAGGTTATTCCCGATGTGGTGGGGGAACTTTTGGCCGAGTTCAAGGATGTCATGCCTAGTGAGCTGCCCAAGAAGTTACCGCCACGAAGAGACGTGGATCACGTCATTGAGTTGCTGCCCAATTCAAAACCACCAGCCGGCGTGCCCTATAGGATGAGTCCACCCGAGTTGGAGGAGTTGAGGAAGCAATTGGGGGACTTGTTGGAGGCAGGGTTCATCCAACCATCCAAGGCTCCGTATGGCGCACCGGTACTCTTTCAAAAGAAGCAAGACGGGTCGATGAGGATGTGCATAGACTACCGAGCGCTCAACAAATTAACGGTAAAGAACAAGTACCCTATTCCTTTACCCGCTGATTTGTTTGATCGTTTGGGGGGTTCTTTCTTCTACTCAAAGCTCGACTTGCGTTCCGGGTATTGGCAAGTGCGAATTGCGGAGGGGGATGAGGCCAAGACCGCTTGTGTAACGCGGTACGGCTCGTACGAGTTTCTCGTGATGCCATTTGGGTTGACAAATGCACCAGCCACGTTTTGTACTCTCATGAACAAGGTACTCCAACCATTTTTGGACAGATTTGTGGTCGTGTATTTGGATGACATTCTAGTGTATAGCCGGTCTTTGGCCGAGCATGTGGATCACTTGAGACAGGTATTCGAGGCATTGAGGGAACACGAGCTCTATGTGAAGGAAGAGAAGTGTTCCTTTGCCCAAGAGGAGGTGCCTTTCCTTGGGCATATACTTGGGCGTGGGCGGGTCAAAATGGATGGTGCCAAGGTGAAGGCAATCCAAGAGTGGCGACCGCCAACCAAGGTGCCGGAGTTGCGATCGTTCCTGGGGCTGGCCAACTACTATAGGCGGTTCATAAGGGACTACTCAAAGATCGCAGCCCCTTTGACGGACCTCTTGAAGAAAGATCGTCCGTGGGAATGGAGCGAGAAGGTCGATGATGCTTTCCGTCTCCTAAAGCAAGCCGTTGTGGAGGAACCCGTGCTCATGTTGCCGGACTTTTCGAAGACATGGACGGTCCAAACGGATGCTAGTGACTTTGCGCTTGGTGGGGTCTTGATCCAAGATGGGCACCCCGTTGCATTTGAGAGCCGAAAGCTCAACGATGTGGAGAGAAGGTACACCGTGCACGAGAAGGAGATGACGGCCGTCGTGCATTGTCTAAGGGTATGGAGACACTACTTACTTGGAAGTAAATTCAAGGTTATAACTGACAATGTTGCTGTAAGCTTTTTCCAAACCCAAAAGAAACTCTCTCCCAAGCAAGCAAGGTGGCAAGATTTCCTAGCCGAGTTTGACTACACATTGGAGTACAAACCCGGTAGGACGAACATTGTGGCGGACGCTTTGAGTCGCAAAGCGGAGTTGGCAAGCCTTCATACAAGGACCTTAGGGGAGGACTTGTGGGGACACGATCCGTTGGGTAACACCAATGCGGATTTTGTCTTGAAGGGCGAAGACCACCAAGACAAGGCAGCCAAGGCGGAGAGCATAGGGCAGCCGAGCATCGGGGCGATGCTCCGTTTTGGTGGGGGAGGATGTCACGGACCAGGTGAAGACCCTTCTTTGGGCTGGTGCCGTGCACTTGGGGACGAGGTGGACTCGGTCCCATTTGGTTGCCGAGAGGGAGAGACCGGCCAAGGGCCAGGCCGAGACATGGGCGAGGGCGGACCGGGCCAAGACACGGGCGTGGGCGAGCTGGCCCCAGGCGTGGGCGATGGCGAGCGGGGCCGAGCCATGGGCGGAGCCGGTTTGGGCCGAGAGGAAGGGCTGATCAGTTGGCATGGTCAAGGTGCAACGAACCTAGACATGGCCATGATTGGCGCCCTTCTAGATGGTGGAGACAAGGAGCAAGAATCAAGGGTCAATGGGAGTTACAAGACTTGGCAAGGATCAAGGGATAGTCTTTGACCAAGGAATCAATGCATTGATGGCATTTCATTTATTCTTGTTTCCATATATAGACCTCTTGTACTAGTATATATAGAGGGCTCATTAGCCTTGTAAACACACTTACCTACACACTTACTTACTTACTCTCAATACAATCTGAAAAACGCTCCCTCTTGAGCACCAACTCTCTTCTTCTACCTTTCTATTGTTGCTTGTTCGTGGCTCATTCCCTAAGACGCTTCCGCAACGTTGAAGGCTGATCGCTTTGGCTTACAAAGTCTAGGGAAAGACTTGTGTAAGGAGGCGAGCCGCACGGATCCAAGAGGGTGGTCTTGTGGTCCCGTGACACTTGGCCGACCCTTGGAGGACCTTGGCACGGTCCTTGGTCGACCATGGCCCGGCCCTGGCACGGTCTTTGGTCGTCCATGGCCCGACCCTGGCACGACCTTGGTGGACCATGGCCGACCTTGGCACGAACTTGGCATGCCATGGCAGGCCATGGCAGGCCCTGGCCGACCCTTGGTCGACCATGGCCGGCCTTGGCATGCCTTGGCCGACCCTTGGAGGACCTTGGCACGCCGTGGACGACCATGGCCGACCTGGGACCAGCCTTGGCATGCCATGGACGACCTTGGTACGCCTTGGACGACCATGGCCGACCCTTGGACGACCTTGGCATGCCTTGGCCGAACCTTGGACCACCATGGGCGCCCTTGGCTTGCCTTGGCCTACCCTTGGACGACCTTGGCATGCCTTGGACGACCATGGCCGGCCTTTGCTTGCCTTGGACGACCTTGGCATGTATTGGACGACCAACCTAGACCTTGTAGTGGTACTTGTCCGGTGTTCCGAAATGAATTGTGTAGCTTATTTAGCTTGAGCCCCCCGAAAATGGTCATGCCGACCCAAAAGAATTGTGCTCGTATCCGACCGTGGTGACCCAAAACCGCATACAACGCGGTGTAGACGCTAAGTAGCGAGGGATCGGGCGGGAATATTGACTTCGAAAATTGGCCGATTTTACGAAACGCCGTCTAATGTAGCTTGAGAGGCCCCTCCGAAAATTTCGACCCGAGAATCATGTGCTCGGATCCGGCCGTGGTTCCCGAGGACCTAAGGCAACGTGGTGTAGGCGCGGAAAAATGAGAGATGGGGCACGACAATTGATTTCGGAGACGGTTGATGGACGTTCCGAAGCGCCTTGTAGTGTTATTAGCTTGAGCCCCCGAAACGAGATCCCCGAACCGTAAATTGTGGTCGAACCCGTCCGTGGTTGCCCGAAACC
>OY997588.1:67205490-67207990 GCA_963921825.1 Erodium maritimum | reverse complement strand
CCATTGCTTGGCCTTGCTCTTCCTCTTGGCCACCAAATTGGGCCGAGTCCACCTCGCCTCCATCACATGCCATGCACATGCCAAGCTCGATGCCCCCATGTGCTATGCCCACGCTAAGGACCGAGTCCATCTCGCTGCCCATCCGTGCCATGCATATGCCATGGTCCAAGCTCCTCTCGGCCCCATCATACGCCATGCACATGTCAAGGACCATGCTGATTTTTGGTCCGTGACATCCTCCCCCACCAAAACAAAGCATCGCCCCGATGCTCGGGTTCCCCTTGCTCCATGCTCGGTTGCCCTTCTTCGCTTTGTGGTTGCCTCCCTTCATGACAAAATCCGCCTTGGTGTTACCCAACGGATCATGCCCCCACAAGTCCTCGCCCAAGGCACTTGTGAGTTCCACCGTCTCTTCATCTTGAGAAGGTGGGAGTCTTGGTACCAACTTCTTGGACAGCCCACAAGACGGAGTGTCCTTGGACTCGACCAAAAGTTCGCCTACCAACACCGTTGTTCCCCCTTTCTTCTTCACCCCTTTGTCACCCATGTTGACCCCAAGAAATGTAGAAGAAGATAGATGTTTAGAATCAAAATTGAATGAAATTGACTCAAACATCTTACCATATGGGTCCTCTTGAATCCGCCCCTTCGCTGCCCCTTCTCGTGCAACTCGACGTCCTTCAAGATCGTGCTCCAAAGAAGGCCCATGTAAGTTGCGATCCTCTATCATAGCACCCAATAGCTTGGCCCGACCCAAAGGATCTACCTTCGCGTAATGCCTATGATAGAGACCCAACAACACACGTCTCTTCCTTTTGTGCACCTTTGTTGAGAAGAGCTCGTCCCTCCCCAACACCTTCAACCACTTGGCCCTCATGGCGCGCGGCTTGTCCTTTTGGATGACCTTCCTCTTGGTCACATCCAATCTGGTTTTTGCCCCACCATCGTTGGCTACAAGTGTTGTCACCTCCAATGGTCCCAACAAGTCCCCACAAAGGTTCCTTGCTTGATCATTCGAAGGTTCCATCGGCACAAGTTCCTTGACATCATCCTTGTCAAGCCTTGGTGGTAGCTTCTTGGGCAGCCCACAAGACGACATGTCTTTGGACTCGTCCAAAAGCTTCCCCACCAAGGTAGGAACTTCCACCATTTCCCCATCATCCCGTGCATCCCCAAGAAAGGTAGAAGAAGAGGAATAATAATCAAAGCTATAATCAACTTGCATTATGTTACCTCTTGTGACATTTTTTTCGAGTGGGATTTCACATGGCTTCCCCTCCACTTGGGTTGCCACTTCGTCCACCATCTTCGTGGTCGAACACCCATTGAGCTCCTTGAGACCCACCTCCTCGGTTGCCTCAAAGTCCATGTCCAAGTCCGAAGCACCTTCATCCACAAAGGCCTCCATTTGGACTTCATTTGCTTCGGTCTCCACATCTATGGCATCTACCCCCTTTGGTCGCCCATCCTGCGCTACAACCGTTGGAAGCATCCCCGCATCCCAAGTTGCCTCTTGCGTTTCCGGCGTGACCACCATAGCTGATAATCTCAAGCTAGGCTTCTTCGGGCAATCTCGCATCAAATGTGAGCCCCCATCGCAAATAAAACAATATAAACCTCGATTAAGGAGACTAGAATTACCCGGTTTGGATGGCATCTCCACCGGAACATCTCTCCTTGGTCGTCCTTCCTGCGCTACACCCTTTGAAAGCTTCCCCACTTTCAAAGTTGCCTCTTGCGTTCCCGGCACGACCTCCATAGCCTTCTTGCTATTTTCGATTGGGCAATCCCTCCGCGAATGAGGTCCGTCACAATGATAGCACTTCCTTTTGGGATTACCTCTCTCGGATGGCCCCATGCCACTCCTAGGCCTATCCCCACGAAAGCCTTCATGTTTCTCCTCAAAACGCTGCCCACTTCGTCCTCCAAGCAAGATGTGCTTGTTGGATTCCGTGAACCCAATCTTCCCTTCCACAACACCCTTCAAAAGAGAAAGTTTTTCCTCGAAAGAAGAATCAACAAAATGACAAGATTGTTCACGGGACTTACTCAACTTTTTGGTGTTCACTTGATATACATCAAGACCGCTAGCTTCCTCCATAACCATCTCTTGTTCGGCCTTAACTTGTTCTTGAACCGGAGCTCTGATACCACTTGTCACGGGACCACAAGACCACCCTCTTGGATCCGTGCGGCTCGCAACCCTACACAAGCCTTTTCCTAGGCTTTGTAAGCGAAGTGATCAGCCTTCAAACGTGCGGAAGCGTTTTGATAAGCGAGCAAACGAACAAGCAACAAAAGAAAGGTAGAAGACAAGAAGATTGGTGCTCAAGAGGGAGCGTTTTCTGATCGTATTAAGAGTAAGTAAGTAAGTAGGTACAAATGGTCTTAGCCATCACCTATTTATACTAGATACAAGTGAGCTATGTATGGCAACTATCTACAACAATCAAGGAGAATCAAAGGTGATTTGATTTGATTTCCAAATCAGCTTTGATTA
>OY997588.1:67144640-67149640 GCA_963921825.1 Erodium maritimum | reverse complement strand
GCCTTGTTTTTTTGAGCTGTAGACCGTATTTCGGCGAGATTTTTTGCATGGTGTCCTTCAATATTACCAGGAACATGGTATCAAAGATTCAGAATTTTTTGACGACCCGATTATTTTTACCGATTTTTTACATTTTAAAATTGTTAAAAAATCGGGAAAAATCGGGAAATATAATTTGGAGCTGATCCTTTGTATATAGCACTACTACATCGATATCGAATTTGTGGCAAAGTTTGAGGGCAATCGGAGTTGGTTTGGGCAGTCAACTACATAGGATATCGAAGAGTCGAAATTGGACGACCATGGCCGACCTTGGACCAGCCTTGGCAGGCCCTGGCCGACCCTTGGTCGACCATGGCAGGCCCTGGCCGACCCTTGGTCGACCTTGGCAGGCCCTGGCCGACCCTTGGTCGACCTTGGCAAGGCCTGGCCGACCCTTGGTCGACCTTGGCAGGCCCTGGCCGACCCTTGGCAGGCCCTTGGCCGGCCCTGGCACGACCCATGGTCGACCTTGGCAGGCCCTGGCCGACCCTTGGTCGACCTTGGCCGGCCCTGGTCGACCATGGCCGGCCCTGGCACGACCCATGGTCGACCATGGCTGGCCCTTGGCCGACCTTGGCCCGACTTTGGCATGCCATGGCAAGCCCTGGCCGACCCTTGGTCGACCATGGCAGGCCCTTGCACGGTCCTTGGTCGACCATGGCCCGGCCCTGGCACGGTCCTTGGTCGACCATGGCCCGGCCCTGGCACGGTCCTTGGTCGACCATGGCACGGTCCTTGGTCGATCCTGGCCCGGCCCTTGCACGACCTTGGTGGACCATGGCCGACCTAGGCACGACCTTGGCATGCCATGGCAAGCCCTAGCCGACCCTTGGTCGACCATGGCAGGCCCTGGCACGGTCCTTGGTCGACCATGGCAGGCCCTGGCACGGTCCTTGGTCGACCATGGCTCGACCCTGGCCCGACCATGGCCGACCTTGGCACGACCATGGCAGGCCCTGGCCGACCCTTGGTCGACCATGGCAGGCCCTGGCACGGTCCTTGGTGGACCATGGCTCGACCCTGGCCCGACCATGGCCGACCTTGGCACGACCATGGCAGGCCCTGGCCGACCCTTGGTCGACCATGGCCGGCCTTGGCATGCCTTGGCCGACCCTTGGAGGACCTTGGCACGGTCCTTGGTTGACCATGGCCCGGCCCTGGCACGGTCTTTGGTCGTCCATGGCCCGACCCTGGCACGACCTTGGTGGACCATGGCCGACCTAGGCACGACCTTGGCATGCCATGGCCCTGGCCGACCCTTGGTCGACCATGGCAGGCCCTGGCACGGTCCTTGGTCGACCATGGCTCGACCCTGGCCCGACCATGGCCGACCTTGGCACGACCATGGCAGGCCCTGGCCGACCCTTGGTCGACCATGGCCGGCCTTGGCATGCCTTGTGTCACGGACCAGGTGAAGACCCTTCTTTGGGCTGGTGCCGTGCACTTGGGGACGAGGTGGACTCGGTCCCATTTGGTTGCCGAGAGGGAGAGACCGGCCAAGGGCCAGGCCGAGACATGGGCGAGGGCGGACCGGGCCAAGACACGGGCGTGGGCGAGCTGGCCCCAGGCGTGGGCGATGGCGAGCGGGGCCGAGCCATGGGCGGAGCCGGTTTGGGCCGAGAGGAAGGGCTGATCAGTTGGCATGGTCAAGGTGCAACGAACCTAGACATGGCCATGATTGGCGCCCTTCTAGATGGTGGAGACAAGGAGCAAGAATCAAGGGTCAATGGGAGTTACAAGACTTGGCAAGGATCAAGGGATAGTCTTTGACCAAGGAATCAATGCATTGATGGCATTTCATTTATTCTTGTTTCCATATATAGACCTCTTGTACTAGTATATATAGAGGGCTCATTAGCCTTGTAAACACACTTACCTACACACTTACTTACTTACTCTCAATACAATCTGAAAAACGCTCCCTCTTGAGCACCAACTCTCTTCTTCTACCTTTCTATTGTTGCTTGTTCGTGGCTCATTCCCTAAGACGCTTCCGCAACGTTGAAGGCTGATCGCTTTGGCTTACAAAGTCTAGGGAAAGACTTGTGTAAGGAGGCGAGCCGCACGGATCCAAGAGGGTGGTCTTGTGGTCCCGTGACAAGTGGTATCAGAGCTCCGGTTCAAGAACAAAGCAATGGCCGAACAAGTTGAGTTGGCTTTGGAGGTTGATGTTGCTGGCCGTGACATGTCAAGAGTGAACACTAAGAAACGAGGTAAGTCAAAAGAGCCTTCACTTCGTGATATTGATTCTTCTTCTTCTATTTCCTTGGAGGAACGCATAGCTCTTTTGGAGGAGTATGTGAAGAGGGGAGAAGGACGGTACACTTGGGTGAAGGAGGAGATCAACACGTTGTACAAACGTGATGATTTTCTTGAGGTCACCTTTGATCCCTATACTAAGAAGATAGAGGAGTTGGAGGAGACCGTGTTGTCTTTGCAAGAGGAGTTGAAGCTTTGCAAGAAGGCCGTGGCAAATGGAGGTGGGGGCACCCCGAGGATGGATGTTCCTCGGCCAAAGTCTTTTGCGGGCACAAGATCAGCGAAGATCGTTGACAACTTCCTTTGGAGCATGGACAACTACTTTGAGGCAGTGAACGTCCAAGATGATGCAAGTAAGCTTAAGAATATTTGCAACTTTTTATCTGACACTGCTAGCCTATGGTGGCGTAGGCGTTGTGAAGAGGCTAAGTACGATGACGAGGAGGTCATTGATTCTTGGTTGGAGTTCAAGGATGAGCTCAAGGCGCAGTTTAGGCCCGAGAATGCCGAGGATGAAGCAAGAGGAAGGCTTCGCCGGTTGACTCAAAAGGGGTCTATCTATGAGTACGTGGTGGCTTTCCAAGAGATCATGCTAGAGATTCCGGGTTTTGGTGGAAGAGAGGCGCTCTTTGCATTCAAAGACGGACTAGCTACTTGGGCGCAAGCGGAGTTGCGAAGGGCCAACGTACGAGACTTGAACGAGGCCATCCGTGTGGTAGAATCCTTGGCTGATTACACAAGGAAGGAGAAACCAACGGAGGATCGTGGTGCTAAGAGTGGACGGTCCCATCATAGGGAGGATAGGCGAAAGGAAGAGCCCATGGAGAAGCCAAGGCCTAACAACGAAAGGCCAACCAAACCGGGTAATTCCGTTCCTTCTCACCAACCGTTAAAGTGTTTCATTTGTAATGGTTCCCATATGATGAGGGATTGTCCAAGGAAGACTAGCTTGAGAGCTATGGAGGCCGTACCAGATTCGCAGGAGACAACGTTGAACTCGTTGAAGCTTTCAAGTGTTGTGAAGGCGAAGGATGGGCGGAAGAAGAAGGGCTCCATGTATGTGGAGGCCGTAGTGAAGGGGATCCAGACGAAGGCCTTGGTTGATACGGGTGCTTCGGACCTCTTCATGAGCATTGAGGCAGCCAAGAAGGTGGGTCTCAAATGGGACAAGGTGTGTTCGACCGTGAAGACGGTGAACAAGGAGGCGACCCGAATTGAGGGGTTGGCTCGGGATGTGCAGCTGAAGATTGGCACATGGGAAGGAGTCGAGGACGTCTATGTTATGGAGCTCGACGACTATGACTTCGTTATGGGTTGGGACTTCCTCGACCGTATACGAAGTGTGCTTGTCCCTCACCTAGACATCATGTGGATCTTGGATGGGACGCCATGCATGGTTCCACTCGAGAGGAAGTACACAAGAGGTAAGATGCTTTCAGCTATGCAAGTTAATGATGGTTTAAAGCACTCTTCTCCTACATTTCTTGCGGTACTAAAGGGTGATGAAGGGACAAAGGGGAAAGAGGTTATTCCCGATGTGGTGGGGGAACTTTTGGCCGAGTTCAAGGATGTCATGCCTAGTGAGCTGCCCAAGAAGTTACCGCCACGAAGAGACGTGGATCACGTCATTGAGTTGCTGCCCAATTCAAAACCACCAGCCGGCGTGCCCTATAGGATGAGTCCACCCGAGTTGGAGGAGTTGAGGAAGCAATTGGGGGACTTGTTGGAGGCAGGGTTCATCCAACCATCCAAGGCTCCGTATGGCGCACCGGTACTCTTTCAAAAGAAGCAAGACGGGTCGATGAGGATGTGCATAGACTACCGAGCGCTCAACAAATTAACGGTAAAGAACAAGTACCCTATTCCTTTACCCGCTGATTTGTTTGATCGTTTGGGGGGTTCTTTCTTCTACTCAAAGCTCGACTTGCGTTCCGGGTATTGGCAAGTGCGAATTGCGGAGGGGGATGAGGCCAAGACCGCTTGTGTAACGCGGTACGGCTCGTACGAGTTTCTCGTGATGCCATTTGGGTTGACAAATGCACCAGCCACGTTTTGTACTCTCATGAACAAGGTACTCCAACCATTTTTGGACAGATTTGTGGTCGTGTATTTGGATGACATTCTAGTGTATAGCCGGTCTTTGGCCGAGCATGTGGATCACTTGAGACAGGTATTCGAGGCATTGAGGGAACACGAGCTCTATGTGAAGGAAGAGAAGTGTTCCTTTGCCCAAGAGGAGGTGCCTTTCCTTGGGCATATACTTGGGCGTGGGCGGGTCAAAATGGATGGTGCCAAGGTGAAGGCAATCCAAGAGTGGCGACCGCCAACCAAGGTGCCGGAGTTGCGATCGTTCCTGGGGCTGGCCAACTACTATAGGCGGTTCATAAGGGACTACTCAAAGATCGCAGCCCCTTTGACGGACCTCTTGAAGAAAGATCGTCCGTGGGAATGGAGCGAGAAGGTCGATGATGCTTTCCGTCTCCTAAAGCAAGCCGTTGTGGAGGAACCCGTGCTCATGTTGCCGGACTTTTCGAAGACATGGACGGTCCAAACGGATGCTAGTGACTTTGCGCTTGGTGGGGTCTTGATCCAAGATGGGCACCCCGTTGCATTTGAGAGCCGAAAGCTCAACGATGTGGAGAGAAGGTACACCGTGCACGAGAAGGAGATGACGGCCGTCGTGCATTGTCTAAGGGTAT
>OY997588.1:67129640-67134640 GCA_963921825.1 Erodium maritimum | reverse complement strand
TTGTTTTTTTGAGCTGTAGACCGTATTTCGGCGAGATTTTTTGCATGGTGTCCTTCAATATTACCAGGAACATGGTATCAAAGATTCAGAATTTTTTGACGACCCGATTATTTTTACCGATTTTTTACATTTTAAAATTGTTAAAAAATCGGGAAAAATCGGGAAATATAATTTGGAGCTGATCCTTTGTATATAGCACTACTACATCGATATCGAATTTGTGGCAAAGTTTGAGGGCAATCGGAGTTGGTTTGGGCAGTCAACTACATAGGATATCGAAGAGTCGAAATTGGACGACCATGGCCGACCTTGGACCAGCCTTGGCAGGCCCTGGCCGACCCTTGGTCGACCATGGCAGGCCCTGGCCGACCCTTGGTCGACCTTGGCAGGCCCTGGCCGACCCTTGGTCGACCTTGGCAAGGCCTGGCCGACCCTTGGTCGACCTTGGCAGGCCCTGGCCGACCCTTGGCAGGCCCTTGGCCGGCCCTGGCACGACCCATGGTCGACCTTGGCAGGCCCTGGCCGACCCTTGGTCGACCTTGGCCGGCCCTGGTCGACCATGGCCGGCCCTGGCACGACCCATGGTCGACCATGGCTGGCCCTTGGCCGACCTTGGCCCGACTTTGGCATGCCATGGCAAGCCCTGGCCGACCCTTGGTCGACCATGGCAGGCCCTTGCACGGTCCTTGGTCGACCATGGCCCGGCCCTGGCACGGTCCTTGGTCGACCATGGCCCGGCCCTGGCACGGTCCTTGGTCGACCATGGCACGGTCCTTGGTCGATCCTGGCCCGGCCCTTGCACGACCTTGGTGGACCATGGCCGACCTAGGCACGACCTTGGCATGCCATGGCAAGCCCTAGCCGACCCTTGGTCGACCATGGCAGGCCCTGGCACGGTCCTTGGTCGACCATGGCAGGCCCTGGCACGGTCCTTGGTCGACCATGGCTCGACCCTGGCCCGACCATGGCCGACCTTGGCACGACCATGGCAGGCCCTGGCCGACCCTTGGTCGACCATGGCAGGCCCTGGCACGGTCCTTGGTGGACCATGGCTCGACCCTGGCCCGACCATGGCCGACCTTGGCACGACCATGGCAGGCCCTGGCCGACCCTTGGTCGACCATGGCCGGCCTTGGCATGCCTTGGCCGACCCTTGGAGGACCTTGGCACGGTCCTTGGTTGACCATGGCCCGGCCCTGGCACGGTCTTTGGTCGTCCATGGCCCGACCCTGGCACGACCTTGGTGGACCATGGCCGACCTAGGCACGACCTTGGCATGCCATGGCCCTGGCCGACCCTTGGTCGACCATGGCAGGCCCTGGCACGGTCCTTGGTCGACCATGGCTCGACCCTGGCCCGACCATGGCCGACCTTGGCACGACCATGGCAGGCCCTGGCCGACCCTTGGTCGACCATGGCCGGCCTTGTGTCACGGACCAGGTGAAGACCCTTCTTTGGGCTGGTGCCGTGCACTTGGGGACGAGGTGGACTCGGTCCCATTTGGTTGCCGAGAGGGAGAGACCGGCCAAGGGCCAGGCCGAGACATGGGCGAGGGCGGACCGGGCCAAGACACGGGCGTGGGCGAGCTGGCCCCAGGCGTGGGCGATGGCGAGCGGGGCCGAGCCATGGGCGGAGCCGGTTTGGGCCGAGAGGAAGGGCTGATCAGTTGGCATGGTCAAGGTGCAACGAACCTAGACATGGCCATGATTGGCGCCCTTCTAGATGGTGGAGACAAGGAGCAAGAATCAAGGGTCAATGGGAGTTACAAGACTTGGCAAGGATCAAGGGATAGTCTTTGACCAAGGAATCAATGCATTGATGGCATTTCATTTATTCTTGTTTCCATATATAGACCTCTTGTACTAGTATATATAGAGGGCTCATTAGCCTTGTAAACACACTTACCTACACACTTACTTACTTATTCTCAATACAATCAGAAAACGCTCCCTCTTGAGCACCAACTCTCTTCTTCTACCTTTCTATTGTTGCTTGTTCGTGGCTCATTTACTAAAACGCTTCCGCAACGTTGAAGGCTGATCGCTTTGGCTTACAAAGTCTAGGGAAAGACTTGTGTAAGGAGGCGAGCCGCACGGATCCAAGAGGGTGGTCTTGTGGTCCCGTGACAAGTGGTATCAGAGCTCCGGTTCAAGAACAAAGCAATGGCCGAACAAGTTGAGTTGGCTTTGGAGGTTGATGTTGCTGGCCGTGACATGTCAAGAGTGAACACTAAGAAACGAGGTAAGTCAAAAGAGCCTTCACTTCGTGATATTGATTCTTCTTCTTCTATTTCCTTGGAGGAACGCATAGCTCTTTTGGAGGAGTATGTGAAGAGGGGAGAAGGACGGTACACTTGGGTGAAGGAGGAGATCAACACGTTGTACAAACGTGATGATTTTCTTGAGGTCACCTTTGATCCCTATACTAAGAAGATAGAGGAGTTGGAGGAGACCGTGTTGTCTTTGCAAGAGGAGTTGAAGCTTTGCAAGAAGGCCGTGGCAAATGGAGGTGGGGGCACCCCGAGGATGGATGTTCCTCGGCCAAAGTCTTTTGCGGGCACAAGATCAGCGAAGATCGTTGACAACTTCCTTTGGAGCATGGACAACTACTTTGAGGCAGTGAACGTCCAAGATGATGCAAGTAAGCTTAAGAATATTTGCAACTTTTTATCTGACACTGCTAGCCTATGGTGGCGTAGGCGTTGTGAAGAGGCTAAGTACGATGACGAGGAGGTCATTGATTCTTGGTTGGAGTTCAAGGATGAGCTCAAGGCGCAGTTTAGGCCCGAGAATGCCGAGGATGAAGCAAGAGGAAGGCTTCGCCGGTTGACTCAAAAGGGGTCTATCTATGAGTACGTGGTGGCTTTCCAAGAGATCATGCTAGAGATTCCGGGTTTTGGTGGAAGAGAGGCGCTCTTTGCATTCAAAGACGGACTAGCTACTTGGGCGCAAGCGGAGTTGCGAAGGGCCAACGTACGAGACTTGAACGAGGCCATCCGTGTGGTAGAATCCTTGGCTGATTACACAAGGAAGGAGAAACCAACGGAGGATCGTGGTGCTAAGAGTGGACGGTCCCATCATAGGGAGGATAGGCGAAAGGAAGAGCCCATGGAGAAGCCAAGGCCTAACAACGAAAGGCCAACCAAACCGGGTAATTCCGTTCCTTCTCACCAACCGTTAAAGTGTTTCATTTGTAATGGTTCCCATATGATGAGGGATTGTCCAAGGAAGACTAGCTTGAGAGCTATGGAGGCCGTACCAGATTCGCAGGAGACAACGTTGAACTCGTTGAAGCTTTCAAGTGTTGTGAAGGCGAAGGATGGGCGGAAGAAGAAGGGCTCCATGTATGTGGAGGCCGTAGTGAAGGGGATCCAGACGAAGGCCTTGGTTGATACGGGTGCTTCGGACCTCTTCATGAGCATTGAGGCAGCCAAGAAGGTGGGTCTCAAATGGGACAAGGTGTGTTCGACCGTGAAGACGGTGAACAAGGAGGCGACCCGAATTGAGGGGTTGGCTCGGGATGTGCAGCTGAAGATTGGCACATGGGAAGGAGTCGAGGACGTCTATGTTATGGAGCTCGACGACTATGACTTCGTTATGGGTTGGGACTTCCTCGACCGTATACGAAGTGTGCTTGTCCCTCACCTAGACATCATGTGGATCTTGGATGGGACGCCATGCATGGTTCCACTCGAGAGGAAGTACACAAGAGGTAAGATGCTTTCAGCTATGCAAGTTAATGATGGTTTAAAGCACTCTTCTCCTACATTTCTTGCGGTACTAAAGGGTGATGAAGGGACAAAGGGGAAAGAGGTTATTCCCGATGTGGTGGGGGAACTTTTGGCCGAGTTCAAGGATGTCATGCCTAGTGAGCTGCCCAAGAAGTTACCGCCACGAAGAGACGTGGATCACGTCATTGAGTTGCTGCCCAATTCAAAACCACCAGCCGGCGTGCCCTATAGGATGAGTCCACCCGAGTTGGAGGAGTTGAGGAAGCAATTGGGGGACTTGTTGGAGGCAGGGTTCATCCAACCATCCAAGGCTCCGTATGGCGCACCGGTACTCTTTCAAAAGAAGCAAG
Source organism: Erodium maritimum (assembly GCA_963921825.1). Taxonomy (NCBI): domain Eukaryota; kingdom Viridiplantae; phylum Streptophyta; class Magnoliopsida; order Geraniales; family Geraniaceae; genus Erodium; species Erodium maritimum. The sequence continues at coordinate 67,130,560 of OY997588.1, read as the reverse complement.
ACGGGTCGATGAGGATGTGCATAGACTACCGAGCGCTCAACAAATTAACGGTAAAGAACAAGTACCCTATTCCTTTACCCGCTGATTTGTTTGATCGTTTGGGGGGTTCTTTCTTCTACTCAAAGCTCGACTTGCGTTCCGGGTATTGGCAAGTGCGAATTGCGGAGGAGGATGAGGCCAAGACCGCTTGTGTAACGCGGTACGGCTCGTACGAGTTTCTCGTGATGCCATTTGGGTTGACAAATGCACCAGCCACGTTTTGTACTCTCATGAACAAGGTACTTCAACCATTTTTGGACAGATTTGTGGTCGTGTATTTGGATGACATTCTAGTGTATAGCCGGTCTTTGGCCGAGCATGTGGATCACTTGAGACAGGTATTCGAGGCATTGAGGGAACACGAGCTCTATGTGAAGGAAGAGAAGTGTTCCTTTGCCCAAGAGGAGGTGCCTTTCCTTGGGCATATACTTGGGCGTGGGCGGGTCAAAATGGATGGTGCCAAGGTGAAGGCAATCCAAGAGTGGCGACCGCCAACCAAGGTGCCGGAGTTGCGATCGTTCCTGGGGCTGGCCAACTACTATAGGCGGTTCATAAGGGACTACTCAAAGATCGCAGCCCCTTTGACGGACCTCTTGAAGAAAGATCGTCCGTGGGAATGGAGCGAGAAGGTCGATGATGCTTTCCGTCTCCTAAAGCAAGCCGTTGTGGAGGAACCCGTGCTCATGTTGCCGGACTTTTCGAAGACATGGACGGTCCAAACGGATGCTAGTGACTTTGCGCTTGGTGGGGTCTTGATCCAAGATGGGCACCCCGTTGCATTTGAGAGCCGAAAGCTCAACGATGTGGAGAGAAGGTACACCGTGCACGAGAAGGAGATGACGGCCGTCGTGCATTGTCTAAGGGTATGGAGACACTACTTA
>OY997588.1:66930122-66932622 GCA_963921825.1 Erodium maritimum | reverse complement strand
AAGGCGTACCAAGGTCGTCCATGGCATGCCAAGGCTGGTCCCAGGTCGGCCATGGTCGTCCACGGCGTGCCAAGGTCCTCCAAGGGTCGGCCAAGGCATGCCAAGGCCGGCCATGGTCGACCAAGGGTCGGCCAGGGCCTGCCATGGCCTGCCATGGCATGCCAAGTTCGTGCCAAGGTCGGCCATGGTCCACCAAGGTCGTGCCAGGGTCGGGCCATGGACGACCAAAGACCGTGCCAGGGCCGGGCCATGGTCGACCAAGGACCGTGCCAAGGTCCTCCAAGGGTCGGCCAAGGCATGCCAAGGCCGGCCATGGTCGACCAAGGGTCGGCCAGGGCCTGCCATGGTCGTGCCAAGGTCGGCCATGGTCGGGCCAGGGTCGAGCCATGGTCGACCAAGGACCGTGCCAGGGCCTGCCATGGTCGACCAAGGGTCGGCCAGGGCCATGGCATGCCAAGGTCGTGCCTAGGTCGGCCATGGTCCACCAAGGTCGTGCCAGGGTCGGGCCATGGACGACCAAAGACCGTGCCAGGGCCGGGCCATGGTCAACCAAGGACCGTGCCAAGGTCCTCCAAGGGTCGGCCAAGGCATGCCAAGGCCGGCCATGGTCGACCAAGGGTCGGCCAGGGCCTGCCATGGTCGTGCCAAGGTCGGCCATGGTCGGGCCAGGGTCGAGCCATGGTCCACCAAGGACCGTGCCAGGGCCTGCCATGGTCGACCAAGGGTCGGCCAGGGCCTGCCATGGTCGTGCCAAGGTCGGCCATGGTCGGGCCAGGGTCGAGCCATGGTCGACCAAGGACCGTGCCAGGGCCTGCCATGGTCGACCAAGGACCGTGCCAGGGCCTGCCATGGTCGACCAAGGGTCGGCTAGGGCTTGCCATGGCATGCCAAGGTCGTGCCTAGGTCGGCCATGGTCCACCAAGGTCGTGCAAGGGCCGGGCCAGGATCGACCAAGGACCGTGCCATGGTCGACCAAGGACCGTGCCAGGGCCGGGCCATGGTCGACCAAGGACCGTGCCAGGGCCGGGCCATGGTCGACCAAGGACCGTGCAAGGGCCTGCCATGGTCGACCAAGGGTCGGCCAGGGCTTGCCATGGCATGCCAAAGTCGGGCCAAGGTCGGCCAAGGGCCAGCCATGGTCGACCATGGGTCGTGCCAGGGCCGGCCATGGTCGACCAGGGCCGGCCAAGGTCGACCAAGGGTCGGCCAGGGCCTGCCAAGGTCGACCATGGGTCGTGCCAGGCCGGCCAAGGGCCTGCCAAGGGTCGGCCAGGGCCTGCCAAGGTCGACCAAGGGTCGGCCAGGCCTTGCCAAGGTCGACCAAGGGTCGGCCAGGGCCTGCCAAGGTCGACCAAGGGTCGGCCAGGGCCTGCCATGGTCGACCAAGGGTCGGCCAGGGCCTGCCAAGGCTGGTCCAAGGTCGGCCATGGTCGTCCAATTTCGACTCTTCGATATCCTATGTAGTTGACTGCCCAAACCAACTCCGATTGCCCTCAAACTTTGCCACAAATTCGATATCGATGTAGTAGTGCTATATACAAAGGATCAGCTCCAAATTATATTTCCCGATTTTTCCCGATTTTTTAACAATTTTAAAATGTAAAAAATCGGTAAAAATAATCGGGTCGTCAAAAAATTCTGAATCTTTGATACCATGTTCCTGGTAATATTGAAGGACACCATGCAAAAAATCTCGCCGAAATACGGTCTACAGCTCAAAAAAACAAGGCATGCACGTTTCAGACACTTTGATGTTTCCTCCCCCCAGGGCCAGCATCGCACTTAAGGCTCTATAGGGGGGAGCACCTCGGCTGACTTGCCATGGGCAAGGCTGCCGATTGTGGGATCGACCGATACGAGAGCATGGGTGCCGAAGTCTTCCCCCTACACCCATGCATCCGGGGCACCAAGGCCGGGCACCACCGCCGGCCACCGCCGCCGGCCGCCGCCGGCCGCCGGAGCTCCGGCGAGGGGAGGGAAAATCCGTCGTTTTTCTCCCCTCGGTCCCTAGATGTCCCTCGGACGACGGTCAGGGTCCCTCCAAGGTTGGATTAAAGAATGTCGGGCCGATATGATGTTAATCGGTTGAACAATGTTTGCGCGATTTGGCACGTTTGAGTGACCGGAACAGGCTCGGAATATATTTCTTCCACACACCTCGTTGCCGGTTGAGGATCGTGCCAGAGAACGTGGGCGGGGGTCAAGCAAAATTTCGCACCCGACAGTCTTGAAGTCCAACCATGGAGGGACCCTGTTGGCCCCCGGACGCCATAGTTCCGGATGAGGGGAGAACGAAAACCGTCCGATTCTCCCCTCCGTCCCTCGATGTCCCTCGGAAGACGGTCAGGGCCCCTCCACGGTTGGATTAAAGAATGTCGGGCAGATATATTGTCATTCGGTTGAACAATGTTTGCGCGATTTGGCACGTTTGAGTGACCGGAACAGGCTCGGAATATATTTCTTCCATACACCTCGTTACCGGTCGAGGATCGTGGCAGAG
>OY997588.1:66897920-66900420 GCA_963921825.1 Erodium maritimum | reverse complement strand
AAGACTGTCGGGTGCAATATCTTGCTTGACCCCCGCCCACGCTCTCTGCCACGATCCTCGACCGGTAACGAGGTGTATGGAAGAAATATATTCCGAGCCTGTTCCGGTCACTCAAACGTGCCAAATCGCGCAAACATTGTTCAACCGAATGACAATATATCTGCCCGACATTCTTTAATCCAACCGTGGAGGGGCCCTGACCGTCTTCCGAGGGACATCGAGGGACGGAGGGGAGAATCGGACGGTTTTCGTTCTCCCCTCATCCGGAACTATGGCGTCCGGGGGCCAACAGGGTCCCTCCATGGTTGGACTTCAAGACTGTCGGGTGCGAAATTTTGCTTGACCCCCGCCCACGTTCTCTGGCACGATCCTCAACCGGCAACGAGGTGTGTGGAAGAAATATATTCCGAGCCTGTTCCGGTCACTCAAACGTGCCAAATCGCGCAAACATTGTTCAACCGATTAACATCATATCGGCCCGACATTCTTTAATCCAACCTTGGAGGGACCCTGACCGTCGTCCGAGGGACATCTAGGGACCGAGGGGAGAAAAACGACGGATTTTCCCTCCCCTCGCCGGAGCTCCGGCGGCCGCGGCGGCCGGCGGCGGTGGCCGGCGGTGGTGCCCGGCCTTGGTGCCCCGGATGCATGGGTGTAGGGGAAGACTTCGGCACCCATGCTCTCGTATCGGTCGATCCCACAATCGGCAGCCTTGCCCATGGCAAGTCAGCCGAGGTGCTCCCCCCTATAGAGCCTTAAGTGCGATGCTGGCCCTGGGGGGAGGAAACATCAAAGTGTCTGAAACGTGCATGCCTTGTTTTTTTGAGCTGTAGACCGTATTTCGGCGAGATTTTTTGCATGGTGTCCTTCAATATTACCAGGAACATGGTATCAAAGATTCAGAATTTTTTGACGACCCGATTATTTTTACCGATTTTTTACATTTAAAATTGTTAAAAATCGGGAAAAATCGGGAAATATAATTTGGAGCTGATCCTTTGTATATAGCACTACTACATCGATATCGAATTTGTGGCAAAGTTTGAGGGCAATCGGAGTTGGTTTGGGCAGTCAACTACATAGGATATCGAAGAGTCGAAATTGGACGACCATGGCCGACCTTGGACCAGCCTTGGCAGGCCCTGGCCGACCCTTGGTCGACCATGGCAGGCCCTGGCCGACCCTTGGTCGACCTTGGCAGGCCCTGGCCGACCCTTGGTCGACCTTGGCAAGGCCTGGCCGACCCTTGGTCGACCTTGGCAGGCCCTGGCCGACCCTTGGCAGGCCCTTGGCCGGCCCTGGCACGACCCATGGTCGACCTTGGCAGGCCCTGGCCGACCCTTGGTCGACCTTGGCCGGCCCTGGTCGACCATGGCCGGCCCTGGCACGACCCATGGTCGACCATGGCTGGCCCTTGGCCGACCTTGGCCCGACTTTGGCATGCCATGGCAAGCCCTGGCCGACCCTTGGTCGACCATGGCAGGCCCTTGCACGGTCCTTGGTCGACCATGGCCCGGCCCTGGCACGGTCCTTGGTCGACCATGGCCCGGCCCTGGCACGGTCCTTGGTCGACCATGGCACGGTCCTTGGTCGATCCTGGCCCGGCCCTTGCACGACCTTGGTGGACCATGGCCGACCTAGGCACGACCTTGGCATGCCATGGCAAGCCCTAGCCGACCCTTGGTCGACCATGGCAGGCCCTGGCACGGTCCTTGGTCGACCATGGCAGGCCCTGGCACGGTCCTTGGTCGACCATGGCTCGACCCTGGCCCGACCATGGCCGACCTTGGCACGACCATGGCAGGCCCTGGCCGACCCTTGGTCGACCATGGCAGGCCCTGGCACGGTCCTTGGTGGACCATGGCTCGACCCTGGCCCGACCATGGCCGACCTTGGCACGACCATGGCAGGCCCTGGCCGACCCTTGGTCGACCATGGCCGGCCTTGGCATGCCTTGGCCGACCCTTGGAGGACCTTGGCACGGTCCTTGGTTGACCATGGCCCGGCCCTGGCACGGTCTTTGGTCGTCCATGGCCCGACCCTGGCACGACCTTGGTGGACCATGGCCGACCTAGGCACGACCTTGGCATGCCATGGCCCTGGCCGACCCTTGGTCGACCATGGCAGGCCCTGGCACGGTCCTTGGTCGACCATGGCTCGACCCTGGCCCGACCATGGCCGACCTTGGCACGACCATGGCAGGCCCTGGCCGACCCTTGGTCGACCATGGCCGGCCTTGGCATGCCTTGGCCGACCCTTGGAGGACCTTGGCACGGTCCTTGGTCGACCATGGCCCGGCCCTGGCACGGTCTTTGGTCGTCCATGGCCCGACCCTGGCACGACCTTGGTGGACCATGGCCGACCTTGGCACGAACTTGGCATGCCATGGCAGGCCATGGCAGGCCCTGGCCGACCCTTGGTCGACCATGGCCGGCCTTGGCATGCCTTGGCCGACCCTTGGAGGACCTTGGCACGCCGTGGACGACCATGGCCGACCTGG
>OY997588.1:66823377-66825877 GCA_963921825.1 Erodium maritimum | reverse complement strand
TCACTCAAACGTGCCAAATCGCGCAAACATTGTTCAACCGAATGACAATATATCTGCCCGACATTCTTTAATCCAACCGTGGAGGGGCCCTGACCGTCTTCCGAGGGACATCGAGGGACGGAGGGGAGAATCGGACGGTTTTCGTTCTCCCCTCATCCGGAACTATGGCGTCCGGGGGCCAACAGGGTCCCTCCATGGTTGGACTTCAAGACTGTCGGGTGCGAAATTTTGCTTGACCCCCGCCCACGTTCTCTGGCACGATCCTCAACCGGCAACGAGGTGTGTGGAAGAAATATATTCCGAGCCTGTTCCGGTCACTCAAACGTGCCAAATCGCGCAAACATTGTTCAACCGATTAACATCATATCGGCCCGACATTCTTTAATCCAACCTTGGAGGGACCCTGACCGTCGTCCGAGGGACATCTAGGGACCGAGGGGAGAAAAACGACGGATTTTCCCTCCCCTCGCCGGAGCTCCGGCGGCCGGCGGCGGCCGGCGGCGGTGGCCGGCGGTGGTGCCCGGCCTTGGTGCCCCGGATGCATGGGTGTAGGGGGAAGACTTCGGCACCCATGCTCTCGTATCGGTCGATCCCACAATCGGCAGCCTTGCCCATGGCAAGTCAGCCGAGGTGCTCCCCCCTATAGAGCCTTAAGTGCGATGCTGGCCCTGGGGGGAGGAAACATCAAAGTGTCTGAAACGTGCATGCCTTGTTTTTTTGAGCTGTAGACCGTATTTCGGCGAGATTTTTTGCATGGTGTCCTTCAATATTACCAGGAACATGGTATCAAAGATTCAGAATTTTTTGACGACCCGATTATTTTTACCGATTTTTTACATTTTAAAATTGTTAAAAAATCGGGAAAAATCGGGAAATATAATTTGGAGCTGATCCTTTGTATATAGCACTACTACATCGATATCGAATTTGTGGCAAAGTTTGAGGGCAATCGGAGTTGGTTTGGGCAGTCAACTACATAGGATATCGAAGAGTCGAAATTGGACGACCATGGCCGACCTTGGACCAGCCTTGGCAGGCCCTGGCCGACCCTTGGTCGACCATGGCAGGCCCTGGCCGACCCTTGGTCGACCTTGGCAGGCCCTGGCCGACCCTTGGTCGACCTTGGCAAGGCCTGGCCGACCCTTGGTCGACCTTGGCAGGCCCTGGCCGACCCTTGGCAGGCCCTTGGCCGGCCCTGGCACGACCCATGGTCGACCTTGGCAGGCCCTGGCCGACCCTTGGTCGACCTTGGCCGGCCCTGGTCGACCATGGCCGGCCCTGGCACGACCCATGGTCGACCATGGCTGGCCCTTGGCCGACCTTGGCCCGACTTTGGCATGCCATGGCAAGCCCTGGCCGACCCTTGGTCGACCATGGCAGGCCCTTGCACGGTCCTTGGTCGACCATGGCCCGGCCCTGGCACGGTCCTTGGTCGACCATGGCCCGGCCCTGGCACGGTCCTTGGTCGACCATGGCACGGTCCTTGGTCGATCCTGGCCCGGCCCTTGCACGACCTTGGTGGACCATGGCCGACCTAGGCACGACCTTGGCATGCCATGGCAAGCCCTAGCCGACCCTTGGTCGACCATGGCAGGCCCTGGCACGGTCCTTGGTCGACCATGGCAGGCCCTGGCACGGTCCTTGGTCGACCATGGCTCGACCCTGGCCCGACCATGGCCGACCTTGGCACGACCATGGCAGGCCCTGGCCGACCCTTGGTCGACCATGGCAGGCCCTGGCACGGTCCTTGGTGGACCATGGCTCGACCCTGGCCCGACCATGGCCGACCTTGGCACGACCATGGCAGGCCCTGGCCGACCCTTGGTCGACCATGGCCGGCCTTGGCATGCCTTGGCCGACCCTTGGAGGACCTTGGCACGGTCCTTGGTTGACCATGGCCCGGCCCTGGCACGGTCTTTGGTCGTCCATGGCCCGACCCTGGCACGACCTTGGTGGACCATGGCCGACCTAGGCACGACCTTGGCATGCCATGGCCCTGGCCGACCCTTGGTCGACCATGGCAGGCCCTGGCACGGTCCTTGGTCGACCATGGCTCGACCCTGGCCCGACCATGGCCGACCTTGGCACGACCATGGCAGGCCCTGGCCGACCCTTGGTCGACCATGGCCGGCCTTGGCATGCCTTGGCCGACCCTTGGAGGACCTTGGCACGGTCCTTGGTCGACCATGGCCCGGCCCTGGCACGGTCTTTGGTCGTCCATGGCCCGACCCTGGCACGACCTTGGTGGACCATGGCCGACCTTGGCACGAACTTGGCATGCCATGGCAGGCCATGGCAGGCCCTGGCCGACCCTTGGTCGACCATGGCCGGCCTTGGCATGCCTTGGCCGACCCTTGGAGGACCTTGGCACGCCGTGGACGACCATGGCCGACCTGGGACCAGCCTTGGCATGCCATGGACGACCTTGGTACGCCTTGGACGACCATGGCCGACCCTTGGACGACCTTGGCATGCCTTGGCCGAACCTTGGACCACCATG
>OY997588.1:66807936-66810436 GCA_963921825.1 Erodium maritimum | reverse complement strand
CCATGGCCTGCCATGGCATGCCAAGTTCGTGCCAAGGTCGGCCATGGTCCACCAAGGTCGTGCCAGGGTCGGGCCATGGACGACCAAAGACCGTGCCAGGGCCGGGCCATGGTCGACCAAGGACCGTGCCAAGGTCCTCCAAGGGTCGGCCAAGGCATGCCAAGGCCGGCCATGGTCGACCAAGGGTCGGCCAGGGCCTGCCATGGTCGTGCCAAGGTCGGCCATGGTCGGGCCAGGGTCGAGCCATGGTCGACCAAGGACCGTGCCAGGGCCTGCCATGGTCGACCAAGGGTCGGCCAGGGCCATGGCATGCCAAGGTCGTGCCTAGGTCGGCCATGGTCCACCAAGGTCGTGCCAGGGTCGGGCCATGGACGACCAAAGACCGTGCCAGGGCCGGGCCATGGTCAACCAAGGACCGTGCCAAGGTCCTCCAAGGGTCGGCCAAGGCATGCCAAGGCCGGCCATGGTCGACCAAGGGTCGGCCAGGGCCTGCCATGGTCGTGCCAAGGTCGGCCATGGTCGGGCCAGGGTCGAGCCATGGTCCACCAAGGACCGTGCCAGGGCCTGCCATGGTCGACCAAGGGTCGGCCAGGGCCTGCCATGGTCGTGCCAAGGTCGGCCATGGTCGGGCCAGGGTCGAGCCATGGTCGACCAAGGACCGTGCCAGGGCCTGCCATGGTCGACCAAGGACCGTGCCAGGGCCTGCCATGGTCGACCAAGGGTCGGCTAGGGCTTGCCATGGCATGCCAAGGTCGTGCCTAGGTCGGCCATGGTCCACCAAGGTCGTGCAAGGGCCGGGCCAGGATCGACCAAGGACCGTGCCATGGTCGACCAAGGACCGTGCCAGGGCCGGGCCATGGTCGACCAAGGACCGTGCCAGGGCCGGGCCATGGTCGACCAAGGACCGTGCAAGGGCCTGCCATGGTCGACCAAGGGTCGGCCAGGGCTTGCCATGGCATGCCAAAGTCGGGCCAAGGTCGGCCAAGGGCCAGCCATGGTCGACCATGGGTCGTGCCAGGGCCGGCCATGGTCGACCAGGGCCGGCCAAGGTCGACCAAGGGTCGGCCAGGGCCTGCCAAGGTCGACCATGGGTCGTGCCAGGGCCGGCCAAGGGCCTGCCAAGGGTCGGCCAGGGCCTGCCAAGGTCGACCAAGGGTCGGCCAGGCCTTGCCAAGGTCGACCAAGGGTCGGCCAGGGCCTGCCAAGGTCGACCAAGGGTCGGCCAGGGCCTGCCATGGTCGACCAAGGGTCGGCCAGGGCCTGCCAAGGCTGGTCCAAGGTCGGCCATGGTCGTCCAATTTCGACTCTTCGATATCCTATGTAGTTGACTGCCCAAACCAACTCCGATTGCCCTCAAACTTTGCCACAAATTCGATATCGATGTAGTAGTGCTATATACAAAGGATCAGCTCCAAATTATATTTCCCGATTTTTCCCGATTTTTTAACAATTTTAAAATGTAAAAAATCGGTAAAAATAATCGGGTCGTCAAAAAATTCTGAATCTTTGATACCATGTTCCTGGTAATATTGAAGGACACCATGCAAAAAATCTCGCCGAAATACGGTCTACAGCTCAAAAAAACAAGGCATGCACGTTTCAGACACTTTGATGTTTCCTCCCCCCAGGGCCAGCATCGCACTTAAGGCTCTATAGGGGGGAGCACCTCGGCTGACTTGCCATGGGCAAGGCTGCCGATTGTGGGATCGACCGATACGAGAGCATGGGTGCCGAAGTCTTCCCCCTACACCCATGCATCCGGGGCACCAAGGCCGGGCACCACCGCCGGCCACCGCCGCCGGCCGCCGCCGGCCGCCGGAGCTCCGGCGAGGGGAGGGAAAATCCGTCGTTTTTCTCCCCTCGGTCCCTAGATGTCCCTCGGACGACGGTCAGGGTCCCTCCAAGGTTGGATTAAAGAATGTCGGGCCGATATGATGTTAATCGGTTGAACAATGTTTGCGCGATTTGGCACGTTTGAGTGACCGGAACAGGCTCGGAATATATTTCTTCCACACACCTCGTTGCCGGTTGAGGATCGTGCCAGAGAACGTGGGCGGGGGTCAAGCAAAATTTCGCACCCGACAGTCTTGAAGTCCAACCATGGAGGGACCCTGTTGGCCCCCGGACGCCATAGTTCCGGATGAGGGGAGAACGAAAACCGTCCGATTCTCCCCTCCGTCCCTCGATGTCCCTCGGAAGACGGTCAGGGCCCCTCCACGGTTGGATTAAAGAATGTCGGGCAGATATATTGTCATTCGGTTGAACAATGTTTGCGCGATTTGGCACGTTTGAGTGACCGGAACAGGCTCGGAATATATTTCTTCCATACACCTCGTTACCGGTCGAGGATCGTGGCAGAGAGCGTGGGCGGGGGTCAAGCAAGATATTGCACCCGACAGTCTTGAAGTCCAACCATGGAGGGACCCTATCGCACAACGTCCCAAGCGAGAGGGTGGTCGTTCTTTGATCGTGGTTTTGGTAATACGTTGCGTCAATGGCT
>OY997588.1:66744485-66746985 GCA_963921825.1 Erodium maritimum | reverse complement strand
TGCTGGCCCTGGGGGGAGGAAACATCAAAGTGTCTGAAACGTGCATGCCTTGTTTTTTTGAGCTGTAGACCGTATTTCGGCGAGATTTTTTGCATGGTGTCCTTCAATATTACCAGGAACATGGTATCAAAGATTCAGAATTTTTTGACGACCCGATTATTTTTACCGATTTTTTACATTTTAAAATTGTTAAAAAATCGGGAAAAATCGGGAAATATAATTTGGAGCTGATCCTTTGTATATAGCACTACTACATCGATATCGAATTTGTGGCAAAGTTTGAGGGCAATCGGAGTTGGTTTGGGCAGTCAACTACATAGGATATCGAAGAGTCGAAATTGGACGACCATGGCCGACCTTGGACCAGCCTTGGCAGGCCCTGGCCGACCCTTGGTCGACCATGGCAGGCCCTGGCCGACCCTTGGTCGACCTTGGCAGGCCCTGGCCGACCCTTGGTCGACCTTGGCAAGGCCTGGCCGACCCTTGGTCGACCTTGGCAGGCCCTGGCCGACCCTTGGCAGGCCCTTGGCCGGCCCTGGCACGACCCATGGTCGACCTTGGCAGGCCCTGGCCGACCCTTGGTCGACCTTGGCCGGCCCTGGTCGACCATGGCCGGCCCTGGCACGACCCATGGTCGACCATGGCTGGCCCTTGGCCGACCTTGGCCCGACTTTGGCATGCCATGGCAAGCCCTGGCCGACCCTTGGTCGACCATGGCAGGCCCTTGCACGGTCCTTGGTCGACCATGGCCCGGCCCTGGCACGGTCCTTGGTCGACCATGGCCCGGCCCTGGCACGGTCCTTGGTCGACCATGGCACGGTCCTTGGTCGATCCTGGCCCGGCCCTTGCACGACCTTGGTGGACCATGGCCGACCTAGGCACGACCTTGGCATGCCATGGCAAGCCCTAGCCGACCCTTGGTCGACCATGGCAGGCCCTGGCACGGTCCTTGGTCGACCATGGCAGGCCCTGGCACGGTCCTTGGTCGACCATGGCTCGACCCTGGCCCGACCATGGCCGACCTTGGCACGACCATGGCAGGCCCTGGCCGACCCTTGGTCGACCATGGCAGGCCCTGGCACGGTCCTTGGTGGACCATGGCTCGACCCTGGCCCGACCATGGCCGACCTTGGCACGACCATGGCAGGCCCTGGCCGACCCTTGGTCGACCATGGCCGGCCTTGGCATGCCTTGGCCGACCCTTGGAGGACCTTGGCACGGTCCTTGGTTGACCATGGCCCGGCCCTGGCACGGTCTTTGGTCGTCCATGGCCCGACCCTGGCACGACCTTGGTGGACCATGGCCGACCTAGGCACGACCTTGGCATGCCATGGCCCTGGCCGACCCTTGGTCGACCATGGCAGGCCCTGGCACGGTCCTTGGTCGACCATGGCTCGACCCTGGCCCGACCATGGCCGACCTTGGCACGACCATGGCAGGCCCTGGCCGACCCTTGGTCGACCATGGCCGGCCTTGGCATGCCTTGGCCGACCCTTGGAGGACCTTGGCACGGTCCTTGGTCGACCATGGCCCGGCCCTGGCACGGTCTTTGGTCGTCCATGGCCCGACCCTGGCACGACCTTGGTGGACCATGGCCGACCTTGGCACGAACTTGGCATGCCATGGCAGGCCATGGCAGGCCCTGGCCGACCCTTGGTCGACCATGGCCGGCCTTGGCATGCCTTGGCCGACCCTTGGAGGACCTTGGCACGCCGTGGACGACCATGGCCGACCTGGGACCAGCCTTGGCATGCCATGGACGACCTTGGTACGCCTTGGACGACCATGGCCGACCCTTGGACGACCTTGGCATGCCTTGGCCGAACCTTGGACCACCATGGGCGCCCTTGGCTTGCCTTGGCCTACCCTTGGACGACCTTGGCATGCCTTGGACGACCATGGCCGGCCTTTGCTTGCCTTGGACGACCTTGGCATGTATTGGACGACCAACCTAGACCTTGTAGTGGTACTTGTCCGGTGTTCCGAAATGAATTGTGTAGCTTATTTAGCTTGAGCCCCCCGAAAATGGTCATGCCGACCCAAAAGAATTGTGCTCGTATCCGACCGTGGTGACCCAAAACCGCATACAACGCGGTGTAGACGCTAAGTAGCGAGGGATCGGGCGGGAATATTGACTTCGAAAATTGGCCGATTTTACGAAACGCCGTCTAATGTAGCTTGAGAGGCCCCTCCGAAAATTTCGACCCGAGAATCATGTGCTCGGATCCGGCCGTGGTTCCCGAGGACCTAAGGCAACGTGGTGTAGGCGCGGAAAAATGAGAGATGGGGCACGACAATTGATTTCGGAGACGGTTGATGGACGTTCCGAAGCGCCTTGTAGTGTTATTAGCTTGAGCCCCCGAAACGAGATCCCCGAACCGTAAATTGTGGTCGAACCCGTCCGTGGTTGCCCGAAACCTAACGTAAAGCGGTGTGGACGCTGAACGGTGAGGAATCGGCCGGAAGGATTGACTTCGAAAATTGGCCGATTTTCCGAAAT
>OY997588.1:66733257-66735757 GCA_963921825.1 Erodium maritimum | reverse complement strand
CAACCGAATGACAATATATCTGCCCGACATTCTTTAATCCAACCGTGGAGGGGCCCTGACCGTCTTCCGAGGGACATCGAGGGACGGAGGGGAGAATCGGACGGTTTTCGTTCTCCCCTCATCCGGAACTATGGCGTCCGGGGGCCAACAGGGTCCCTCCATGGTTGGACTTCAAGACTGTCGGGTGCGAAATTTTGCTTGACCCCCGCCCACGTTCTCTGGCACGATCCTCAACCGGCAACGAGGTGTGTGGAAGAAATATATTCCGAGCCTGTTCCGGTCACTCAAACGTGCCAAATCGCGCAAACATTGTTCAACCGATTAACATCATATCGGCCCGACATTCTTTAATCCAACCTTGGAGGGACCCTGACCGTCGTCCGAGGGACATCTAGGGACCGAGGGGAGAAAAACGACGGATTTTCCCTCCCCTCGCCGGAGCTCCGGCGGCCGGCGGCGGCCGGCGGCGGTGGCCGGCGGTGGTGCCCGGCCTTGGTGCCCCGGATGCATGGGTGTAGGGGGAAGACTTCGGCACCCATGCTCTCGTATCGGTCGATCCCACAATCGGCAGCCTTGCCCATGGCAAGTCAGCCGAGGTGCTCCCCCCTATAGAGCCTTAAGTGCGATGCTGGCCCTGGGGGGAGGAAACATCAAAGTGTCTGAAACGTGCATGCCTTGTTTTTTTGAGCTGTAGACCGTATTTCGGCGAGATTTTTTGCATGGTGTCCTTCAATATTACCAGGAACATGGTATCAAAGATTCAGAATTTTTTGACGACCCGATTATTTTTACCGATTTTTTACATTTTAAAATTGTTAAAAAATCGGGAAAAATCGGGAAATATAATTTGGAGCTGATCCTTTGTATATAGCACTACTACATCGATATCGAATTTGTGGCAAAGTTTGAGGGCAATCGGAGTTGGTTTGGGCAGTCAACTACATAGGATATCGAAGAGTCGAAATTGGACGACCATGGCCGACCTTGGACCAGCCTTGGCAGGCCCTGGCCGACCCTTGGTCGACCATGGCAGGCCCTGGCCGACCCTTGGTCGACCTTGGCAGGCCCTGGCCGACCCTTGGTCGACCTTGGCAAGGCCTGGCCGACCCTTGGTCGACCTTGGCAGGCCCTGGCCGACCCTTGGCAGGCCCTTGGCCGGCCCTGGCACGACCCATGGTCGACCTTGGCAGGCCCTGGCCGACCCTTGGTCGACCTTGGCCGGCCCTGGTCGACCATGGCCGGCCCTGGCACGACCCATGGTCGACCATGGCTGGCCCTTGGCCGACCTTGGCCCGACTTTGGCATGCCATGGCAAGCCCTGGCCGACCCTTGGTCGACCATGGCAGGCCCTTGCACGGTCCTTGGTCGACCATGGCCCGGCCCTGGCACGGTCCTTGGTCGACCATGGCCCGGCCCTGGCACGGTCCTTGGTCGACCATGGCACGGTCCTTGGTCGATCCTGGCCCGGCCCTTGCACGACCTTGGTGGACCATGGCCGACCTAGGCACGACCTTGGCATGCCATGGCAAGCCCTAGCCGACCCTTGGTCGACCATGGCAGGCCCTGGCACGGTCCTTGGTCGACCATGGCAGGCCCTGGCACGGTCCTTGGTCGACCATGGCTCGACCCTGGCCCGACCATGGCCGACCTTGGCACGACCATGGCAGGCCCTGGCCGACCCTTGGTCGACCATGGCAGGCCCTGGCACGGTCCTTGGTGGACCATGGCTCGACCCTGGCCCGACCATGGCCGACCTTGGCACGACCATGGCAGGCCCTGGCCGACCCTTGGTCGACCATGGCCGGCCTTGGCATGCCTTGGCCGACCCTTGGAGGACCTTGGCACGGTCCTTGGTTGACCATGGCCCGGCCCTGGCACGGTCTTTGGTCGTCCATGGCCCGACCCTGGCACGACCTTGGTGGACCATGGCCGACCTAGGCACGACCTTGGCATGCCAT
Organism: Erodium maritimum; assembly: GCA_963921825.1. Classification (NCBI taxonomy): domain Eukaryota; kingdom Viridiplantae; phylum Streptophyta; class Magnoliopsida; order Geraniales; family Geraniaceae; genus Erodium; species Erodium maritimum. The sequence continues at coordinate 66,733,799 of OY997588.1, read as the reverse complement.
GGCCCTGGCCGACCCTTGGTCGACCATGGCAGGCCCTGGCACGGTCCTTGGTCGACCATGGCTCGACCCTGGCCCGACCATGGCCGACCTTGGCACGACCATGGCAGGCCCTGGCCGACCCTTGGTCGACCATGGCCGGCCTTGGCATGCCTTGGCCGACCCTTGGAGGACCTTGGCACGGTCCTTGGTCGACCATGGCCCGGCCCTGGCACGGTCTTTGGTCGTCCATGGCCCGACCCTGGCACGACCTTGGTGGACCATGGCCGACCTTGGCACGAACTTGGCATGCCATGGCAGGCCATGGCAGGCCCTGGCCGACCCTTGGTCGACCATGGCCGGCCTTGGCATGCCTTGGCCGACCCTTGGAGGACCTTGGCACGCCGTGGACGACCATGGCCGACCTGGGACCAGCCTTGGCATGCCATGGACGACCTTGGTACGCCTTGGACGACCATGGCCGACCCTTGGACGACCTTGGCATGCCTTGGCCGAACCTTGGACCACCATGGGCGCCCTTGGCTTGCCTTGGCCTACCCTTGGAC
>OY997588.1:66721965-66723057 GCA_963921825.1 Erodium maritimum | reverse complement strand
GGTGCCCGGCCTTGGTGCCCGGATGCATGGGGTGTAGGGGGAAGACTTCGGCACCCATGCTCTCGTATCGGTCGATCCCACAATCGGCAGCCTTGCCCATGGCAAGTCAGCCGAGGTGCTCCCCCCTATAGAGCCTTAAGTGCGATGCTGGCCCTGGGGGGGAGGAAACATCAAAGTGTCTGAAACGTGCATGCCTTGTTTTTTTGAGCTGTAGACCGTATTTCGGCGAGATTTTTTGCATGGTGTCCTTCAATATTACCAGGAACATGGTATCAAAGATTCAGAATTTTTTGACGACCCGATTATTTTTACCGATTTTTTACATTTTAAAATTGTTAAAAAATCGGGAAAAATCGGGAAATATAATTTGGAGCTGATCCTTTGTATATAGCACTACTACATCGATATCGAATTTGTGGCAAAGTTTGAGGGCAATCGGAGTTGGTTTGGGCAGTCAACTACATAGGATATCGAAGAGTCGAAATTGGACGACCATGGCCGACCTTGGACCAGCCTTGGCAGGCCCTGGCCGACCCTTGGTCGACCATGGCAGGCCCTGCCGACCCTTGGTCGACCTTGGCAGGCCCTGGCCGACCCTTGGTCGACCTTGGCAAGGCCTGGCCGACCCTTGGTCGACCTTGGCAGGCCCTGGCCGACCCTTGGCAGGCCCTTGGCCGGCCCTGGCACGACCCATGGTCGACCTTGGCAGGCCCTGGCCGACCCTTGGTCGACCTTGGCCGGCCCTGGTCGACCATGGCCGGCCCTGGCACGACCCATGGTCGACCATGGCTGGCCCTTGGCCGACCTTGGCCCGACTTTGGCATGCCATGGCAAGCCCTGGCCGACCCTTGGTCGACCATGGCAGGCCCTTGCACGGTCCTTGGTCGACCATGGCCCGGCCCTGGCACGGTCCTTGGTCGACCATGGCCCGGCCCTGGCACGGTCCTTGGTCGACCATGGCACGGTCCTTGGTCGATCCTGGCCCGGCCCTTGCACGACCTTGGTGGACCATGGCCGACCTAGGCACGACCTTGGCATGCCATGGCAAGCCCTAGCCGACCCTTGGTCGACCATGGCAGGCCCTGGCACGGT
>OY997588.1:66317548-66687548 GCA_963921825.1 Erodium maritimum | reverse complement strand
TATTTTAGTAGCACGTGTAACATGAATATTGTTTTGCAGCATTAAACAATGATTAAATGAGAAATATATGTTGTAAGGAATGATTGAATGTGTTTACTAGACACAAGTGATAACATTTTGGCAAGGAAAACAGATAAATAAAAATAAATATTCACAAAATAAATGAAAAGAGGAGGGTTTGATACCACTACCTCTCAAGAATGTAGAAGTTGACACTAACCACTAGACCACCTTCATTATTGTTTATGGTCAGCCGCATACTTAAATATGTAATTAATTGTTTTAGATACAACTTCGAAAAAGAGAACAATTAATCAAAATTAATTTGTAAAATGTGAGGATTGATCCCCCGACCTCTTGAGCATACAAGTTAAGGGGCTACCGCCCAACTACACACGTTTTTGCCAGCAGAAGGCATCATAACCATATATATATAAATTATAAAATCGTCTAAATTGGGGAAGAATTTCGAATTTGCTCAAGAACATCCAGCTCGATACGTAATTCTCAAAATTGAAGCACAAAGAGAGGTTTTTTTCAAAAATTAGAGGGCGAAACCGCCTCCGGCAGTTTCCCACGCCCTTCTACGCCAAAAACTACCTGAAATCGACATAAAGTTCGTCCAAAACCGACCTCGGATGAGAGAGTTATGGCCTGCCGAAGTTTGAAACTTCCATCAATGACTTCCAGCGCCAAATTCTCCCAAACCGCTGCACCAAATGCAAATTAAATCATATGGACGCGTAGTCCTCCGAAAGACCTTTCCAACGAGTGGTCGCAAGCCCGGAATGGTTTTGTCTCGACAAAGGTACGCCATTTCTAAGAATCTGCAGCTCGTCATAGACGAAACTCACAGCCATTGCTGCTGCTTTGTTGCCTTCCAATTTGCTGTACATTAAACCAATCAAACCAATTACAAGTTTTTGACTTCCCAAAGCATGTATTAGACAAGGCATATCAACTTTCGAAGTCAATTGTGCACATTTGGTCAGATATCGGGCTCACACCTCCATTGTTCTGTGTACTGGACAGGTCACGCCACTGACATGTCTTAGCAAACTTACCAGACGCAGGAGTATGTTTGTTTATATATATTTACCCAACGAATTAAGCAGCTAACCAGTTACAGTTCAGTGGTCTCACACCACTTTTCCTTGAGATAAGGTCGCAGGTTCGAAACTGGTCCATTTTTAATTTTTACAAACATATTTTTTATACGCTACTCTACAGTAGTGGTCTGTTGAAGCGAAATTATTTCCTTTTCCCTCCAAATATTTTTTTCCCCTCCAAAATAACCCTAGTATCTCTTTTATTTCCCCTCTAAGTCCAAAGTCTTTTCTTATTCCTCTGTTTCGTACTGCTGGGGACCTCAAACCTCAAAGTGTTCCGTGCTCGTGATTGGTCGATGCCCGATACAGGTATGTGATGAATTGGAAACATATGTTTTTGCATACTCCTTGTGATGTCATGTATGTTCTCTCGTACAAAATCTTATATGCCATAGCCTAACAGTTAGGATCTGCAACAGATTGTGCTGCGGAATCATAGGAGGAGATGACATAAACCTAGTACAACATGTTCGTTTTGATTCTTGGACCTGCATAACCTTGTATTCTGGATGTAAGTCACATAAACATTTGAATAAGATATCATTTTAGATGTAAGTTGTTTATGCTTCCATGGATTTTGCTGTGTGCTCGACTAGTCTCAACATGAATTTCAACTCGGAAGAGCTACTAATCAATTGCTTAATCAACTATCTGATCTACTGGTGTATTGATCTTTTTTTTCATATTGTATGTTTCGATTGAATATGTTATCATATATTGTATCTTCGAATTGAATATTCTCTACTCATAGGAAGAACCAATGTTATCATCCTTTATTTCCTATCCCAGGTTTATAGTCAATCGAACTGCGTGAAAGCCTTCTAACCTTACACATAATTGCTTGAACTGTGTCAACGCCTTCTAACCATCCCAAGCAGATAGTCTCTTGAACTGTGTCAACGCCTTCTCACCTTACACATAATTGCGTATGAACTTGGTTTTATTTTGTAAACCAATGGTTTCCTCATTTTTTGTTTTACGAATATTCACAGGACATGGATGTTGCATGTTGTATATATGCAGATATACTTGTTTTTCTCAGTAATTACTACATTTATTACATGAACATGTATGCTATTCTTCATCCATGTTTTCCTTATGATTCAGAATTTTGTTTGCGCTTCTGATGACTGACAATCAACGGATGGCCCAATATGAACCTTCTGACGATGATGCACTTTAACTTCCCTTCACAATTTGTTATCCACCGGTTAGAATCATTTCCTCTCATCATACTTTGATATGTTAAATATTGTTAGCTTCTCCACTGTACTATTACTTACAAAACACACACCAACATACCATAACAAACATGTCCTTCATATGCTGATGAACTGGTTCAACCAAGATACCATCCCATTATTAGGTGCAATCAATTCAGATACATCCAGACTATATTTTGCAATTTTGAACACATATATTCGTCAACCAAAATTGTAAATTCATGTAAAGTTTCTAAGGTGATTTCCTGTCAAATGGACCGTTAAACATCAATGCACATTTCCTTTTCTTGCAGGTGTTCAACAGACGTTGTTTCTCACGAATGTCAAGATTTGTGAAAAAGTTTGGTGATTCCAGTTATGGTGTTACCTACCAAATGGATTCGGGGTACCGTATAACAAACCGATCAGATCGTTTTCAGGTAATCCTTCTTATGCTGACTAATATATTCAGCTTTCGTCATTCCATAGTCTATTCTTATTATTTTTTTTTTGATACAGCTAAAATTTATTAACCAAACGTTTTATAAGACAATAAACCAAATCAAGAAAACGATCATCACAAAGGACTTTTTCCCCAGACCAAACAGTTATAAACACCACAATTAAAACAAAAACTAAGCGGGAAAGCAAATGGAACAAGAGAGCCCTCCTTGTGTACTGCCTACCCGAGTTCAAACACATAAACCGGTTAGAGACCGAAACAGGGAGTAAAGCTGTATAATCCTCGTTTATTTCCTATCCCAACTTTGTAGTCAAGCCAACTGCGTGAACGCCTTCTAACCTTACACATAATTTCTGTTCATTTTAATTTCTTATGAACTTAGATTTGTTTTGGAAACCAATGGATTTAAATTAAATACAAGGCCTAATGGTTTGACGTAAAACTGTGACATTAGCTCATGGAAATCTTCACAAGTTTATGACATGAACATGTATATATGCTAAGCTTCATCCATGTTTTCCTTATGATCAAGAATTTATTTCTGGTTTCAGATGACTGACAATCTTATCAACGGATGGCCCTATCTGAATCTATTGAGGATGCTGCTATTTCACTTCACGGTCTCTTATTCACTGGTTAGAATCATTTCCTTACATTTTACATCTTACATCTTATTCACTCTTTACTCCTTCAAAGTAAAAACTTAACCTGCCCAAGAGTCTTCACATTATGTATATTTACTACCTCTATTAGTATGGTATCTTCATTACAGTTTTCTGCACTACAGTTTATTGGTTGCTTGTCCTCTATTACTTACAAATGAGACACCAACATACCATAACAAACATGTCGTTGTTCATTTGATGATCAACTGGTTATTCCAACATACCATCCCATTATGAAGAGCATAGATACATTCAGACTCTATTTGCAGCAAAACCGATAAATAATTGGTATGCCCAATTTTGAACACGTATCTCGATTAACCAAAATTTTAAATTCATGTTCAGGTCTAACAGGTCAGACCTTTTGGCACTTCTCATATATGCTTTCAATCTTTCCCAGTCCCTGGTATTTTGCTTCTACGAGTCTTGGATGCCTGTCTTTTATGCTTTAACTATACTTTCATTGTTGATTAACGAAGTGCTGGTACTATGTTACGGAGTAATTTTTTCACGAGTTATGTGCGCACTTACCCAATACAATGCACCGTCTACTTCTTTAAAAGGCCATAAAATAAAAATAAAAACCACATTTCCAGTAATCACACCTCCTATAAATACCTAAGTCCGTATGCCCTAAAATCCATCTTCGTCTGTTACATACACCTGCATAACTACAATCATCGATAATAAGATTGGTAATGTTCCATAGTCACAGCATGCAACGACTGACCCAATATGGAGGAGGCAACTTCAACACCAGCATAGATTCTCCCACGAACATGATGGTAGGCGTTGAATTCTATTTTACTTTATGTTTACCGTCTATAATTTCCTATGTTTATCTCTTCAACTTAAGGACTTTTTTGTTCTCTTTGTGTGTAGTTTGTTTGTTATTTAATATTTTATTTCCAACTAAATCACAATTATCCATCATAACAACATTGTTTTCACATATATTACCATAGCAAAAAGTAGATGATGTTGTGATGTACAGAACAAAGAAACAAATAAAATATAAAAAAGAACATCCAAACAACAAATGTTTAAGAACTAGTATTGGCCGAAACCCCTACGTCTCCATATTGTGAAAGAGATAGGCAACTTCTTCTTCCTTTTGGCCGAAATTCCCTAGAGCTCCATAAGAAATGAGAAATATAGAAAATTAAATTCAGCAACTTCTTCTCTTCTTCTCCATTTTGAACTTCTCCCTTTTGGCCGAAACTCCCTACAGCTCCATATTGTTGTTATGTTCTTGAGTACTAAATCAAGAACTACGTTGCTATGATTCTTTGGAGGATACGTAGGCGTCTTATAAGTTAGGGAGCCATATGCTAGTTGTTGCGCATGCTTGGGTAAATGGTAAAGAAAGGCTTCCAATCCTCTTGATTTGAGAGATCCACAACAACTCAACGGAATTGAAATACCAGCTGATCTCACACCCTCCTCCAGGTTGAGTACAAAAATTCGGGATGGGTGGAGATCCTTCCCGAGGGCTCTGGTCCCGAACGTCGACAACTTCCTCCCCCGATCCAGAAGTTGTTCCTCCTCCACTTTTTGTGACAAAACAACCATATACTTCATCTTCCGCCCACCACCAACTAAACCTTCCTCAACGGAGGTGCTTATGTGCTCACCCTTTCCCTAAAACTCTCTAATCCCGACAATATTGAGCTTTAACAATTTCTCTAGATCTAAATAACCATCAAGAAAATACTCTGTGATATTAAGCAACTTTTTAATGATTTCAACGCAGACAAAAAAAAAATTGCCAAATCGTGTGAGCAACCTACCACCTTGACAAGGTCAGACCTATTGGGACAACACAAAAGGTATTGCAATCGAGGTTTTATTTGCCTATATTATTTCATGATGCATTTTTGTTTGTTAAGCAATGTGACACTGTCAACGAATTGGTAATATCTCGAGGAGGCAAGAGACGCATGTGAACCTCTCAAATGAGGTACAATTATTTGGCGTGCGGAACATTGACATTATGGGCCCCATTCCACGATCCAATGGTCATGAGTACATTTAGTGGTCGTGGATTATGTGTACAAGTGGGTTGAGGCGGTGGTCTTAGCCACTAATAATGACAAGCCGATATGTGCTTTCTTAAAGAAAAATATTTTTCCCCAGTTTGGTATACCTAGGGCAACAATAAGCGATGGCGGCTCACACTTTTGCAATAAACAATTTTGGAAGCTTTTAAACCATTATGTTGTTCGCCACCGCTTAGCTACTCCCTACCATCCCCAAACTAGTGGGCAAGTAGAGGTTACAAATAGGGAGCTTAAAAGAATATTAGAGAAAACGGTACGTCCATGCTCGTCACATAGATTAGATGACACATTGTGGGCATATAGGACAACTTTTAAGACTCATATTTGAATATCTCCCTAGAAGCTAATGAATGGGAAATCTTGTAATTTACCGGAAGAGCGAGAGCATAAGGCATATTCGGAAATGGAGTTTTTAGATGTTGATGCTAATAGTTGTAGTAAGAACAAGTTATTACAAATCAATCAGATGGATGAATTTGTTGGGTCTCGAGGTAAGGTTGGAGATGAACCAACTCGCAGCGGAAAATCAATGAAAACCAAGAGACAATTAGAACCATGAAACAACTAACAAAGAATGGATTAACAAGAGAAAAATTCAGCACTAGTTCTTACCAAAACAAGAACACCGGTTAACGAATGATTGGCTTGAGTCTCCAAGACGTCTACGTATCCACATGGGAATCAAAGCCACGTAGTTCTTCTCTTTGAGGACTCAAGAACACAAAAATGGAGGAGGAAACTAGCCAAACCCGAAATGGCCATGGAAGAGGGAGAGAAAATGTGTTTCCTATTCTTGTCTTTTCTTTGTTATGTTGAAAAAAGATGACTTAAACATAACAAAACCCATACTTGTCCAACTAAAGGCATGGGACAAGTATGGTGTCAAGTAAGGTGTAAATAGGACAAAGTATGGCAAGACAAGATTGTGTTAGGTGGTGAATCACCAACACCTTAATCCTTGTCTTGCTTACTTAGTACTAATTAATCAAGACTTGATTAATTAGTTCCATGGGCCTTGGTTGCATGGGCCTTTCATGGGCCTCTTGGAACATGGCCCGTGACCATTTCCAACGAGGTCCCGTGATTCGCTCATCGCCTCCATGCCTTCCATACCGGAAATGTCCAACATTATCCGACGCGATCAATCCCAAGACTCCAAGCCTTATCTCGATCCGTAAAGTCCTATTCACTTACGGGCACATGACCCAAAACCCAGTTTTGGTCATGTCCCGAGACAACTCCCTTTTGGCCATTCTCCATAAATGTGTCAATGAGTTTCATCCTCCGGTGTGACTCTTAGGTTTATGCATGTCAATAGATCAACGTAAAATCCCATTTTACTTGATCCTATTTAAGTGGCAACTAACGAGACTTTAGTATTGCCTGACACTACATAACGAATCGACCCTGTCGATTCTAACCTTTCCGTCGTCCCTGTCATTATCCTTTTATCTCCGATATCCTGATTGAGATAAGGCATAGAGCCGTCATCCTTATTATTCTCAATCACCGTTCCTTGATATGTGAGATGACTGAAGATATGATACCCAGTATCATGTGCATGGCCATGCTATTCTTCCAGTCACTCTCGATCAAGCGGCCGAGAACCGATATCTTTCCCATACCTTAGTATGAGGGATAAATCCCTTAGCCGTCTTTCGTGTCACTCATGTAGCCCGTCCCCAAGCCAATCCTGGCCGTTATGGAAGCCCTGTTACGGACAACGTTAGGCTCAGGTCAAACAAGGTTGTTGACTACATAGCGATCACAAAGACTCCTTGGTCTAAGGATACATGACAAGCTACAACACTGAATATGTTCATGACTTAATCTATGGCACATATTCAGGGCGGGTCGTCCAATATCATGTCCCACATGATATCTATGATCAGACTCCGGAATCTCATTCCAATGACTAACAGAACGTAAGCCATAAAGAGCCATCTTTCATACTAGTCGCTTCTAGTGAAGCTTTGTTGACTAGGGACCCATCGAGTGTGATCTATCTCGATCTATGGTTCTATTCGCATGGTGGGCATAGATCAGAGCACACATCGATATATTACTCCAACACATAAGTAATATAAAGCCGCTTTAATTTTATTGCTAACGATGATATATACATTTGGACATTTAGGATTGAACTACGGGCACTAAGACTAACAGAATTCAGGTCTCAAGTTTTCCACAAATTGAAGCTATACAAGGAGCCCACCAAAATTGCCCATGATAAGAGAATTGTAGACAGAGAATTCAAGGAGGGATACATGGTTCTTCTCTATAACTCCATATTAAAGCTCTTCGCCGGTAAACTAATTTTGAAGTGGGGCGGTTCCTATAAGGTGACCCGATTTCTCTCCAAAGGAGCAATAGAGCTCTTCGATGGAAATAATCCTCCATTTCTAGTGAATGGTCATAGAGTGATGATTTAATTGAATGTATATATTTGGAGGAGCCTGAGTATTAGGCGGTAGGCGGCTTAGGCCGCCTTGGAGTCGATCTAACGACGTTAAAAAAATGCGCTAGTTGGGAGGCACCCCAATAATGGAAGGAGAGTGGGGGTGGTTTGACCACATACTATGCCACCAAGCTTCTTAGAAGTTCTCACGAGCGATGTGCTTTCCATCCATCCATGCACGCCAGGACTACCACATCAGTTTACAAGTCAAGTATTGGTACTTCGAGGGGAAGTATCTCTTCCCTTCCTATTTTATATTGTTTACCGCTACTATATCTCATATTTGGTGCTAACCCCCCGAATTGTTGTGCTGATAGAATATGCATATAGGATTTTTTGACTTGTATATTGGTTGAATCTGAGTATGGAGTTTTTATTTTTATCATCTATCGGGTGCATGTGTAAATAAGTGTTAATATATGTATAGAATCGTAGTGGGGACAACGCTTATGTTTAAATTGTGGGGTGGGATGCTTTGCATTCTCTGTTGCACTTCATATACTTTTGGTGATTTTTATGTGGGTCTTTATGTTTTGTATAAACCTTGGACGTGCAATTTACGCCAACATGAGTGAGTCGGGAGTAGATCTTTCATCATTGAGGATTTTTAGGAATGCTTGGAGGATTTACTATTGGTGGTATTAATGATCTGCATTGCTGTTTGTGCTACATTGCTGTATGAGTACAAGATGATTTTGTGATACTAGATGCTTTAGACACAAAAAGGCGGTCACACCAATTGTTCGACCAGATTCTATATTGATTTCTACATACAATGGCCTAATTAAGAGATAATAGTCTTATTTCACTTGTTCATGTAGAGTAGGTTGAGGCCACATGCTTATTGTTTTAGATACAAACTATGTGTTTCAGTAAATTAAAAATATAGTCAACTTCAAGTTCAAGTGGTTAGTCAACTTCTCCACATTCTTGGATGGAATCATAGGCCGTGGAGAGGTTTGATCCTCCTTAGTATCAGGAGTGTCTACTTTAGAGTTGACATCTGGAGTGTCATCTTGGTTGATATTTTTACTAGGAACATCTTGTGAAATATCTATATTCGATTTTGATCCTGAGATGTCAACTTCTTCATCATCAGCCTGTTTGTGAAACTCATGAGTATCATTGACTACCACATTAATAGACTCCATAATTTTTTGAGTCCTCTTATTAAAGACACAACATGCTCTACTATTCCTAGAGTATTTCCATAAACATTCTTTCATTTCTTTTAGGATCAAACTTATTACAAGGATCTCCATCATACAAGATATAATACATAGAGCCAAAGATGTGAAAGTACTTGACATTTGGCTTTCTCCCTCTCCATATCTCGTAAAGAGTGGTGGTAGTGCCTGGACGAAGACTTACTCTATTATGAATATGATAGACTGTGTTCAGTGCTTCTGCCCAAAACTGTATAGGAATATTCTTGGCATGCAACATTACTCTGGTCATCTCCTCCAAACTCAGATTATTCCTCTCCACAATTCCATTTTGTTGAGGAGTGTTCGGGGTAGAAAATTCATGAGAACTTCCTTCTTAATCACAGAATTAAGCAAAGTTGAAATTTTCAAATGAAAGGTTGTGATACTTCAATCACGAGAACACAGATCCATTACTTGTTTCAGTTACGAGGCACAGTATGATCACAACAACATTCACTCTGGTTCACTTTATTCAGTTTCTCAACATGCTAATCCAACACGCTTGAGAACACTAGAATCATGGACACAAGCACAATGCACACAATAGTCTCCTTAGACAACAATGATCGACAAATAATCAGTATTGCGATCAACCCTAGCTCTAGAGATTCTCTAAACTTATATAGCTCTACTCTCTATAAGTATGCGCCTCCTATGGTTTTCTAACCTTAGAGTCACGGTTACGTTGAACTTTAGTTTCTTTGTTCATCAAAACTTCCAAAAACAATCTACACGGATCTTTATAAATATCTTCCGATTTTTAAGAAGTACACGATTTTGTTTCTTAAAGTAAATAGAATCTTTCATGAGTATCTATAAGAATAGGAAATAAATCTTCAACATCGGATAAGGACAGACTCACACAAGATAGACACGGTAAAGCACACGAGAACGCGTTGTCATACATTGTGAAGTTGATGACATATGCGCTAACATCTTATCTAGCTTTGCACCGATTGCATACAGACGACATCTTAGTTAACATCTTGCCTTACTCAATTATATACAACCTAGATGTAACAACAAAAACCATTCTTCGCAAGGTCAAGCTTAATGGGAAAAACTATTTGGGACTGGGACAGAAATTTGAGGATACTCCTCAAATTCGAACACAAAGAGTATGTCCTTTAAAAGGCTATCCCCGGGGAGCCAGCTAATAACACTGCAAGGGCCGTTAAAGATGCATACCAACAACACCTTAGCAATTCTATCGATGTGGCGTGTATTGTTAAGGGATGCATGGAGAGTGAGCTTTAGGAGCAGTTTATGGATCAGTCTCATGACCCTTATGCAATAATGAGCATGAGAAAGTCTATGTTCAAATAAAGGACATGTATAGTAAGATACAGTATATTTAATGAACTATTATCCTACAAGTTGTCAACAAGAGGCTCTGTAGGTCCTCATGTCTTGAAAATGAAGGGGCGTCTCGAACATCTTAATCTGTTGGGTCTTTAGATTGAAAAAGAGATGGCATCGGATATGGTTGTGCTCTCCCTTCTTCGTACATATGTTGGGTTCATCATGAACTATCACATGCACGATATGGACAATACCATATAAGATTTACATGGCATGTTAGTAACTGTTGAGAAGGATTAGGGATCCTAGGATGTTCTGATGGTCAACAAGGTAACCAGTTTCAAGAAAGGAAGTGGAATTGGCAAGGGCAAGGCCCCTGCACACTTGGCAGGAAAGATGAGATACCCAAAATTACCTAACCTTCCTAGTACTAGGGAGACCTCGAGGAAGGCTAAGGTGGCTGATGCTTGGTCATTCGAAACGAGACTACATGAAATTTCTAGATGATTTGAAGAAGGGCAGTGAGATTTCGCATTTATCGAGTATTTTCTTTGTAGAGCTACATATCACTACTTCCAAAGATTCATGGGTATTATATATCGAGGCTTAATCTCACATATGTACTAATGTGTAGTGGCTGGAAAGTAGGAGAAACTTGAAGAAGGACGAGGAATGGGAAACAAAATTAGAGTTGCAACGACTACTGTAGGATACATTAGTCTTCTTTTGCCAAGTGACCTAGTTTTTGGTTTGAACAATGTATATTGCATACCAACTTTCACTAGAAACATTGTATCTATTTCTGTGTTGGACAAGGAAGGATACAAGTTTGATGTTTGAAATGGGATTTTCAATATTTTGTGCAATGATATTTCGATGCAACCAGAAATGCCAAATAACCAATGACATTTTGCCAAATAGCCAATGATATTTTGTGCAATGATATTTCGATGCAACCAGAAATGCCAAATAGCCAATGATATTTTGTGCAATGATATTTCGATGCAACCAGAAATGCCAAATAGCCAATGATATTTTGCGCTTTGAGTATCACTCACAAGATTATCAATAACTTGCTTCAAACGATTTGCTAACACCTTAACAACTATTTTATAAGGCCCAGGAATCAAACTAATAGGCCTAAAATCATTTCGCAACTCAACTTGATCATTCTTAGGAATTAAAGTAACCAAGGTTGAATTCAAACCCTTGCCCAAGTTACCAGTTGCAAAAAGTTCATCAATGAAATGCTTCACATCCAAATGAATAATACTCCAAGCAACTTTGTAAAACTTCATCGAAAAACTATCCGGGCCGGGGGACTTTTCGCTTCCACAAGCATCAATTGCGTCCTTTATCTCCTCCAGAGAAGCCATTACCTTCAATTACTGAGCCTGCACAGAAGTGAGAGTATGAAATGGTAAATTGGGCAACAGGTTCTACCTTCCAACGAATTAGAGAATCGAGCTTCAAAATGTATAGCATCCGCCTCTTTCATCTCAGATGGCACATTAATAAAACCATGAGAAACCTGGAATTGAGAGATTTTGTTTCTATGTGCTCTGAAATTGGCAATACGATGATAGAACCGAGAACACCTGTCCCCACCTCGGAACCACCTGACTTTTGACTTTTGCCTCCAAATCTTAGCCTGCAACTTTCTTTTCTGAATTAATAATAGTGTATCAGGCTCGGTCAGCTTGTTCTAACCCCGATAAATCACGTACTTCCTGAAGCTTATCGAGCTCATCAATTAAACTCCACAACCCATCAATATCTTTATCAATCAGGCCAAGCACCTCTTTATTCCATACCTGCAAATCACGACTCAGAGCCTTCAGCTTCGACCATAAAGTATACGAAGCTGATTCATAGGTCGGGTATGAGTTCCACAATTTAGAAACTTTCAGTAGAAAATTCTCATGTTTTGTCCAAGCATTTAAGAATTTAATTGGACAAGGGCCCTAATTAATTGCTTCCTCTTGCAGCACAATTGGTCTATGATCCGAAATGTCACGTGGTTTGCTAACCTGTTTCAACGGGCCAAATGATACAATAAACTCAGAGGAAACAAGAAACCGGTCTAGCCGAGATGCCTTGGACTCCCTACCATAACAAGCATAATGAGAACCAGACATGGGCAAATCGATATGACCATAATTCGACACAAAAGCTTGAAAAGCACGGATGTCCGACCGAGAAGAACTACAATTCCTCCTCTCAAAATATGCCAATACCGCATTAAAATCCCCACCAATTATCGAGTTATCTGTAATTGTGGAAATTACACCCACCAAATAACCCCATAATACCCTTCTAGCCGAAAATGTTGATGGAACATATACATTAATAAAAAAAACAGGAATATCAGTTTGTGTCCACCGTCCCTTCCAAACCAAGGTACGCTCCAAAGGGTCCACATTATCCTTAACAAGAGTAGAGGTACGCCACAAACTGAGAATACCACACGCACTCCCTACAGCCGGGATTAATTCACATTCCCAACCGGAACTCAAACCACAACTTCTTAGTTTCACTTGATCAACATCGACCCAGTTAACTTCTTCCAACATTATGAAATCAGGCTTTACCTTAGACACAAGCCCTCTCAGACTGTGGTACTTCTGAGAGGTATTAAGTCCTCTCATGTTCCATGAGAGGACGATTATCTTTCATGCAGGAAAAGGCGTGACACCCCCTGGGTGCCTTCTGAGCCACTACACTCCTCCCATTCTTCGTCTGGATCACTAGAATGCTCCCTAAATTTATACCCTTCATTAAAGGGCTAATTGGTACAATAGCCCTCCGGTAAAAATATGTTAGGAGGCTAGCCTTAGCAAAAAAAAAAATGCAGCGTAGCCCTCTCTTTAAGTAGTTTTTGGACATTCCCATCTTTACCCTTGATTATTAAAATATTATTTTAATTATGGAATTATTTTTTATTTTTTATTGCTTCTTTTATTTATTTTATTTTTTTCTTTTTTCTTCTTCTTCGTTTGGTGATTCATTCGGTGCTGCATTCGTTACTTCATGTTATTGACTACTACCGTTGTACACCGTGAAACGAGAAGCGGCTCAGAGTGCGTCTGCTGCTCTTCTTCTTCTTCTTCTTCTTCTTCTTCTTTCTGGGGGTTACCGTCCTGTTGAAAGAGATCGAAGTGTTGTACCGAACCATATCAATGAGTACAGAACCCTAATTTCTTATTTTCAATTCAATTCTTCATTCGCCATTCCCACCTCACAATTACCACAAATATGTATCTACGTATGTGTAGATTGTAGTTAATATGAATTTTGAATGCTATGAACTTCATTGAAATGGAAATGAACTATTGAATTGAATATGCATCTGCAAATTTCCCCCAAATTTTTTGGGTATTAGTAATAACTTGATACTGTGAAAAAATAAACGATAATGGAGATGTGTAAAAAATAGATACTAAGATAAAATAAATTGGTACTATGGGTATGATATAAACCGATAGTGTAACAAACACATACCGAGATAAAATAAACCGATACTATGGATATGTATAAACCGGTACTGCGAAAAATGAAACGGTACTAGAGTTCAATATTTGGATGTGGATGTTGATGTTTTGTGTTTAATTCGTGTAGGAATGGGGATAGTAGTAGTCCTTGCTTATTGTGGTGGGGAATACAAGATAGAGGGTTGAAAGTATACTTGGATACCTATTATTGATGGGCAAGTAATTTGTTTCGTTGTTATGTATTCAGTAGAGTTGTTGTTGGAAACATTGTATGAGAAGATTGGAGTGGACAAAAAAGACATAGATTTGAAAGTCAGTTACTAGTTATATGAGTTTGAAGATATTTCTTGTGGGGTTTTGAAGCCAAACCCGATAACTGATAATGCGAGTCTTGAGGCCTATCATTTATTATATGGAAACGCCGCCACCGGTCGTCTAAACAAATTACATGTAGAGATGAGTAAGAAAGATACTCTTAGAGATAATATCTTTGACCGGGAATGTTTCCGTCCCCAAACCCATAAGAACGAAACAGGCAATGGTAGTGTTAATTTAGTAAGAGGCCGCCCGAGGAAAGGATGTATTGGTGTTGGAACAACATCATCTCCTACTAGTGCAGAAGAGGACCTCCTTGGTATTGGAGGACTTTGAACATAAATTTGATAGTAGAGCAGACTCTTATGGTAATACTAGTGAAGAAGATGACCCGGTTTATAAAGTAGACCAACATTATGGTTTAGTGGGATTGGATGATGAAGAACCGTTGACCGCATTTGATTTCACTGATAGGCCAAAATTGGTAGTGTTGGGTTTCGAGGTAAGGTTGGAGATGAACCAACTCGTAGCGGAAAAACAATGAAAACCAAGAGACAATTAAATCCATGAAACAACTACCAAAGAACACCGAGTAAGGACGATTGACTTGAGTCTCCAAGACGCCTATGTATCCACTTGGGAATCAAAGCCACATAATTCTTCTTATGAGGACTCAAGAACACCAAAAATGGAGGAAGTGAACATCCTTGGCCGAAATTAGAGGGGGGAGGGAGAGAAGTTGTTTCCTATTTGTTTCTTGTTTGTTATGTTGAAAAAAGATGACTTAAACATAACAAACCCCATGAACTTGTCCCACTAAAGGCATGGGATAAGCATGGTGACAAGTAAGGTGTAAATAGGACAAAGTATGGTGGTAAGAGTGGCTAGACAAGATGGGGTTATGTGGTGAATCACCAACACCTTAATCCTTGTCTCGCTTACTTAGTACTTATTATCAAGACTTGATTAATTAGTTCCATAGGCCTTGGTTGCATGTGCCTCTCATGGGCTTCTTGGAACATCGCCCATGGCCATCAACAAGGACCCGTGACGCGCTCATCGCCTCCAAGCCTTCTATATCCGAAATGTCCAACATTATCTGACGTGATCAATCTCAAGACTCCAAGCCTTGTCTCGATCCGTAAAGTCCTATTCACTTATGGGCACATGACCCAAAACCTAGTTTTGGTCATGTCCCGAGACAACTCCCTTTTGGCCATTTTCCATAAACGTGTTAATGAGTTTCACCCTCCGTTGTGACCCTTAGGTTTATGCATGTCAATATATCAACGTAAAATACTATTTTACTTGATCTCATATAAGTGGCAACTAACACGACTTTAGTATTTCCTGACACTACATAACTAATTGACCCTGTCGATTCTAACATTTCCGTCGTCTATGTCACTATCCTTTTATCTCCGATATCCTGATTGAGATAAGGCATAGAGCCGTCATCCTTATTATTCTCAATCACTCATGTGCATGATCATGCTATTCTTTCAGTCACTCTCGATCAAGCAGCCGAGAACCGATATCTTTCTCATACCTCGGTATGAGGGATAAATCTCTTAGCCGTCTTTCGTGTCACTCATGCAGCCCGTCCCCAAGCCAATCCTGGTCGTTATGGAAGCCCTGTTACAAACAACGTTAGACTCATGTCAAATTCAGTTGTTGACTACATAACGATCACAAAGACTCCTTGATCTAAGGATACATGACAAGGTACGACACTGAGTATGTTTATGACTTAATCCATGGAAAATATTCAGGGTGGGTCGTCCAATATCATGTCCCACATGATATCTATGATCAGACTCTGGAATCTCATTCCAATAACTAACAAAACGTAAGCCATAAAGAGCCATCTTTCATACGAGTCGCTTCTATTAGACCTTTCTTGACTAGGGACCCATCGAGTGTGATCCATCTCGATCTATGGTTGTATTCGCATGGTTGGCATAGATCAGAACACACATCGATATATTACTCCGACACATAAGTAATTTAAAGTAGCTTTAATTTCATTACTAACAATGATATTTACATTTGGACACTTACGATTGGACAACGAGCACTAAGACTAACAAGTAGTTGGTAAAGAGTTTTCCAGCAAAGCTAAGGTTCAAAGAAAGTTGAAGAATGTTGCAATGACGTGTAAGACTCACTTTCAATTTAGAACCATCAGATCTTACTGGGCATTGTATGTTGTAAAATGCAGAGGTCGTGAATGTTATTGGATGGTGTGTACGACCAAAATGAGGGGAGTAGCCACCTTCTCCATAAGAACGTATCACAATTACCACACTTTCTCACCAAATGATGTGAATTGAAATCACAGTCAGGCAACTACAGATGTGGTTGCCACTTATCTGAGTGAATATTTTAATGGTGAAGAGCTACCCCCGCCAAAATCACTTCAAGGACTTATTCATGGTACCTACCACGCAGACATATCATACTGGCAAGCTTGGAAGGGATGAAAACTTGCAAACACTAAGATAAGAGGTTTCCATGATCAAAGTTATCGACTTCTCCCTTTCTACATGCAACTGGTTAAGTAGTTGAATCCAGGAACAATCACGGATCTAGGGTGAATGATAAGAAGGAATTCAAATATTGTTTCATAGCATATGGAGCATGTATCAAAGGATTTAGCCACATGAGAAAGGTTGTTGGAGTGGATGAGACTTGGTTGAAGACCAAGTTCAAAGGGGTCATGCTAATTGCATCAAGATTCGATGGTAATTTTCATATGTACCCAATTGCCTGGGCCGTGGTGGAATCGGAGAACCAATCATCGTGGACATGGTTCAACCGTAGGGTAAGGTAAAAAAAAGAACCTGGTGTTGGTTCCCCAGTCGGAGCTCTTTTTGAAAAGGCTACTGATGCGTACACAATTACCAAATTCGAATTCAACCGTAAGTACGGTGTACTACATGCCAATTATCCACAAGCGACAAAATGTCTTCGAGAAACAAATCTATCATTGCATCAATGTGCGATAGCTCATTTCCGAGCTGAGCGTTACGATATCATGACAACCAATAAGGTCTAGTCTATAAACTCAGCTTTAGGTCAAGCAAGAAAATGGCCTATCATTGCATTGTTAGATGCTATGCAGACGACAGTCAATGAGTGGTTCAACATGTGTCGCAATACAATTAGAAAAATGCCAAGGGCGCTAAGTTGACGCCTACAGTTTATAGACATATCAGGAGTAGGTCTGCTTCCGGAAAGGGTATGCTGGTTGTAAGACTGAATGAAACGGAGTTTGACGTACGTGGTAACCGTGCAAACATGGGCGCCAAAGTGGACTTGGGTCAGAAGACATGTGAATGTCGTGTGTTCGACATTGAACAAAATTCGTGTGTGCATGCAACCAAAGCATATAAGGTAGTTGGAATACAAGTGCATGTTTTGTGCAACCCATATTATTACAAGGATACCTGGAAGGCCTCTGTATTGTGTATCCCGCGTTAGTGGGTCCTGAAGAATGACCGGAAGACTTAGATTGTGATGAAGTCCATCCTCCAGCAATCCAAACCAAGCATGATAGACTTGAAGAAGTCAGATTCAACTCAAAAGTTGAGCACGACCTCAGGCGTTGAAAGAGAATCAGGACACATACCAACACTCGTAAGAAAGACCAACAGCAGGTCGAAGAAGAAGAAACAGATGAAGACGAAGAAGGAACATATGAAGAAGAAGCAAATGTACATGAAGACGATAAAGAAATAGATGAAGAAGAAGCAAATGTGCAAATGTACATGAAGACGATGAAGAAGACTATGTATTATAATTATTTGTATTGAATTGTAATAATACTGCTTTCACTGTCATAGGACTATTAATACCCACTATTGATGTTGTATCAAAACAACATAAACTATTCATTCTTATTAATTTTAATTTTTTGGAATTGCAATAATAAAGTACGAAAATAAAGTACAGTACTGTATCAATAGAAAAAGGACATATGAAATAATAGGAAAATGAACCAAGTAGTAAGAAATTTAACTTAGTAGATGAAATACAGTATTGAACCACCAGAAACAGGACCTGTGTAGGAAGACCAAAATAGCTATAATTTAAGGAACCCTAGCCTTCAAAGTTTAGTTCTCTCCAAGGGCAAGCACGGTAATGATTCGGGGCTCTTCTTCGTTGATCGGTGGTTCATCGTCGTTGGAAAATGCTCATGTGGATGGAAAGCGTCATCATGCGTTGGACAGCACCTCGATTGGTGCAGGAAAGAAAATTATCTCAGATGAATTTGAAGCTCATCGTTCGCATCAGAGTTCTCGTCTGAGACTGTTACGACTCCGATCAAATTTTTTGTCTCTAATCTGCCGTATGATACTTCAGCCGATTGGATGTGCTTGTATTTTGGAAGTGTGGTTCCAATCATCGAAGCACAACCTATTCAACGTCCGAATCTAAGAGGGAAGTTCTTCGGTTTCTAGTTTGTTCATTCTATGTTTGATGCAGGAAAACTAATTCTGAGTCAAAATGGTTGCAAAGTTAAGGGTTTCATTTTGCTTGTAGCTTTGGATTGGTCGGAGTCAAATCCCAAAATGGAGCCGAAGAAGAAGATGGTCTGGAAAGCCAAAGAGTTTCCAGCCTCTCCTACAGATGTTGTTAAAGTCGAACTAATTTGTGTGATGTAGCTAAACTGCAACTTCTAGAATCTAGGATCATCGGGGTATTGAGGAAGGATCTCATGTTATCTAATGTTCTATCGGAGATGGATTTACATGGTGCGAAAGGTTTGGAGGTTCGGAAGATTTCAGGCAAAGTTTTCTCTATCACTTGTTCTGATTTAATGTTTTCGTCTATGCTTAGAGAAACGAATTGGAAATGGGTCACTTCTTGGTTTCATATTGTTAATTTAGATGCTTCTTTGGCATTACATGGAGATCATTGGGAGTGGATCAAAGTGTCAGGAATGCCTTTTTTTGCAGATCAGTATGCAGATGTGAAGCTTGCATGTCATGACATCGGTTTACCGATTTTTCACCATTGTGCGATCCATGCAAATGAGTTTTTTTGGTGATGTTTGGACGTTGGTCTGTTGTTTAAAGCTGATTGAAGATGATTTGGTGGTTAATATTAAGCTGGGATCCGGAAATTTTGACATGACTCTGTGCTCTGTTTCAGATGAGAATTTGCTTAGTCTTCTGGAGTTCTCTGATCGTGGCTCTTTTGCGGATGTATCACCGAGTTCATCTCCGGCGCCTGGGTTTTGGGTCATGTGCCCGTAAGTGAATAGGACTTTACGGATTGAGACAAGGCTTGGAGTCTTGGGATTGATCGCGTCGGATAATGTTGGACATTTCCGGTATGTAAGGCTTGGAGGCGATGAGCGAATCTCGGGATCTCGTTGGAAATGGCCACGGGCCATGTTCCAAGAGGCCCATGCAACCAAGGCCCATGTAACTAATTAATCAAGTCTTGATTAATTAGTACTAAGTAAGCAAGATAAGGATTACGGTGTTGGTGATTCACCACCTAACCCAATCTTGTCTTGCCATACTTTGTCCTATTTATACCTTACTTGTCACCATGCTTATTCCATGCCTTTAGTTGGACAAGTATGGGGTTTGTTATGTTTAAGTCATCTTTTTTCAACATAACAAACCCAAGACAAGAATAGGAAACACAACTTCTCTCCCTCTCTCGCTACAATTTCGGGTTTGGCAAGGGTTGGGTCTCGAGGTAGGGTTGGAGATTAACCAACTCGCAGCGTAAAATCAATGAAAACCAAGAGACGATTAAAACCATGAAACAACTAACAAAGAATGGATTCACAAGAGAAAAATTCAGCACTGTTTCTTACCAAAACAAGAACACCGGTTAACGAATGATTGACTTGAGTCTCCAAGATGCCTACGTATCCACATGGGAATCAAAGCCACGTAGTTCTTCTCTTTGAGGACTCAAGAACACAAAAATGGAGGTGGGAGCTTGCCAAACCCGAAATTGCAAGGGAAGGGTGAGAGAAGTTGTGTTTCCTATTCTTGTCTTGGGTTTTTTATGTTGAAAAAATATGACTTAAACATAACAAACCCCATACTTGTCCAACTAAAGGCATGGGACAAACATGGTGACAAGTAAAGTGTAAATAAGACAAAGTATGGCAAGACAAGATTGGGTTAGGTGGTGAATCACCAACACCTTAATCCTTGTCTTGCTTACTTAGTACTAATTAATCAAGACTTAATTAATTAGTTCCATGGGCCTTGGTTGCATGGGCCTTTCATGGGCTTCTTGGAACATGGCCCGTGGTCATTTCCAATGAGGTCTCGTGATTCGCTCATCGCCTCCAAGCCTTCCATACCGGAAATGTCCAACATTATCTGACGCGATCAATCACAAGACTCCAAGCCTTGTCTCGATCCGTAAAGTCCTATTTACTTATGGGCACATGACCCAAAACCCATTTTTGGTCATGTCCCGAGACAACTCTCTTTTGGCCATTCTCCAAAAATGTGTCAATGAGTTTCATCCTCCGGTGTGACCCTTAGGTTTATGCATGTCAATAGATCAACGTAAAATCCCATTTTACTTGATCGTATTTAAGTGGCAACTAACGAGACTTTAGTATTGCCTGACACTGCATAACGAATCGACCCTGACGATTCTAACCTTTCCGTCGTCCCTGTCATTATCCTTTTATCTCCGATATCCTGATTGAGATAAGGCATAGAGCCGTCATCCTTATTATTCTCAATCACTGTTCCTTGATATGTGAGATGATTGAATATATGATACCCAGTATCATGTGCATGACCATGCTATTCTTTCAGTCACTCTCGATCAAGCGGTCGAGAAACGATATCTTTCCCATACCTCAGTATGAGGGATAAATCCCTTAGCCGTCTTTCGTGTCACTCATGTAGCCCATCCCCAAGCCAATCCTGGCCGTTATGGAAGCCCTGCTACGGACAACGTTAGGCTCAGGTCAAACTCAGTTGTTGACTACATAGCAATCACAAAGACTCCTTGGTCTAAGGATACATGACAAGCTACGACACTGATTATGTTCATGACTTAATCTATGGCACATATTCAGAGCGGGTCGTCCAATATCATGTCCCACATGATATCTATGATCAGACTCCGGAATCCCATTCCAATGACTAACTGAACGTAAGCCATAAAGAGCCATCTTTCATACTAGTCGCTTTTAGTGAAGCTTTGTTGACTAGGGACCCATCGAGTGTGATCTATCTCGATCTATGGTTCTATTCGCATGGTGAGCATAGATCATAGCACACATCGATATATTACTCCAACACATAAGTAATATAAAGTCGCTTTAATTTTATTGCTAACGATGATATATACATTTGGGCATTTAGGATTGAACTACGGGCAATAAGACTAACAATCTCCCACTTGCCCTAGTTCCAATCTAAAATCCAATATGTCCCCATCAACTTTACATGTCTAACATGTTCAGGCAGTGACACTACCTTAGTCAAAGGGTTGGCTATGTTATCATTTGTTGCAATATAGGTTATCTTCACTGCACCTCAGTTCAGTATTTCTCTGATTAGGTGGATACTCCATAGTACATGTTTGGATTTCTTATGCGATCTGGGCTTTTAGCTTGCGCAATGACCCTTGTGTTGTCGCAAAATGGATTTACCGGGCTGGATGGGTTTTTAATTACACCCAACCCTATCTGCCTCTGCAACATCCATGTACTTGGCTTCTATCGTAGATTCGACAATGATATCTTGCTTTACGCTCTCCAAGCTAAAGCTCTGCCATTCAGCATAAACACATATCCTGACTGACTTCTAAAGTCATCTGGATTTATCTTGGAAAACTAGCGTCTACTCATCCTTCGACGACTAGTTCAGCATCATCTTACCCCCGTGTTAGACTGATTTCTACTGGTACAACATAAGGCTTACGAGACGTCTGGTCTCATACATGTCATGGAATATATGATCGATCCTGCCCTTAGGCGCATAGGATTCTCATCATCCTTTTCAGCTCATCAGGTGTCTTAGGACATTGAGTCTTGCTGAGATGAATGCCATGACTAGTGGGTAAGAGTCCTTTCTTTGAATCGAGCAATAAGAACCTACTCAATGCCTTGTTCACATAGGTTCTCTGACTTAAATCCAAGACCCTCTTGGTCCGATCTCTACATATCTTAATCCTTAAGATATAAGAAGCATCGCCTAAGTCCTTTATTGAAAAACACTTCCTCAACCAAGCTTTAGTCTCGTGCAAGGTTGGGCTGTCGTTTTCAACGACAACCATAAAGGTAATATTGCTCCCACTAGCCTTCTTATAAACGCAAGATTCATCCTCGTTCTTGATTAAGCCAAATCCAATTACAGCTTCATCAAAACAAAGGATCTAACTCCGAGAAGTTCGTTTCAATCCATAAATGGATTTCATCAAATTATAAATCTTTCCCTTATTCTTCGGATCGTCAATACCTTTGGGTCGAGACATACAAATGTACTCAGTCAAATTTCCATTTAGGAAAGCGGTTTTGACATCCACTTGCCATATCTCGTAATTATGATACGCAGTTATGTCAAGAAGAATTTGGATTGATTTTGACCATAGCCACTAGGGAGAAGGTTTCATCATAGTCAATCCATTGGATCTGCCTATAACCTTTCGCCACCAGTTGAGCTTTGTAGGTCAAAGGGTTGCCGTCCATGTCCATCTTCACCTTGAAGATCCATTTGCATTCGATGGTCCTCACACCATTGATGGGATCAACAAGTTCCCACACTCGGTTGTCCGACATGGATTCATTTCCTCCCTCATGGCTCCCAGCCATAACTCGGAGTCGGGCCCATCCACGACTTCCTGAAAGGTGGCTGGATCATCGTGATCCACCATGACTCATTGTCACCTCCGGATACCATATCTTTGAGGTGGAAGATTGATCCTTTCAAATTGCCTTGGACCTTCCAGAATTGTAACAAGAATTGGTTCTTACTCTACGACAATCTCTGGCTCCTTTCTACTGGGTTGTCAATTGGTTTAGACAGATCTGTACCATCCTGAATTTCTTCGAGATGCACAGTCCTCCCAATGAAGTCTTTGGAAACAAAACTCCTTTTCCATAAATATCCCACCCCAAGCGACGAACACCATGTTCTCACTGGGATTGTATAAGTAGTATCCCCTTGTTGCTTTGGGATACCACACGAAGGTGCATATCTCAGATCTTGGTTCGAGCTTAGTCGAAACCAAATGTTCCACATAAGCCTCGCAACCACAAATCTTTAGGAAGGACAAAGCGGGAATCATCCCGTACCATTTTTAAAATGGTGTCCCTTCCACACCCTTCGTCGAAGCCCGATTCACTATGAATGCGGTCGTCTCTAGAGCATAACCCCTGAAAGAGATTGGGAGATCAGTCCAACTAATCATGGAACAGACCATTGTCTAACAATGTCCGATTTCTCCGTTTCGATACACCTTTCAACTACAGTGTCCCAGAAGGAGTCTAGTCCAAAAGTATCTCATTATCATTTAGATGATCTAATAACTCTGTGGTCAAGTATTTTCCACCTCGATCTAATCGAAGTGCCTTAATACCTTTGTCGAGCTGTTTTCTACTTTGGTCTTAAACTCTTTGAGTTTATCAAAAACTTCAGA
The DNA here is from genome assembly GCA_963921825.1 of Erodium maritimum. Lineage (NCBI taxonomy): Eukaryota > Viridiplantae > Streptophyta > Magnoliopsida > Geraniales > Geraniaceae > Erodium > Erodium maritimum. The sequence goes on along the minus strand of OY997588.1, from coordinate 66,663,636 downwards.
CTTATGTCTCACCGAATAGACATAACCATATTTACTATAATCATAAGTAAATGTGATAAAGAAGCTAAAACCCCTCCTGGCAAGTGAACTTATTGGTCTACACACATTCGAGTGTATCAGCCCCAATAATTAACCCGCCCTTTCATCGCGATCGATAAAGGGCACTTTAGTCATATTTCCCATCAATCAAACCTTGCACCTATCAATCGAATGGAATTCGAATGAACCTGAAAGCTCGCACTTCTAAAGTGCTGATAGGCGCTTCTTGTTTATGCCGCCCAAATGACAGTGCCATAACAGAGTTAGGTTTAAATCGTTGGATTTAGACCTCTTGGTATTAACGTAATATATAGAACTTGAGGCATTGTTACCCATATCTAATATGTACAATCCTCCAACCAAGTCAGTACTGGTATAAAACATATCATTGCATAGAACATTGAAAACTCCATTTCCAATATTAACATTATATCCTTCCTTGTCAAACACGGATACATATATAATATTCCTACTAAAAGTAGGTATGCAATATACATTATACAATACTAAGACAAGGCCACTTAGCAAAGCAAGACTCATGGATCCTACAGCAGTTGCCACAACTCTGAGGTTCACTTCGTGCTTTCCAAACCTCTCATACTTTCAGCCACCATATATTAGTGCATGTGTGAGATTCAGTCCTGGTATATAATACCCATGAATCTTTGGAAGTAGAGAGATGTAGCTCTATAGAGTTAATACCGGATGAAGGCACGGTCCTACCTCCATTCCTTAGATCATCCAGGTTTCCTGATGAAGGCGCGGTCCTACTGCCCTTCTTCAGATCATCCAGGCTATTTGATAAAGGCGCAGTCCCACTGCCCTTCTTCAGATCAGCGGTGAACTTCCTGTAATCCCGGTTCCAATGACCAGGTTGTTGGCAGTAGAAGCAGACATTCTCATGTGTCTCATCTTTCCTGCCAAGTGCGCATGGGCCCCGCCCTTGCCACTTCCAATTCCCTTGTTGACCATCAGAATATCCTTGGATCCTAGATCCCTGATATATACTTCTCAGCAGTTAATGACACTTCATATGGTCTTAGAGAGAGCCTTGTCAAGGACATATTCTTTGCGTTCAGACTTGAGGACTATCCTCAAAATTCTGTACCAGTCCAAATAGTTTGTCCCATTTAGCTTGACCCTATCAAGAATGGTTTTTAATGACAAACTATTAATGTTCACTCAATTTGCCATTTGATCTACAACAGATAAAGTTTAATCAGTAAACTAAATAAATTTTATGAATATCAAGCTTAAACACCAACAATTGATTCTAAACCTTTAGAATCTGAAACCAAGATCCTTGATTCACTCAATTAAGCTGAACTAATGTTCATCACTTAATCGAGCTATGTAGGTAGGACTCCATCCAATCACATCCAATGTGACTCTTGGCTATGGTATGTACTTATGTACACGACTTACCTTATCTGTTACCCTAGCCCAACCTCAGGCTGAGAATCGTAGTCGGGTCCACCAATTTTCAACTATGGCCCGTCCCTATGTAGGTGCTCCGCTAATGCGCGCGACACCCACTTATGTCGTCCAAACCTACTACCCCGCTTTCCCATGGATGCTCCGCTAATGCGCACGACACCCATAGGGCGGGGAGGTAGTGAGGTGTTGATAATTGGGAGGTATCGGACATGACCCGTTTTTACTTGTCCGGTTGTGTTCACAACTTTGACACATCCTAGATGCGATGAGCACATCAACTACATTCCAAATGCAATGATGCCTCAAATTACATCCAATGTAATTCTTCCTTCGAACCCGTCAACTACATCCAATGTAATGACGATTCTAAGGGCTCACACACAAGGATTAAAATTTCAATTTTATATTTGCATGTGAGGTGATATGCTCGGTAAATAAAGTTAAGCATGCAATTCTAAAACACATAGAATTAGTCATGCATAAACTAAACCAAGCATAAAGCGATAAATGTGCACATAATATCCCCCTAAACTAACTCCCACTAGCTTCTTGAGCTCCACCGATTCCAAGCCGATGCCAACACCCGAAAAGCCACCAAATGACCTTTTCGCCCTTTCTTCGTCTTGAGAAAAATATTACAAATTAACACACGACTTGCAGGTAGGGAATAAATAAATAAATATTGCAAACAAGTGGTTCGACGACCACACCTTGAAAGAATAATTACACGCTAACTCTAACGGCTCACAGGCCGTGAAAAGCGATAAATAATTAAATCGAGCTCGGGTCTATTATGTACACCAAGCCAACATCACATCACACATCGTGTTATCAAAAAATCATGTTATCAAACATCATGTGATTTTCCGGTTTTATTTAATAGCCAAGTTTCGAAAAATTTTGATGCTTGGTTTATCGAAACCGTTCGAAAATGAAACTTTTGAACATTTGATCTTCGAGTTCGTCATGACGGTTCCAAACTCTTCATAACTAACAAAACGAAGCCCCGTTCAATGGTCATGCTTGGCCTAGCTGCGTCCAACGGAGCCCCGTTCGGTCCCGGTTTCGGCTCCCCGAGAGTCACGCTCCCGAGACCCGAAAAATCAAATTTTTTTCAAAACTTCCAGATTTGAAATAATTTTCAAAAATTCTTTTTACATGAATTAAATCCATAAACAAGAATTTAAAACATGTTATCAAACAATTTAGCAAAACAACATTTCAAAAACGAAACTTTCAAGCAAAACCGAAACTTTGAACACCGTCTTGTGAATACCGAAGGTAGCACGGCTCTGATACCACTGTTGGGTCTCGAGGTACGGTTGGAGATGAACCAACTCGCAGCGGAAAATCAACGAAAACCAAGAGACGATGAAAACCATGAAACAACTAACAAAGAATGGATTCACAAGAGAAAAATTCAGCACTAGTTCTTACCAAAATAAGAACACCGGGTAACGAATGATTGGCTTGAGTCTCCAAGATGCCTACGTATCCACATGGGAATCAAAGCCACGTAGTTCTTCTCTTTGAGGACTCAAGAACACAAAAATGGAGGTGGGAACTAGCCAAACCCGAAATTGCAATGGACAGGAGGGAGAAATTGTGTTTCCTATTCTTGTCTTGTGTTTGTTATGTTGAAAAAAATGACTTAAACAAAACAAACCCCATACTTGTCCAACTAAAGGCATGGTGACAAGTAAGGTGTAAATAGGAGAAATTATGGCAAGACAAGATTGGGTTAGGTTGTGAATCACCAACACCTTAATCCTTGTCTTGCTTACTTAGTACTAATTAATCAAGACTTGATTAATTAGTTCCATGTGCCTTGGTTGCATGGGCCTTTCATGGGCCTCTTGGAACATGGCCCGTGGCCATTTCCAACGAGGTCATGTGATTCTCTCATCGACTCCAAGCCTTCCATACCGGAAATGTCCAACATTATCCGACGCGATCAATCCTAAGACTCCAAGCCTTGTCTCGATCCCTAAAGTCCTATTCACTTACGGGCACATGACCCAAAACCCAGTTTTGGTCATCTCCCGAGACAGCTCCCTTTTGGCCATTCTACATAAATGTGTCAATGAGTTTCATCCTCCTGTGTGACCCTTAGGTTTATGCATGTCAATAGATCAACGTAAAATCCCATCTTACTTGATCCTATTTAAGTGACAACTAACGAGACTTTAGTATTGCCTGACATTGATAACGAATCGACCCTGTCGATTCTAACCTTTCAGTCGTAGTTGTCATTGTCTTTTTATCTCCGATATCCTGATTGAGATAAGGTAGAGCCGTCATCCTTATTATTCTCAATCATTGTTCCTTATATGTGAGATGTCTGAAGATATGATACCCAGTATCATGTGTATGGCCATGCTATTCTTTCAGTAACTCTCGATCAAGCGGCCGAGAACCGATATCTTTCTCATACCTTAGTATGATGGATAAATCCCTTAGCCGTCTTTCGTGTCACTCATGTAGCCCGTCCCCAAGCCAATCCTGGCCGTTATGGAAGCCCTGTTATGGACAACGTTAGGCTCAGGTCAAACTCAGTTGTTGACTACATAATGATCACAAAGACTCCTTGGTCCAAGGATACATGACAAGCTACGACAATGAATATGTTCATGACCTAATCTATGGCACATATTCATGTCGGGTCATCCAATATCATGTCCCACATGATATCTATGATCAGACTCCGGAATCTCATTCCAATGACTAACAGAATGTAAGCCATAAAGAGCCATCTTTCATACTAGTCGCTTTTAGTGAAGCTTTGTTGACTAGGGACCCATTGAATGTGATCTATCTCGATCTATGGTTCTATTTGCATGGTGGGCATAGATCAGAGCACACATCGATATATTACTCCAACACATAAGTAATATAAATTCGCTTTAATTTTATTGCTAACGATGATATATACATTTGGAAATTTAGGATTGAACTACGGGCACTAAGACTAACAACAATATGGGAAAGATATCGGTTCTCGGTCACTGTATCGAGAGTGACTGAAAGAATAGCATGGCCATGCACATGACAATGGGTATCATATATTATGTCATCTCACATATCAAGGAAAAGTGATTGAGAATAATAATGATGACGGCTCTATGCCTTATCTCAATCAGGATATCAGAGATAAAAGGATAATGACAGGGACGACGGAAAGGTTAGAATCGAGAAGGTCGATTCATTATGCAGTGTCAGGCAATACTAAAGTCTCGTTAGTTGCCACTTAAATAGTATCAAGTAAAATGGGTTTTTCGTTGATCTATTGACATGCATAAACCTAAGGGTCATACTGGAGGGTGAAACTTATTTACACATTTATGGAGAATGGCCAAAAGGGAGTTGTCTCGGGACATGAAAAAACTGGGTTTTGGGTCATGTTCCCGTATTGTTAATCTTAGTCCCGTAGTTCAATCCTAAATGTCCAGATGTATATATCATCGTTAACAATAAAATTAAAGCGGCTTTATATTTCTTATGTGTTGGAGTAATATATCGATGTGTGCTATGATCTATGCCCACAATGCGAATAGAACCGTAGATCGAGACAAATCACACACGATGGGTCCTTAGTCAACAAAGCTTCACTAGAAGCGACTAGTATGAAAGATGACTCTTTATGTCTTACGTTCTGTTAGTCATTAGAATGAGATTCCGGAGTTTGATCATAGATATCATGTGGGACATGATATTGGATGACCCGACATGAATATGTGCCATAGATCAAGTCATGAACATATTTATTGTCGTAGCTTGTCATGTATCCTTAGACCAAGGAGTCTTTGTGATCGCTATCCAGTAAACAACTGAGTTTGACTTGAGCCTAACATTGTCCGTAACAGGGCTTCCATAACGGCCAGGATTGGCTTGGGGACGGACTGCATGAGTGACACGAAAGACGGCTAAGGGATTTATCCATCATACTGCGGTATGAGAAAGATATCGGTTCCCGGTCGCTTGATCGAGAGTGACTAAAAGAATAGCATGGCCATGCACATGATACTAGGTATCATATATTCAGTTATCTCACATATCAAGGAACAGTGATTGAGAATAATAAGGATGATGACTCTATGCCTTATCTCAATCAGGATATCAGAGATAAAAGAATAGTGACAGGGGCGATGGAAAGGTTTGAATCAACAGGGTCGATTCGTTTTGCAGTGTCATGCAATACTAAAGTCTCGTTAGTTTCCACTTAAATAGGATCAAGTAAAATGGGATTTTACGTTGATCTGTTGACATGCATAAACCTATGGGTCACACCAGAGGATGAGACTCATTAACACATTTATGGAGAATGGCCAAAAGGGAGTTGTCACGAGACATGACAAAAACTGGGTTTTGGGTCATTTGCCCGTAAGTGAGTAGGACTTTACGGATCGAGACAAGGTTTGGAGTCTTGGATTGATAACGTCGGATAATGTTGTACATTTCGAGTATGGAAGGCTTGGAGGCGATGAGCAGGTCACGGGACCTCGTTGGTAATGGCCACGAGCCATGTTCTAAGAGGCACATGAGAGGCCCATGCAACCTAGGCCCATGGAAATAATTAATCATGGTCTTGATTAATTAGCACTAAGTATGGATGACATGGATTAAAGTGTTGGTGATTCATCACCTAACCACATCATGTCCACCCATACTTAGAACCATACTTGTCCTATTTACACCATGCTTCTCTACACCTTATTTGTCCTTGTTGTTGTTGGATTAAGTCATCTTGTTCACATAACAAAACACAAGACAAAATGAAGAACACAACTCCATCTTCTTCCTCTCTCTCTAGGTTTTGGCCAAGACTTTTTCCTCTCCAAGATTTGTGTTCTTGAGTTCTAAATACAAGAACTACGTGGCTTTGATTCCTGGGGTGGATACGTCGGCGTCTTGGAGACTCAAGCCGATCATCTTTTCTTGGTGTTCTTGAACAAATAGAGAAGAAAAGATGCAGAATTTTCTGCACTGTTTCGTGTCCGACCAGCCACCTTCATGAGCTCGATCGGAGGTTCATCCAAGATCCGATGAAGCTGATTTTTGGAGTGGATGTTCTCCACATATTGGTCTTCAAAGTGAAGGGTGGAATTTGGATTTCAACGGTTCGTTATTCAGATAAACGAGCTGAAAGTTGAGACACTTCATTTATTTCGTTTTGGTCTTGTGTATCTGATCTTTGGTAGTTTTTTGCTTGGATGGTGTAAGGACCGCTCCTGGTCAATGCCGGTCAATCGGCGGAAAAACGGAAAATTTTAAAATTTTGGGACAGATACCTAAATGAACCTAAAATTGACCCCGACGGTCATATCGGACTTAAGTTGACCCCGATATCGACCAAAGTGAGTTCTGGGCGACTCAGGGCAAGTTTTTGACCAATTTGGGAAAATTTGACTTTTTGCCGAAAAAGTCAACCGAGCGACGTTTTGGTACGTTCGAGGCCCGATTTGGATCCAAAGAGCATAGCCGTCGTCACAATGGTCTTAGTTGGGCCGTTTTCCCGTAGAACGCGAAGTTTCGTAAATTCTTGGAAAATGGGCCCGCACGAGGCCCGAGACGGCCGAATTTCACGAATCGGACTGAAAAATATGTACCAAGATATTTTTCTAAGCTGTGGGACCCACTTGACACTTGTCAAAATTGGGGTGGAGTGGAAAGGTCTTATGTACCCTTGAACTTAATTTAAAAACAAAAGGGTAAGTGAGGGTATTATGGTCATTGTGATGGGTTTGTGTTTTTTAAACAAAATAAAAGGGATGGTTGAGAGGGAGTCGCGGCAAAACAGAAAAAAAGAAGAGAAAAAGAGAGAGAAAGAAGAGAGAGAAAGGGAAGGAGAGAAAAGGAAAGAAAAAGGGAGATTTTTGAAATTGTCGACGATCCGACCGTTGGATCGTGTTTTTTCTTGCGAAATCGTCATCCCCTCGTCATTCCCTACGGTAAGAACCCGTCTTTTCCTCGTTTTGGTACGTTTGAATTTTAGGGTTTGAGTTTAAATGGTTAAATTAAGGTTGGGTTAAGGATTGGAGTTCGTTAGGAACGTTTTTGGGCGAAAAGAAACGTTTTCCGTCGTGGCCGTGTTGGGCCCACTTGGCCGGGCCTCGGGTTTTTCATGTTCGGGTGGTTGTGGACAATCCCTGAGTCGATAATTCACACCCGGAACGAATTATGGAATTAATTTGTGAAAATTGGAAATGTCGGGTTTAGAAACTTTAAACGCGAATTAAATTGCTCGGACGTCGGAAATTGATTCCGTCGATTGCGTTGGAACACGTGAATTATTTTAGGATCGTAGAAACGAAAACGGGAATTTTCGGAGCCCCAGAAGGGTGTTTTCCGATCCCGGGCAGATTCGCCGAGCCGGGCGAATCGAGCCTTTCCGGGCCCATTGTTGACAATGTCGAGTAATTGGGAAGCTTGGGAGCGATCGGCATTGTCGGGGCGACATTTGGGCGTTAAGTTCATTAAATTCGGTTTTGCTTGCATATTTAAAAAGTGTGTTATTTTGATCATGTTAGATCGTGCCACCGACCGTGGAAAGAGGAGGCTAAGCGGGTGATCGTGAGCATTGACGGAGCTTGAGCGTGGACGTTTGGAAAGCGTTACGAGGTAGGGAAAAGAAGTCGGATATCGGCCTTGACTAGGGAAAGTTATCAGTAGAAATGCATGCGACACTGTTGGTGTCGTAGGATAAGTAAACCTGTCGAATAATAGAACTGCATGTGACACTTGGTGGTGTCGTAGGTTGAGTGAACCTGTCGAATAATAGAATTGCATGTGACACTTGGTGGTGTCGTAGGTTGATTGAACCCGTCGAATAATAGAATTGCATGTGGCACTTGGTGGTGTCGTATGGTTAATGAACTGATTGTGGTTGTGTGTGGCGATGAGTGCTTGTGGGGTGTTAAACATGTATGGTTGTTGACTGACTTGCTGAGTGGTAGCTAGTCATTATGTTATTTTCGCTGGTTGTTGAGCATTCGTATGATTTGTGTGATTGGCGTGGAGGTTTGGCCCGCCTGTCGACTTGCCATCGATAAAGGGTGCCACGGTATGGCCATGAGTGCCTGTGGGGTGTTGAACCTGTATGGTTGTTGACTGACTTGCTGAGTGGTAGTTAGTCGTGAGGTTAATTTTGCTATTTGCGGAGTATTGTGTGATATTTGGTTGTGATTGTGATTGTTCTGGTGATACTTGGATGAGCTGTGCCCGTGAGGTGTGTCGTACCTTTCGATGCACGACCGATAAAGTGCCGAGGGCTGTTTTCCTCGTGAGGTTTGTCGTACCTGCCGGCGCGCCATTGGTAAAGTGCTGAGGCTTGAGCTATGCCCGAGAGGTGTGTCGTACCTTCCGATGTGCGGCCGGTAAAGTGCCGAGGGATTTGGTCCCCGTGAGGTGTGTCGTACCTTCCGCCGCGTGATTGGTAAAGTGCTGAGGCTTGAGTTATGCCCGTTAGGTGTGTCGTACCTTCCGATGCGCGATCGGTAAAATGCCGAGGGCTATGGTCCCCGTGAGGTGTGTCGTACCTTACGGCGCGCGATCGGTAAAGTGTTGAGGCTTGTGGTTGTGCAGTATGTGTGTTGATCCTTTGTGATCTTGCGTGCATTGTGTGTGTTGATAATGTTTATATTGCAGGACTTTGTTCACGATTGTGTTTGTTTGCAAAGGTCGTAAGTTATGTGTTAAAGGGTGAGGTCTTGGGTTCGAGACTCATCAATAACGTACAGTGGTGATACAGCGCCTCTGTGTGAGGGCCTCACCACATAGAAGGGTTAGGGTTGATGCCCTGTGCCACCATACAAACTAGGTTGTTCGAGGTGTCCCTCACGTGAACGGGTGGTTTGAGGTTTCCCCTACGTGAACGAGTTGTTCGAGGTTTCCCTCACGTGAACGGGTGGTTTGAGGTTTTCCTCGCGTGAGTGGGTTGTTTGAGGTTTCCCTAACGTGAACGGGTGGTTTGAGGTTTCCCTCAAGTGAACGGGTTGTTTGAGGTTTCCCTCACGTGAACGGGTGGTTTGAGGTTTCCCCTCAAGTGAAGATTGGAACTAGGGCAAGTGGGAGATTGTTAGTCTTAGTGCCCGTAGTTCAATCCTAAATGTCCAAATGTATATATCATCATTAGCAATAAAATTAAAGCGGCTTTATATTACTTATGTGTTGGAGTAATATATCGATGTGTGCTCTGATCTATGCCCACCATGCGAATAGAACCATAGATCGAGATAGATCACACTCGATGGGTCCCTAGTCAACAAAGCTTCACTAGAAGCGACTAGTATGAAAGATGGCTTTTTATGGCTTACGTTATGTTAGTCATTGGAATGGGATTCCGGAGTCTGATCATAGATATCATGTGGCACATGAAATTGGACGACCCGCCCTGAATATGTGCCATGGATTAAGTCATGAACATATTCAGTGTGGTAGCTTGTCATGTATCCTTAGACCAAGGAGTCTTTGTGATCGCTATGTAGTCAACAATTGAGTTTGACCTGAGCCTAACGTTGTCCGTAACAGGGCTTCAATAACGGACAGGATTGGCTTGGGGACGGGCTACATGAGTGACACGAAAGACGGCTAAGGGATTTATCCCTCATACTGAGGTATGAGAAAGATATCGGTTCTCGGCCGTTTGATCGAGAGTGACTGAAAGAATATCATGGCCATGCACATGATAATGGGTATCATATCTTCAGTCATCTCACATATCAAAGAAAAATGATTGAGAATAATAAGGATGGCGGCTCTATGCCTTATCTCAATAAGGATATCGGAGATAAAAGGATAATGACAGGGACGACGGAAAGTTTAGATTCGACAGGGTCGATTCGTTATGCAGTGTCAGGCAATACTAAAGTCTCGTTAGTTGCCACTTAAATAGGATCAAGTAAAATGATATTTTACGTTGATCTATTGACATGCATAAACCTAAGGGTCACACCGGAGGATGAAACTCATTGACACATTTATGGAGAATGGCCAAAAGGGAGTTGTCTCGGGACATGACCAAAACTGGGTTTTGGGTCATGTGCCCGTAAGTGAATAGGACTTTACGGATCGAGACAAGGCTTGGAGTCTTGGTATTTATCGCGTCGGATAATGTTGGACATTTCCGGTATGGAAGGCTTGGAGGCGATGAGCGAATCACGTGACCTCGTTGGAAATGGCCACGGGCCATTTTCCAAGAGGCCCATGAAAGGCCCATGCAACCAAGGCCCATGCAACTAATTAATCAAGTCTTGATTAATTAGTACTAAGTAAGCAAGACAAGGATTCAGGTGTTGGTGATTCACCACCTAACCCAATCTTGTCTTTCCATACTTTGTCCTATTTACACCTTACTTGTCACCATGCTTGTCTCATGCCTTTAGTTGGACAAGTATGGGGTTTTTTATGTTTAAGTCATCTTTTTTCAACATAACAAACACAAGACAAGAATAGGAAACACAACTTCTCTCCCCCTTCCCTTGCAATTTCGGGTTTGGCAAGTTCCCACCTCCATTTTTGTGTTCTTGAGTCCTCAAAGAGAAGAACTACGTGGCTTTGATTCCCATCTGGATACGTAGGCGTCTTGGAGACTCAAGTCAATCATTCGTTAACCGGTGTTCTTGTTTTGGTAAGAACTAGTGCTGAATTTTTCTCTTGTGAATCCATTCTTTGTTAGTTGTTTCATGGTTTAATCGTCTCTTGGTTTTCATTGATTTTCCGCTGCGAGTTGGTTCATCTCCAACCCTACCTCGAGACCCAACACCAAGCGCATAGGATTCTCATCATCCTTTTCAGCTCATCAGCTGTCTTAGGACACCGAGTTTTGGTGAGATAAATGCCATGACTAGTGGGTAAGAGTACTTTCTTTGAATCGAGCATTAAGAACCCACTCAATGCCTTGTTCACATAGGTTCCCTGACTTAAATCCAAGACTCTCTTGGTGCGATCTCTACATATCTTAATCGTCAGATATAAGATGCATCACCTAAGTCATTTATTGAAAAACACTTCCTCAACCAAGCTTAAGTCTCGTGCAAGGTTGGGATGTCGTTTTCAATGAGAACCAAAAAGGTAATCTTGCTCCCACTAGCCTTCTTATAACGCAAGATTCATCCTCGTTCTTGATTAAGCCAAATCCAATTACAGCTTCATCAACACGAAAGATCCAACTCGGAGAAGTTCGTTTCAATCCATAAATGGATTTCAACAACTTATAAATCTTTCCCTTATTCTTCGGATCGTCAAAACCTTTGGGCCGAGACATACAAACGTACTCAGTCAAATTTCCATTTGGGAAAGCGGTTTTGACATCCACTTTCCATATCTCGTAATTATGATACGCAGTTATGTCAAGAAAAATTTGGATCGATTTTGACCATAGCCACTATTGAGAAGGTTTCCTCATAGTCTATCCATTGGATCTGCCTATAACCTTTCGCCACCAGTTGAGCTTTGTAGGTCAGAGGGTTGCCGTCCATGTCCATCTTCACCTTGAAGATCCATTTGCATCCGATGGTCCTCACACCATTTGTAAGAACCACTCCCGGTCAACGCCAGTCAAATCTGCGAAAAACGGGAAAATTTAAAAAATTTAGACAGACACTTAAATGAACCTAAATTTGACCCCGAGGGTCATACCGGACTTAAGTTGACACCGATATCGACCAAAGTGAGTTCCGAGGGACTCAGGGAAACTTTCTGACCGATTCTCGTTTTGCTTAAGTTTGAAAGTTAGGGTTTGAGTAAAACTAGTAGTTTATGGTGGTATTGAGGTGTGAGGTTCGTTGGAGATGTTTTGGAGACGTTTTGGAGCGAAGATTGAACGTTTTCCGGTGACCGGGAGCTCGGGGGGAGGTCCGGCCACCGTGTATGGTGGCTGGCCGGAGCTAGGGCCGTCCACCACCATGGTGAGCCGGGCCCTAGTCACCCACGGCCAAGGTTTGCCGGGTGGGGCCCACGTGCTTGGGTGTTTGGGTTTCGTGTTCGTGTGGTTTAGGACGTTCCCCGAGTCACTAATCTGCACCCAGATCGAAATTGGTAATTAAATGGTGAAAGTTGTAATTGACGGGTTTAGAAACTTTAAACGCGAATTAAACTACTCGGAAGTCGGAATTTGATTCCGTCGAGTGCCTAGGAACCCTTGAATTATTCTAAGACCGTAGAAACGAAAACGGGTATGAGAGCCCGTACTTTACTGTTGTGTCTTGGGTGGACGTGAGAGCCCGTACTTTACTGTTGGTGTGTCTTGGGTGGCCGTGAGTGCCCGTGGGGTTGTTGAGCCCGTGTTTTACCGTTGGTGTTTTGGGTGGCCGTGAAGGCCCGTGGGGTTGGTGAGCCGTGTCGTTATTGTTGGTGTGTCTTGGGTGGCCATGAGTGCCTGTGAAGTGTTAGACCGGCGTTGTTGCTATTTGTTGAACTTTGTTTGTGATTGTTATTGTGGTTACCTGAGGTTGGGGGCCCGCGTCATAATAACGGGGGTCCTGTGATCACACGCGTCTGCATGTTCAGACGGGTAGGGGGCCCGCCCGTGAGGAAAGGGGTCCTGGCCGCGCGTGCGTGGGGGTGACAGGTCGACAGCCTGATCCGACTTTGTGTCGTGAAAAGTGCGACAGGTCGACCGCCTGGCCTGTCAGGGATCGGCAAAGTGCATGGGGGACTGAGTCGCTAGAGTGCAATCCTTTGCGATCTGGTTTGGTGTGCGATCCTTTGTGATCTTGGGTGTTGCGCGATTATCGTTTGTGTCCTTGGAAGAGGTCGTAATCGTTGTGTCGGGTCTACATTACGTGTCCGAGTGTTGAGTCGGTTAAGGAAGGTATCAATTTGTGTGTCAGTCGGGTTACTTGAGTTTGGGGATAGTAGTCCCCGGTGTTGGGATTGTTGTTGGTGTTACCGGCATTGTCTGCTAAGTATGCCGTAGTCAGTCTGTTATCCGTGGTGGTGAGCGAACGCTCACCCCTAGCTGCTTTTCCTACAGGTATTGTTCGCGGGACGGACTAGGTGACCTTCCGAAGCTTGAAGAGCTAGGAGCGGGAGTCCGAGTTTACTTTTGAGTCTAACGACGTACGCCTTGTATTTTGTCCGCTTGTTGGGACGTACTTTTGAGTTGTAAAATATTATTTTGATGAACAAAATGGTGGTTATAAAGTGATTTATATAAAAGGTTTGAAAATGTTTTAATGTCCTAAACGTTCGCGTTCCGGGTTTGGTTCTACTGAATTTGGGGCGTGACAGCTTGGTATCAGAGCTCGAGGTTTCACACCTCGGATTGTACGTCAATTAGGTGGGGAGAGTCGAGTCAATAAGTCCCGTCGTGCGTTGGGTACGCAAGTCGGAAACCGTGTGTAGACCCGTAGTGTCTTGAGTCCTGTTTGTGTTGTGTGTATGTGCAGTACAGTTATTACTGGCATACTGTTTGTGTGTTGCTGCGTGAAACGTTTTTAAGCTGTCGCGACTCGACTCAGGGGAGCCCCTGTAGTCGAGCGTGATGGTGCTGATATCAAGTGGGTACAATGTAGTTCGGGGACGCCTGGACCGGGTTGTAACTACCTGATGTCAAGAAATGAGGTTTTATAACGAAGTGGAGAAAGTTTTAAACTTTGTTGGCCCTGTGGGCGTGTTTTGATTTTGATTGGCCTTGTGGGCGGGTATTGAGGTTCCCTACATGATCGAGTAACTAGGGTATTGAGGTTGTGAGCAATAGTGGTTTGCTGAGTTGAGAACATGATCCCCGTTTGAGGTTTCCTACGTGAACGGGTAACTGGGGTATCGAGGGTGTGAGCAATAGTGGTTTGCTGAGTTTAGAATATGATCCCTATTCGAGGTTTCCCTTACGTGAGCGAGTATTTGAGGTATTGATAGCGTGAGCATCGTGATGTTTTGGTATCAGGTTTTGAGGTGGTAGTCTCCCCTGGTTAGATTGGTAAGTCGTTAGTGCTTTACTAGTATGCCATAATCGAACGGGTGTCCGTGGAGGTGAGCAGAACATGTTGGGTCTCGATGGAGGGTATGAACACATACTTGCAGCGGAAATAACTCGAGACCATGTCATAGAACACTACCAAATATTAGATACACAAGAGAATAAACAATATGGATGTTTCCTTACCAACTAGTTCAAGAAAAGGAAGAGAACACCAAAGAAACGATGATCGGCTTGAGTCTCCAAGACGCCTACGTATCCAATTGGAATCAAAGCCACGTAGTTCTTCTTTAGATGACTCAAGAACACAACAAGAGGGGGGAAAAGTGCCAAACTCGAAATTGTAGTGTGAGAGGGAGAGAAGTTGTGTTTCTATTCTTGTCTTATGATTTGTTGTAGGAAAAAGATGACTTAAACCATCAACAACCATCAAGGACAAGTAAGGTGTGAAGCATGGTGTGAAGTAAGACAAGCATGGTGCTAAGTATGGAAAGACAAGATGGGTTAGGTGGTGAATCACCAACACCTTAATCCTTGTCTTGCTTACTTAGTACTAATTAATCAAGACTTGATTAATTAGTTCCATGGGCCTTGGTTGCATGGGCCTTTCATGGGCCTCTTGGAACATGGCCCATGGCCATTCCCAACGAGGTCCCGTGACGTGCTCATCGCCTCCAAGCCTTCCATACCGGAAATGTCCAACATTATCCAACGCGATCAATCCCAAGACTCCAAGCCTTGTCTTGATCCGTAATGTCCTATTCACTTACGGGCACATGACCCAAAACCCAGTTTTGGTCATGTTCCGAGACAACTCTCTTTTGGCCATTCTCCATAAATGTGTCAATGAGTTTCATCCTTCGGTGTGACCCTTAGGTCTATGCATGTCGATAGATCAACGTAAAATCCCATTTTACTTGATCCTATATAAGTGGCAACTAACGAGACTTTAGTATTGCCTGACACTACATAGCGAATCGAACCAATCGATTCTAACCTTTCCGTCGTCCCTGTCATTATCCTTTTATCTCCGATATCCTGATTGAGATAAGGCATAGAGCCGTCATCCTTATTATTCTCAATCACTGTTCCTTGATATGTGAGATGACTGAATATATGATACCTAGTATCATGTGCATGGCCATGCTATTCTTTCAGTCACTCTCGATCAAGCGGCCGAGAACCGATATCTTTCACATACCTCAGTATGAGGGATAAATCCCTTAGCCGTCTTTCGTGTCACTCATGCAACCCGTCCCCAAGCCAATCCTGGCCGTTATGGAAGCCCTGTTACGGACAACGTTAGGCTCAGGTCAAACTTAGTTGTTGACTGCATAGTGATCACAAAGACTCCTTGGTCTAAGGATACATGACAAGCTACGACACTGAATATGTTAATGACTCAATCTATGGCACATATTCAGGGCGGGTCGTCCAATATCATGTCCCACATGATATCTATGATCAGACTCCGGAATCCCATTCCAATGACTAACAGAACGTAAGCCATGAAGAGCCATCTTTCATACTAGTCGCTTCTAGTGAAGCTTTATTGACTAGGGACCCATCGAGTGTGATCCATCTCGATCTATGGTTCTATTCGCATGGTGGGCATAGATCAGAAATCACATCGATATATTACTCCAACACATAAGTAATAGAAAGCCGCTTTAATCTTATTGCTAATGATGATATATACATTTGGACATTTATGATTGAACTACGGGCACTAAGACTAACAGAACACTCATCCCCTTTACTACTTTTCCCGCAGGGGACGAGTAGCGAACACTTGTTTGGTTGCGGAAAGTTATAAGTAAATGCATAGAGGACCGGGTGAGGGTTGTGCTAGACCTTACCGGAATGACTAATGGAGTGGCTGTTCGGTCTCTGATTTGGGCGTCAGTTTTATTAGATACCGGGGTGTCACACTCGTTTGCTTCCTCGAGTTGTGCTGAGATGTTGGGACTGAGTTTAGAGCCGTTGAGTCCACCGCTGTGCCTGGACACCCCAGTTGGGGGTGATGTATTGTTGACTAGGGTCTGTCGCGCCTGCGAAATTAGAGTCGCAGACTGTCCTTGCCCTGGTGACCTACTCGTGCTGGGAATGACGACCTTTGACGTGATCTTGGGAATGGATTGGCTGGCAAAGTACCGAGCCAATATCAACTGCTACAAGCGACGAGTGACAGTGTCAGTAGGCAGCACGAAGGTGACGTGTGTTCTGGGTAGTAAGAGCGGGGTTCTCCTATCGGCGTTGTCCGTAGTGGAGGAAGTATCGGCTGTGCAGAGCCGAGAGTTACCGCGAGTGGTATGCGAGTTCCCCGAGGTCTTTCCTGAGGAGTTGAGCGGGTTGCCACCATAACGTGAGGTGGAGTTCGGGATTGACCTGGTGCCGGGAACGGCAGCGATATCGATGGCGCCTTATAGGTTTGCGCCGTTAGAGTTGACTGAGCTGAAGCGTCAGCTCGAGGAGCTTCAGGAGAAGGGATTTATCCGTCCGAGCGTATCGCCGTGGAGAGCACCAGCACTCTTCGTGAAGAAGAAGAGTGGAGAGCTTTGGATGTGTATAGATTACCGGAAGCTGAACCGGGTTACGGTGAAGAACCGATACCCGATGCCGAGGATCGATGACTTGTTCGACCAGTTGAGAGGGTCAACATGTTTCTCGAAGATCGATCTGCGATCCAGATATTACCAGTTGCGAGTCTGAGAGGGGGACGTCGCAAAGACTGCATTCCGGACACGCTATGGGCATTACGAGTTCTTGGTGATGCCGTTTGGACTGACGAACGCACCTGCAGCGTTCATGGATCTGATGAACAGCATATTCCGGCCGTACTTAGATCAGTTTGTGGTGGTGTTCGTGGAAGACATCTTGATCTATTCGCAGAGCGAAGCGGCACATGAGGGACATTTGAGAACGGTTCTGACCCTACTACGCGCGCATCAGCTATATGCCAACCTGGAGAAGTGCGAGTTTTGGCTCGCTGAGGTGAAATTCCTCGGTCACATTTTATCCCGTGACGGTATACTGGTCGATCCGTTGAAGATCGACGCGGTTTCGAAGTGGGCACGGCCCATGAGTGTCTTCGAGACCTGAACATGCGCCAGCGGCGATGGATGGAGCTACTTGAGGAGTACGACTTTGAGCTACACTACCACCCGGGTAAGGCGAACGTGGTCGCCGACGCCTTGAGTAGGAAGTCGGTTCCGAGTCTTGCTAGAATATCAGTCCGAGAGTGCGACATGATGGGGGAACTGAGCACGTTCGGGCTCGAGCTAGAGGAGATTACTGGTGGCGTGGCCATGTGCTCACTGGTGGCTCAGCCCTCGCTACTTGCTCAAGTGTTGGAGGCGCAGTCGGAGGATGTCGAGACGTCAGAGATCCAAGAGAGGGTCGTCAGCGGTGACGAGGTGGTAGGCTGGGAGATCAATGCAGATTGGGGGTTACGGTATCGATGAGGGTTATTCGTGCCGGGAAACTGTAGAGACGACGTGTTGCGAGAGTCACATCATTCGCGTCTTATAGTGCACCCGGGTGGCACCAAGATGTACCGGGACATCAGGCGGCACTTCTGGTGGCGCGGGATGCGGAGAGCTGTCACGGAATATGTATCGAGGTGCCTCGTCTGCCAGCAGGTGAAGGCCGAACATCAGCGTCCCGCCGGATTATTGCAGCCACTGTCGATCGCCCAGTGGAAGTGGGAGCATGTCACGATGGACTTTGTGAGTGGAATGCCGAGATCGCCGAAGGAACACGACGTTGTATGGGTAGTAGTCGATCGGTTGACCAAGTTGGCCCATTTCCTGGCTATGAGGATGACTGATCCGGTCGACAAGATGAGCAGCCTGTACATTCAGGAGATAGTGCGTCTCCATGGGGTCCCTGTGTTGATAGTGTATGACAGGGATCCCCGTTTCACATCCAGATTTTGGCCGAGTCTGCAGACCGCGTTGGGGACCGAGGTTCTACTCAGTACAACACACCATCCCCAGACAGACGGTCAGTCCGAGCACACTATTCAGATCTTGGAAGACATGCTACAGGCATGTGTGCTGGATTATAGGGGATCATGGGAAACCCACCTGCCGTTAGTCGAGTTCGCCTACAACAACAGCTACCAGGCCAGTATTAGGATGGCACCGTTCGAAGCGTTCTATGGGAGGCCGTGTCGATCGCCAGTGTGTTGGGCAGAGGTGGGGGACAAGAGTCTGCTGGGGCCAGATCTTGTCAAAGAGACGACAGAGAAGGTCGCGCGGATACGCGAGCGGTTGAAGACCGCACAGAGTCGGCAGAAGAGCTATGCCGACATACGACGACGACCTCTTGAGTTCGCAGTCGGGGATCACGTGTTCCTAAAGGTGAGCCCGAGGAAAGGACTAGTACGGTTCAGACGCAGCGGGGGCAAGTTAGCCCCGCGGTACATTGGCCTGTTCGAGATCTTGAGCAGAGTGGGGGCAGTGGCCTATCGTCTGGCGTTACCACCACAACTTGGGAGAGTTCATAACGTCTTCCACGTGTCCCAGTTGCGGCAGTACAATGCGGACCCCTCCCACGTTATTGAGTGGGAAGATATTGAGGTGGCTGACGATGTCTCCTATGAGGAGCAGCCGGTTTGGATCATGGACACACGGAAGCAGGTCCTGCGTGGCAAGATTATCCGCCTGGTACGGGTGCAGTGGAAACATCACGGGGCTGAGTCGACTTGGGAACGCGAGGACGAGGTTCGCGCGAAGTACCCCGACTTGTTCGACTCCCGAGGTACGTCTTTTTTAAATTTCGCGGACGAAATTCCTTTAAGGGGGTAGATTGTAAGAACCACTCCCGGTCAACGCCAGTCAAATCTGCGAAAAACGGGAAAATTTAAAAATTTTAGACTGACACTTAAATGAACCTAAATTTGACCCCGAGGGTCATACCGGACTTAAGTTTACCCCGATATCGACCAAAGTGAGTTCCGGGGGACTCAGGGTAACTTTCTAACCGATTTGGGAAATGTTGACTTTTCACTGGAAAAGTCAACCGAGCGACGTTTTGGTCCGTTCGAGGCCCGTTTTGGATCCAAAAGGCTTAGCCGTCGTCACATCGGTCTTAGTTGAGCCGTTTCCTTGTAGCCCGCGAAGTTTCGTAATTTCTTGGAAAAAGTGCCCGTTCGGGGCCCGAAACGCCCGAATTTCGCGAATCTGTGGGACCCACTTGCCACTTGACAAACAAATGGTGGTGTTAGGTTTTTGGACAAGATAAGGGGGAACTATACCTAGGGGGTTCGGCCAACACTCAAAAAAAAGAGAAAAAAAATAGAAAAAGGAAGATAGTTTTAGAGAGAGAAGGAGAAGGAGAAAAGGAGAGAAAAGAGAAGGGTTGGCTAGGGTTTGCTACTTTTCCCGATCATCAAACCATTGGATCGTCTCAAAGCTAAAGGAATCGAGCTCACATCGACTTTCTCTACGGTGAGCACATAATCGATTCTCGTTTTGCTTAAGTTTGAAAGTTAGGGTTTGAGTAAAACTAGTAGTTTATGGTGGTATTGAGGTGTGGGGTTCGTTGGAGACGTTTTGGAGCGATCCTTTGCAACTGGTTTGGTGTGCGATCCTTTGTGATCTTGGGTGTTGCGTGTGTTAGTCTTAGTGCCCGTAGTTCAATCCTAAATGTCCAAATGTATATATCATCGTTAGCAATAAAATTAAAGCGGCTTCATATTACTTATATGTTGGAGTAATATATCGATGTGTGCTCTGATCTATGCCCACCATGCGAATAGAACCATAGATCGAGATAGATCACACTCGATGGGTCCCTAGTCAACAAAGCTTCACTAGAAGCGACTAGTATGAAAGATGGCTCTTTATGGCTTACGTTCTGTTAGTCATTGGAATGAGATTCCGGAGTCTGATCATAGATATCATGTGGGACATGATATTGGACGACCCGCCCTGAATATGTGCCATAGATTAAGTCATGAACATATTCAGTGTTGTAGCTTGTCATGTATCCTTAGACCAAGGAGTCTTTGTGATCGCTATGTAGTCAACAACTGAGTTTGACCTGAGCCTAACGTTGTCCGTAACAGGGCTTCCATAACGGCCAGGATTGGCTTGGGGACGGGCTACATGAGTGACACGAAAGATGGCTAAGGGATTTATCCCTCATACTAAGGTATGGGAAAGATATCGGTTCTCGGCCACTTGATCGAGAGTGACTGGAAGAATAGCATGGCCATGCACATGATACTGGGTATCATATCTTCAGTCATCTCACATATCAAGGAACGGTGATTGAGAATAATAAGGATGACGGCTCTATGCCTTATCTCAATCAGGATATCGGAGATAAAAGGATAATGACAGGGACGACGGAAAGGTTAGAATCGACAGGGTCGATTCGTTATGTAGTGTCAGGCAATACTAAAGTCTCGTTAGTTGCCACTTAAATAGGATCAAGTAAAATGGGATTTTACGTTGATCTATTGACATGCATAAACCTAAGGGTCACACCGGAGGATGAAACTCATTGACACATTTATGGAGAATGGCCAAAACGGAGTTGTCTCGGGACATGACCAAAACTGGGTTTTGGGTCATGTGCCCGTAAGTGAATAGGACTTTACGGATCGAGACAAGGCTTGGAGTCTTGGGATTGATCGCGTCGGATAATGTTGGACATTTCCGGTATGGAAGGCATGGAGGCGATGAGCGAATCACGGGACCTCGTTGGAAATGGTCACGGGCCATGTTCCAAGAGGCCCATGAAAGGCCCATGCAACCAAGGCCCATGGAACTAATTAATCAAGTCTTGATTAATTAGTACTAAGTAAGCAAGACAAGGATTAAGGTGTTGGTGATTCACCACCTAACCCAATCTTGTCTTGCCATACTTTGTCCTATTTACACCTTACTTGACACCATACTTGTCCCATGCCTTTAGTTGGACAAGTATGGGTTTTGTTATGTTTAAGTCATCTTTTTTCAACATAACAAACACAAGACAAGAATAGGAAACACATTTTCTCTCCCTCTTCCATGGCCATTTCGGGTTTGGCTAGTTTCCACCTCCATGTTTGTGTTCTTGAGTCCTCAAAGAGAAGAACTACGTGGCTTTGATTCCCATGTGGATACGTAGGCGTCTTGGAGACTCAAGCCAATCATTCGTTAACCGGTGTTCTTGTTTTGGTAAGAACTAGTGCTGAATTTTTCTCTTGTTAATCCATTCTTTGTTAGTTGTTTCATGGTTTTAATTGTCTCTTGGTTTTCATTGATTTTCCGCTGCGAGTTGGTTCATCTCCAACCCTACCTCGAGACCCAACAGCGTGATTATCGTTTGTGTCCTTGGAAGAGGTCATAATCGTTGTGTCGGGTCTACATTACGTGTCCGAGTGTTGAGTCGGTTAAGGAAGGTATCAATTTGTGTGTCAGTCGGATTACTTGAGTTTGGGGATAGTAGTCCCCGGTGTTGGGTTTGTTGTTGGTGTTACCGGCATTGTCTGCTAAGTATGCCGTAGTCAGTCTGTTATCAATGGTGGTGAGCGAACGCTCACCCCTAGCTGCTTTTCCTACAGGTATTGTTCGCGGGACGGACTATGTGAGCTTCCGAAGCTTGAAGAGCTAGGAGCGGGAGTCCGGGTTTACTTTTAAGTCTAACGACGTACGCCTTGTATTTTGTCCGCTTGTTAGGACGTACTTTTGAGTTGTAAATTATTATTTTGATGAACAAAATGGTGGTTTTAAAGTGATTTATATAAAAGGTTTGAAAATGTTTTAATGTCCTAAACGTTCGCGTTCCGGGTTCGGTTCTACTGAATTTGGGGCGTGACACCATTGATGGGATCAACCAGTTCCTAGACTCAGTTGTCCGACATGGATTGCATTTCCTCCCTCATGGCTCCCAGCCATAACCCGGAGTCGGGCCCATCCACGACTTTCTGAAAGGTGGTTGGATCATCGTGATCCACCATGACTTCATTGTCACTTCCGGATACCATATCTTGGAGGTGGAAGATTGATCGTTTCAAATCGCCTTGTACCTTCCGGAAGTGTAACAGGAATTGGTTCTTAATCTACGACAATCTCTGGCTCCTTTCTATTGGGTTGTCAATTGGTTTAGACAGATCTGTACCATCTTGAATTTCTTCGAGATGCACAGTCCTCCAAATGACGTCTTTGGAAACAAAACTCCTTTTACATAAAGACCTCACCCCAAGCGACGACCACCATGTTCTCACTGGGATTGTAGAAGTAGTATCCCCTTGTTGCTTTGGGATACCACACGAATGTGCATCTAAGATCTTGGTTCGAGCTTAGTCGAAACCAAATGTTTCACATAAGCCTCGCAACCACAAATCTTTAGGAAGGACAAAGCGGGCATCATCCCGTACCATTTTTAAATGGTGTCCCTTCCACACCCTTTGTCGAAGCCCGATTCATTATGAATGCGGTCGTCTCTAGAGCATAACCCCTGAAAGATATTGGGAGATCAGTCCAATTAATCATGGAACAGACCATTCTCTAACAATGTTCGATTTCTCCGTTTGGCTACACCTTTCAACTACAGTGTCCCAGGAGGAGTCCATTCCAAAAGGATCCCATTCTCTTTTAGATGATCTAATAACTCTGTGGTCAAGTATTTTCCACCTCGATCCAATCGAATTACCTTAATACCTTTGTCGAGCCGGTTTTCTACTTTAGTCTTAAACTCTTTGAATTTATCAAAAGCTTCAGACTTATGTCTCATCGAATAGACATAACCATATTTACTGTAATCATCAGTAAATGTGATAAAGTATCTAAAACCCCTACTGGCAAGTGAACTTATTGGTCTACACACATTCGAGTGTATCAGCCCCAATAATTCACCCGCCATTTCATCGAGATCGATAAAGGGAACTTAAGTCATTTTTCCCATCAAACAAACCTTGCACCTATCGATCGAATGGAATTCGAATGAACCTGAAAGCCCGCACTTCTGAAGTGATGATAGACGCTTCTTGTTTATGTGGCCCAAATGACAGTGCCATAACAGAGTTAGGTTTAAATCGTTGGATTTAGACCTCTTGGTATTAACGTTATATATAGAACTTGAGGCATTGTTACCCATATCTAATATGTACAATCCTCCAACCAAGTCAGTACTGGTATAAAACATATCATTGCATAGAACATTGAAAACTTCATTTCCAATATTAACATTATATCCTTCCTTGTCAAACACGGATACATATATAATATTCCTACTAAAAGTAGGTATGCAATATACACTATACAATACTAAGACAAGACCACTTGGCAAAGCAAGACTCATGGATCCTACAGCAGTTGCCACAACTCTGAGGTCCACTTCGTGCTTTCCAAACCTCTCCTACTTTCAGCCACCATATATTAGTGCATGTGTGAGATTCAGTCCTGGTATCTAATACCCATGAATCTTTGGAAGTAGAGAAATGTAGCTATATAGAGTTAATACCGGATAAATGCACGGTCCCACCGCCCTTCCTTAGACCATCCAGGTTTCCTGATGAAGGCGAAGTCCTACTGCCCTTTTTCAGATCATCCAGGCTATTTGATGAAGGCGCGATCCCACTGCCCTTCTTCAGATCAGCCGTGAACTTCCTGTAATCCCGGTTCCAATGACCAGGTTATTGGCAGTAGAAGCAGACATTCTCAGGTGTCTCATCTTTCCTGCCAAGTGCGCATGGGCCCCACCCTTGCCACTTCCAATTCCCTTGTTGACCATCAGAATATCCTTGGATCCCAGATCCCTGATATATTCTTCTCAACAGTTAATGACACTTCATGTAACTCTGATATGGTCTTAGAGACAGCCTTGTCAAGGACTTGTTCTTTGCGTTCAGACTTGAGGACTATCCTCAAAATTCTGTACCAGTCCAAATAGTTTGTCCCATTTAGCTTGACCCTGTCAAGAATGGTTTTTAATGACAAACTATTAATGTTCACTGAATTTTCCATTTGATATACAACAGATAAAATTCAATTAGTAAACTGAATAAATTTTATGAAGATCAAGCTTAAACACCAACAATCGATTCTAAACCTTTAGAATCTGAAACCAAGATCCTTTATTCACTCGATTAAGCTGAACTAATGCTCACCACTTAATCGAGCTATGTAGGTAGGACTCCATCCAATCACATCCAATGTGACTCTTGGCTAGGGTATGTACTTATGTACACGGCTTACCCTATCTGTTACCCTAGCTCAACCTCAGGCTGAGAATCGTAGTCGGGTCCACCAATTTTCAACTATGGCCTGTCACTATGTAGGTGCTCCGCTAATGCGCACGACACCCACATATGTCGTCCAAACCTACTACCCCGTTTTCCAATTGATGCTCCGCTAATGCGCACGACACCCATAGGACGGGGAGGTAGTAAGGTGTTGATAATTGGGAGGTATCAGACATTGCCCGTTTTTACTTGTCCGCACGACATCCAAGTCGATGCTAACACCCGAAAAGCCACCAAATGACCTTTTCGCCCTTTCTTCGTATTGAGTAAAATATTACAATTTAATACATGACTCGCATGTCGGGAATAAATAAATATTACAAACAAGTGGTTCGATGACCACACCTTGAAAGAATAATTACACGCTAACTCTAACGGCTCGTAGGCACTGAAAAGCGATAAATAATTAAATCGAGCTCGGAGGTATTATGTACACCATGCCAACATCACATCACACATCGTGTTATCAAACAATTATGTTATCAAACATCATGTGATTTTCCGGTTTTATTTAATAACCAAGTTTCGAACATTTTTGATGCTCGGTTAATCGAAACCGTTCAAAAATGAAACTTTTGAACATTTGATCTTCGAGTTCGTCGTGACGGTTCCAAACTCGTCATAACTAACAAAACGGTTTAGCCTTGGCATATCAACCATCCAATGGTCATGCTTGGCCTAGCTCCTGTTGGGTATCGAGGTAAGGTTGGAGATGAACCAACTCGCAGCGGAAAATCAATGAAAACCAAGAGACGATTAAAACCATGAAACAACTAACAAAGAATGGATTCACAAGAGAAAAATTCAGCACTAGTTCTTACCAAAACAAGAACACCGGTTAACGAATGATTGGCTTGAGTCTCCAAGACGCCTACGTATCCACATGGGAATCAAAGCCACGTAGTTCTTCTCTTTGAGGACTCAAGAACACAAACATGGAGGTGGAAACTAGCCAAACCCGAAATGGCCATGGAAGAGGGAGAGAAAATGTGTTTCCTATTCTTGTCTTGTGTTTGTTATGTTGAAAAAAGATGACTTAAACATAACAAAACCCATACTTGTCCAACTAAAGGCATGGGACAAGTATGGTGTCAAGTAAGGTGTAAATAGGACAAAGTATGGCAAGACAAGATTGGGTTAGGTGGTGAATCACCAACACCTTAATCATTGTCTTGCTTACTTAGTACTAATTAATCAAGACTTGATTAATTAGTTCCATGGGCCTTGGTTGCATGTGCCTTTCATGGGCTTCTTGGAACATGGCCCGTGGCCATTTCCAACGAGGTCCCGTGATTCGCTCATCGCCTCCATGCCTTCCATACCGGAAATGTCCAACATTATCCGACGCGATCAATCCCAAGACTCCAAGCCTTGTCTCGATCTGTAAAGTCCTATTCACTTACGGGCACATGACCCAAAACCCAGTTTTGGTCATGTCCCGAGACAACTCCCTTTTGGCCATTCTCCATAAATGTGTCAATGAGTTTCATCCTCCGGTGTGACCCGTAGGTTTATGCATGTCAATAGATCAACGTAAAATCCCATTTTACTTGATCCTATTTAAGTGGCAACTAACGAGACTTTAGTATTGCCTGACACTGCATAACGAATCGACCCTATCGATTCTAACCTTTCCGTCATCCCTGTCATTATCCTTTTATCTCTGATATCCTAATTGAGATAAGGCATAGAGCCGTCATCCTTATTATTCTCAATCACCGTTCCTTGATATGTGAGATGACTGAAGATATGATACTCAGTATCAT
Organism: Erodium maritimum; assembly: GCA_963921825.1. NCBI lineage: Eukaryota > Viridiplantae > Streptophyta > Magnoliopsida > Geraniales > Geraniaceae > Erodium > Erodium maritimum. Next base: position 66,637,238 of record OY997588.1, on the reverse strand, counting down.
GTGCATGGCCATGCTATTCTTCCAGTCACTCTCGATCAAGTGGCCGAGAACCGATATCTTTCCCATACCTTAGTATGAGGGATAAATCCCTTAGCCGTCTTTCGTGTCACTCATGTAGCCTGTCCCCAAGCCAATCCTGGCCGTTATGGAAGCCCTGTTACGGACAACGTTAGGCTCAGGTCAAACTCAGTTGTTGACTACATAGCGATCACAAAGACTCCTTGGTCTAAGGATACATGACAAGATACAACACTGAATATGTTCATGACTTAATCTATGACACATATTCAGGGCGGGTCGTCCAATATCATGTCCCACATGATATCTATGATCAGACTCCGGAATCTCATTCCAATGACTAACAGAACGTAAGCCATAAAGAGCCATCTTTCATACTAGTCGCTTCTAGTGAAGCTTTGTTGACTAGGGACCCATCGAGTGTGATCTATCTCGATCTATGGTACTATTCGCATGGTGGGCATAGATCAGAGCACACATCGATATATTACTCCAACACATAAGTAATATAAAGCCGCTTTAATTTTATTGCTAACGATGATATATACATTTGGACATTTAGGATTGAACTACGGGCACTAAGACTAACAGCTCCGTCCAACGGAGCCCCGTTCGGTCGCGGTTTCGGCTCCCCGAGAGTCCCGCTCTCGAGACCCGAAAAATCAATTTTTTTTCAAAATTTCCATATTTGAAATAATTTTCAAAAATTCATTTTACATGCATTAAATCCATAAACAAGAATTTAAAACATGTTATCAAACAATTTAGCAAAACAACATGCCAAAAACGAAACTTTCAAGCAAAACCGAAACTTTGAACACTGTCTTGTGTATCCCGAAGGTAGCACGGCTCTGATACCACTGTTGGGTCTCGAGGTAGGGTTGGAGATGAACCAACTCGCAGCAGAAAATCAAGCAAAACCAAGAGACGATTAAAACCATGAAACAACTAACAAAGAATGGATTCACAAGAGAAATATTCAGAACTATTTCTTACCAAAACAAGAACACCGGTTAACGAAAGATTGGCTTGAGTCTCCAAGAACGTATCCACATGGGAATCAAAGCCACGTAGGTCTTCTCTTTGAGGACTCAAGAACACAAAAATGGAGGTGGAAACTTGCCAAACCCGAAATTGCAAGGGAAGGGGGAGAGAAGTTCTGTTTCCTATTCTTGTCTTGTGTTTGTTATGTTGAAAAAAGATGACTTAAACATAACAAACCCCATACTTGTCCAACTAAAGGCATGAGACAAGTATGGTGTCAAGTAAGGTGTAAATAGGACAAAGTATGGCTAGACAAGATTGGGTTAGGTGGTTTAATCACCAACACCTTAATCCTTGTCTTGCTTACTTAGTACTAATTAATCAAGACTTGATTAATTAGTTCCATGGGCCTTTCATAGGCCTCTTGGAACATGGCCCGTGGCCATTTCCAACGAGATCCCGTGATTCGCTCTCGATCAAGCGGCCGAGAACCGATATCTTTCACATACCTCAGTATGAGGGATAAATCCCTTAGCCGTCTTTCGTGTCACTCACGTAGCCCGTCCCCAGGCCAATCATGGCCGTTATGGAAGCCCTGTGAAGGACAACGTTAGGCTCAGGTCAAACTCAGTTGTTAACTACATAACGATCACAAAGACTCCTTGGTCTAAGGATACATGACAAGCTACGACAATGAATATGTTCATGACTTGATCTATGGCACATATTCATGTCGGGTCGTCCAATATCATGTCCCACATGATATCTATGATCAGACTCCGGAATCCGATTCCAATGACTAACAGAGCGTAACCCATAAAGAGCCATCTTTAATACTAGTCGCTTCTAGTGAAGCTTTGTTGACTAGGGACCCATCGAGTGTGATCTATCTCGATCTATGGTTCTACTCGCATGGTTGGCATAGATCAGAGCACACATCGATATATTACTCCAACACATAAGTAATATAAAGACGCTTTAATTTTATTGCTAACGGTGATATATACATTTGGACATTTAGGATTGAACTACGTGCACTAATACTAACATCCCTTACGTGAGCGAGTATTTGAGGTATCGATATCGTGAACAGTTGTAACGGTTTGGTATCAGGTTTTGAGGTAGTTGTTTGCCCTGTTTAGATTGGTAAGTTTTTTATGATTTACTAGTATGCCATAATCGAACTGGTATCCGTGGAGGTGAGCGGAACGCTCATCCCCTTTACTACTTTTGCCGCAGGCCTCTGAGGTAGGGACGAGTAGCGAATACTGGTTTGGTTGCGGAAAATTACAAGTAAATGCATATAGGATCATCTCCATTACGTGCATGGATTTTAGATGGTTGGGGAAATTGACAGTGATTTGTGTGATAGTGGGGTTTAACATGTGGTTTGGGGTAGTAGTCCCATGTGTTATTGTTTATTGCCGGTGTTCCCGGCATTTCTGTTGTATGTTGTAGTCAGTCTGGTGTCCGTGGTGGTGAGCGAAACGCTCACCGCTTGCTGCTTTTCCTACATGTACCGTTCGCGAGGCGGACTAGGAGGATCTCTCGAGGCTTGAAGAGATGGGAGCGAGAGTCCGGGCTGTCGGGGTTGTCTAGCGACGTACACTCATGTTTTAGTGTTCTTTCGTTTTTTTATTTAAAACTCACTTTATAAAAATATTGTTTTGATTAATACAAGTGGTGCTTCTAAAGCAGTTTATTAAACTATTTGAGACTTTGTTTTACTTGTTTCACCGTTCGTGTTCCAGGTTCGGTCATCCCGAATTAGGGGCGTGACACATGGTCTCGGGTTTTATTTGCTTTTGCCGCGAGTTGGTTCATCTCCAACCCTACCTTGAGACCCAACACGTATGTGAATATGACTTTACGGATCAAGACAATGCTTGGAGTCTTGGGATTGATCGCGTCGGATAATATTGGACATTTCCGATATGGAAAGTTTGGAGGCGATGAGCGAATCACGGGACCTCGTTGGAAATGGCCACGGGCCATGTTCCAAGAGGCCCAGGCAACCAAGGCCCATGGAACTAGTTAATCAAGTCCTGATTAATTAGTACTAAGTAAGCAAGACAAGGATTAAGGTGTTGGTGATTCACCACCTAACTCAATCTTGTCTTGCCATACTTTGTCCTATTTACACCTTACTTGTCACCATGCTTGTCCCATTCATTTAATTGGACATTTATGGGGTTTGTTATGTTTAAGTCATCTTTTTTCAACATAACAAACACAAGACAAGAATAGGAAACACAACTTCTCTCCCTCTCTCCCTACAATTTCAGGTTTGGCAAGCTCCCACCTCCATTTTTGTGTTCTCGAGTACTCAAAGAGAAGAACTATGTGGTTTTGATTCTCACGTGGATACGTAGGCGTCTTAGATACTCAAGCCAATCATTCGTTAACCGGTGTTCTTGTTTTGGTAAGAAATAGTGCTGAATTTTTCTCTTGTGAATCCATTCTTTGTTAGTTGTTTCATGGTTTTAATCGTCTCTTGGTTTTCATTGATTTCCGCTGCGAGTTGGTTCATCTCCATCCCTACCTCGAGACCCAACAGATAGATCAACGTAAAATTCTATTTTACTTGATCCCATAAAAGTGGAAACTAACGAGACATTAGTATTGCCTGACACTACACAACGAATCGACCCTGTCGATTCTAACCTTTCCGTCGTCCCTATCATTATCCTTTTATCTCCGATATCCTGATTGAGATAAGGAATAGAGCCGTCATCCTTATTATTCTCAATCACTGTTCCTCGATATGTGAGATGACTGAATATACGAAACCTAGTATCATGTGCATGGCTATGCTATTGTTTCACTCACTTGATGAGTATAAATTTGTCCTACCTAATTAGACCATTTCCCTACATTTTTATCTTATTTGTGCCTCGTTTTTATATTTTTAGCGGTTTCTAATAATTGCGCTGAACCTCGTTCTTAGTCGATATTTTTTTCCCTACATTAATGATTGATCTTTTTTTGTAGGCCTCGACAAAAGAAAATTATTGGCGCAAGAACGAAGTGGATCGGAGGTCAAACAGAGCAGAAGTGAGCGATCAAAGGTTATAGTTGAAAAGTGAAAAGACTGTGCCAAGTAACGTACTCCGATCGGCCACGTGGCTGTCTTATCATCTCAGCCCCTCTATGCGCGTGACTCCCCTGCTGGTGCTCGTGAATTCGCTATAATCATATTTTTTTCATTTCTTTTTTATTTTTCTTTCTTTATCTAGGATAAGAACAACTATTAATTATGTTTTTTGATTTATTTTTATTCTTGGACAGCCTATATATAATGACTTGTGTAGATATTTTTAAAAACACTTTTCATATCAGATTTTTTATTTATTTTAGTGAATAAAAAATCAAGTTCTGTTTCTATTTCTCTCTTTTATCTCTATTGTTCTTCAAGTTTTCTTGGTGTTCTTCATCTTGGGAGCATTTTTTACCACCAAAGGTCATAACTAAGACGATCCAAAGAGCTCTCAAGCATCCATGAGCCTCCCACCATCTCCAACTTCTCCATTTTCATGAGTTGAAGCTTTGGAGAGTTGGAGATGGTGGGTTTGCAAGCTAGAGGAGTTTTTTCGATTGGGTTTCTCAACCCAATCCATATTCTAATCTCTACCCTTCTTTAGTATTGTTGTAAAAATTGTTTTTTTTTTTGGCATGCTTGAGTAGGATTAGGATTCCATGACATTGGATTCCAATCCTTTGTCATGGGGGTTGTTTAAATGTTCAGTTCCTTTAATTTAATGCATGGATTGATGTACGGATGGAGCTGAACCAACCTCTTCGGCGACGCCTTCGTCTTCGGTTCCCGGACACAGCTACCTCCTCACTAATTGAGTTTCAATATGAAAGGCTCACGGACCTTTGTCGCAGGTGTGGGAGGTTGACACACCGGATTACGGGGTGCACGGTGAATCTACCGGGAATAGGTCTGGAGGAGGCCCGATATGACGCTACGATCCTGGTGCGAAGGCAATTGGATGTGGATAGGCTGCTGAAGACCGTATGGCACGCATCCCCTTCCCGGGAACATGTGGTTGTTGATGATCTCCTGAATGGTCTCTCACTGAACCCTATGGTCTGGTCTAGGGAGATCGTCGTGGAAAATGGCTTTTCTGCGGCAGACGTTCCGTCGAAGTCTGACGATCTGGCTAAGACTACCTCAGGAGGTGTGGTCATCTGTTTACAGGATGGAGAGGACCGGGATGGTGGAGGACCACCGGGGTTTACAAAGCCTGACAATCTGGCTAAGATCCACCCTGCAGCAAACCCACCTGTCTCTGCCGAACACGCAGACACCTCATGGACTCGGGCAGGGAAGGAGAAAGACCCCAAGGAAGTTACGGGGAACGCTGGGCCCATTCGGGGGAAGTCCAAGAGATCTTCACTGCACACAAGGAGTGGGTCATTGTATGCTCGCCCGCCGGGGGCGAAGAGGTCGCAGGATCATCTGGTCCCACCTCTAGACTTCACCCAGCTGGCCAACACTATAGGGGACCAAGAGAAGAAGGCGGAGGCAGGACAGCCTCCAATGCAGGAATGACTCGACTCGGCGGGGGTGGGGGGAGCCGATGGCAGACTATACCCACAGACCCGAGATGGCCAGTAATGGGTGGTCCCGGGCAACCTGCATCAACAACTAATCCTTTTTATCTACTTTCTGATTATTTGCTTTATTTCTGGAACAATTTATCATTTCGTTTGGTTAGGTACTTTTATTTTCAGTCTCACTGTTTTGAGACGATGGTAAGGAGTTGTTTAGAGTTTTTGCCAACGATTACAAGTAGGCTATTATTATGGCTCCATAAGCGCTGGACTTGCTACGGTCATTCCGGACAAATATCTGGAACCCTGGGCGTTTACGCCCTCCCCTGTTTGATTACCTTTGGGTATTAATACTATCTCCGGTTACCCGTTTCAAAAAAATGCATGGATTGATGGTTAATTTGAGTTTGATGATGTTTTTGACATGATTTGGGGTTTTGAGCTTAATATCATCCACTTGCTTGTATGGGTATTTGTCTATATTTTAGCTAATCGATGTTCAAGCATGATTTTCTTACTTTGTGTTCGAAACTTTCATGATTTTAAAACCCTATTTCATGTGCTAGCTATTTCATCTCTCAGGTGTATACCAAGTTCTAGGTTAAGGTTCGTAAAAATGAAAACTTTAGCCATTTAGTGAACTTATCCAAGATTTCCGACCTTTACATGTCTTGATTTCCTATTGACGGGATAGAAATATGCTAGGATGTGTTTTCTCGAGCCTCTTGTGTGTTTCAAGACGACCGAAGGATTTGGGGATTTTCCTTAATTGTTGTGTGTGCACTATGTAGATTGATGTTTGGAGCGATCCATATTTCGATCTAGTGTGAGACGAGATTTCACTTTTATAGAGTTTACTCATGCTTGTGTATTACTAGAGCTTCGTGATTCATTGCTCTATTTAGTTCTCCTTGATGATCGATTTATTCGTGCGTCGAGTTGATTGAACTAGGTGTAGCTGAGTAGATTCGACATTTATTTAGAGTCCTCCCATGCTTGTGTAGTACTAGAGTATCGCGATTCAATAATCTATTTAGCTCTACCTGAGTTCCGGTGTTCATCGCTATTGATGGTATTCAAGAATTAGGAAGAGAACTAGGCATAGCTGAGTTGATTCGCCGAGTGGTGTACCTATCTCTACTTGTGGTAGTTGGTGGTGAGAGTGACATGCATTAGTTTTCGTTATCTCTCGTTCGATGATTGATCGAGCTTCGCTCAAGATCATAGAACTACACCCTATTTCTATTTTTATTGCTTTCTGATGATTGGTGGTTCGCATTTCGGTCCGGGCAATGGTCTTGTGCCCTCTCCCCGTGACTAGTATTTGGTTGATTTCATGATACCACTGTTGGGTCTCGAGGTAGGGTTGGAGATGAACCAACTCGCAGCGGAAAATCAATGAAAACCAAGAGACGATTAAACCATGAAACAACTAACAAAGAATGGATTCACAAGAGAAAAATTCAGCACTATTTCTTACCAAAACAAGAACACCGGTTAACGAATGATTGGCTTGAGTCTCCAAGACGCCTACGTATCCACATGGGAATCAAAGCCACGTAGTTCTTCTCTTTGAGGACTCAAGAACACAAAAATGGAGGTGGAAACTAGCCAAACCCGAAATGGCCATGGAAGAGGGAGAGAAAATGTGTTTCCTATTCTTGTCTTGTGTTTGTTATGTTGAAAAAAGATGACTTAAACATAACAAAACCCATACTTGTCCAACTAAAGACATGGGACAAGTATGGTGTCAAGTAAGGTGTAAATAGGACAAAGTATGGCAAGACAAGATTGGGTTAGGTGGTGAATCACCAACACCTTAATCCTTGTCTTGCTTACTTAGTACTAATTAATCAAGACTTGATTAATTAGTTCCATGGGCCTTGGTTGCATGGGCCTTTCATGGGCCTCTTGGAACATGGCCCGTGGCCATTTCCAACGAGGTCCCGTGATTCGCTCATCGCCTCCATGCCTTCCATACCGGAAATGTCCAACATTATCCGACGCGATCAATCCCAAGACTCCAAGCCTTGTCTCGATCCGTAAAGTCCTATTCACTTACGGGCACATGACCCAAAACCCAGTTTTGGTCCTGTCCCGAGACAACTCCCTTTTGGCCATTCTCCATAAATGTGTCAATGAGTTTCATCCTCCGGTGTGACCCTTAGGTTTATGCATGTCAATAGATCAACGCAAAATCCCATTTTACTTGATCGTATTTAAGTGGCAACTAACGAGACTTTAGTATTGCCTGACACTACATAACGAATTGACCCTATCGATTCTAACCTTTCCGTCGTCCCTGTCATTATCCTTTTATCTCCGATATCCTGATTGAGATAAGGCATAGAGCCGTCATCCTTATTATTCTCAATCACCGTTCCTTGATATGTGAGATGACTGAAGATATGATACTCAGTATCATGTGCATGGCCATGCTATTCTTCCAGTCACTCTCGATCAAGTGGCCGAGAACCGATATCTTTCCCATACCTTAGTATGAGGGATAAATCCCTTAGCCGTCTTTCGTGTCACTCATGTAGCCCGTCCCCAAGCCAATCCTGGCCGTTATGGAAGCCCTGTTACGGACAACGTTAGGCTCAGGTCAAACTCAGTTGTTGACTACATAGCGATCACAAAGACTCCTTGGTCTAAGGATACATGACAAGATACAACACTGAATATGTTCATGACTTAATCTATGGCACATATTCAGGGCGGGTCGTCCAATATCATGTCCCACATGATATCTATGATCAGACTCCGGAATCCCATTCCAATGACTAACAGAACGTAAGCCATAAAGAGCCATCTTTCATACTAGTCGCTTCTAGTGAAGCTTTGTTGACTAGGGACCCATCGAGTGTGATCTATCTCGATCTATGGTTCTATTCGCATGGTGGGCATAGATCAGAGCACACATCGATATATTACTCCAACACATAAGTAATATAAAGCCGCTTTAATTTTATTGCTAACGATGATATATACATTTGGACATTTAGGATTGAACTACGGGCACTAAGACTAACAACCACATACATAGGAACTTAAGTGTTCTAAGACCATAAGGAAAACATTATTTTATTTCACCATCGTTAACCAAACCATACGTTGATTGGAAGTCTTATTTACTTGTACCCGTGACCGACTCCTTGTGTTAATCGAACGTTATGTGTCTTAGGTGGTAGCGTGTACATATGTTATTTTATTTTCTACTTAGACTTCAAAACAAACATTTACTTTTCTACTTTTTATTTTCCCTTTCGGGGATGTGGAAGTGACAGCCCACGTCCCCACGTTTTAGCAAAATACTAGTGATACCTCTACTCCTTGTGGCATCGACGAGAGATAACCACAACGAATGCATGTCACTCTCGCTACCAACTACCACAAGTAGAGATAGCTAAACCTCTCAGCAAATCAACTCAGCTACGCCTAGTTCACTTCCTAATTCCCGAATACCATCAATAGCGATGAACACCGGAAATCAGGGAGAACTAAATACAGTATCGAATCGTGATACTCTGGTACTACACATGCATGAGAGGACTCTAAATAAATGTTGAATCTACTCAGCTACGCCTTGTTCAATCAACCTGGTGACCAAATAAATCGATCATCAAGGAGAAATAAATAGAGCAACGAATCAGGAAGCTCTGGTAATACACAAGCATGAGTAAACTCTAAACCATGGACGAATCTACTTAGCTACGCCTAGTTCACTTCTCGAATATGAAACACCAACAATCAAGATGGTACTTATAATCAAGTTGAACTAAATAGAACCTCGTTCTAGTAATACACAAGTGTAAGAAAATTCTATAAACGTGAAATCCCGTCTCACACTAGATCGAATCATGGATCGCTCCAAACATCAATCTACATAGTGCACACAACAATTAAAGAAAATCCCCAAATCGTTCGGTCGGCTTGAAACACACAAGAGAATCGAGAAAACACAACCTAGCATATTTATATCCCGTCAATAAGAAATCAAGACATGTGAAGGTCGGAAATCCTAGATAAGTTCACTAAATGGCTAAAGTTTTCATTTTTACGAACCTTAACCTAGAACTTGATATACATCCGAGATATGAAATAGCTAGCACATGAAATCGGGTTTTATAATCATGAAAGTTTCGAACACAAAGTAAGAAAATCATGCTTGAACATCGATTAGCTAAAATATAGACAAATACCCATATAAGCAAGTGGATGATATTAAGCTCAAACCCCCAAATCATGTCAAAAACATCATCAAACTCAAATTAACCATCAATCCATGCATTAAATTAAAGGAACTCTACATTTACACCACACCCATGACCAAGGATTGGAATCCAAGGTCATGGAATCCTAATCCTACTCAAGCATGCAAAAAAAAACCAATTTTTACAACAATACTAGAGAAGGGTTGAGAAACCCAATCCAAAAACTCCTCTAGCTTGCAAATCCACCATCTCCAACTCTCCAAAGCTTCAACTCATGAAAATGGAGAACTTGGAGATGGTGGGAGGCTCATGGATGCTTGAGAGCTCTTTGGATCGTCTTAGTTATGGCCTTTGGTGGTAGAAAATGCTCCCAAGATGAAGAACACCAAGAACACTTGAAGAACAAGAAAGAGAAAAGAAAAAGAACTTGATTTTTGATTCACTAAAGTAAAAAAATCTGATATGAAAAGTGTTTTTGAAAATATCTACACAAGCCATTATATATAGGTTGTCCGAGAATAAAAATAAATAAATAAAACTAAACAAAAGAAGCAGAAAACCATAGCTCTCTTCTACCTCCAAGTGAGGTTCCTTTTACCCTACTTAGGGTTCGCCGCCGCCGTCATCGCTGTTTCTCGCCGACCACCAATTGCCCTCTCAGTCTGCCTGACACGAGCGCTGTCATCTTCTATTACGCCCATCTGCTCCACTTGTTCCGTCACGATCGTCCCTCAGTTCTCTCTATCAATCCTCATCTGCTCTGGCTGCTCCCCGAGTTTCGGCGCGGTGTGAGGGATCCGAACCACTAGACGGCTCTGTGGCGTCCCCGTCGTGTTGATTGCCGCCACTCTGACGTCCGGGACGTCCCCAGGTACCATCTCCCAACCTGTTTTGATAAGGTAGCATTGATTTGTGGGGTGAATGCCGATTCTATTAGCATGGAATTGTTGGAGTCTGGGAACGGACCATAACCGACGTCAATTGAAGGATTTGGTAACCTGATTCAAATAAGACATGGTGTTTCTTACCGAAACCCGTCATGTCGATGCTCGGAACTCCAGGTCAAGACTGACTATTCTCCGGTGGACGCTAGGGTTTCATGGCGGAACAGGGATTCTGGGTATTGCCCCACAGGTAGCACCGGGTATTCGCCCCCTGTCGAACAAAGGGGGCTTTATGCTTTTATGGTCTGAGGAATGTGACGTGGACATCCTATCAGTCCACCAATCCCATATAGATGTTGTGATCCGTTTTGGCCAGGAGCCACCTTTAAGATTCACATGTATCTACGGGGAACCAGCATGGGAGAACAAACACAAAAATTGGGATAATCTACGGTAGTTGGCCACGGTCCCGACCCCGGTGGATTGGGTTCTTATGGGGGACTTCAACGGTATTCTTCGTCCTTCAAAAAAAGAGGGGGTCAATTGTATCCCTTGGGTCTCATCCAGGGGTTCCAACAGGCTATCTCGGATATTGGAGTGGAGGAATTAACGACACAGGGCTACCAGTTCACGTGGTCCCGTGGACATGACTGATGCGGGTGCATTTTAACACATAAGAGGGCCACTTTTCATCGAATTATATAGGCTTTTGGTCCCGATTTTCTATCATATATTTAGATTTATCTTGAATAACTGATTTTATCCTTATGTTCGGTGTTTCGATGGATTTCCGATGCATTTTGGGTGTTTTGTGCTTGTGGACCGTCAAGAGGGTCGATTTTGTTCGCTCTGAAATATATTCATGATTGGTCTTGTTTTGTAGGTCTTTAAAAGAGGAATTTTTCGGCGCAAGAACGAGATCGATCGGAGCTCAAACGAAGCCGGAGCGAGCGAAATAGCGAAAAAAGAGCAAAAATGGAACAGCTCATCAGAGATTGACGCGTGGCGCCGCCATCCCCAGCTGCCTTCTCCGTCCATCTGACACGTGGCGCCGCCAAATGTCCCCCTGCGTGACACCTGTACAGGCCAGCCGCCGGCCCCGCCCCTGCCCGCGTGGCTCGCCCACGTGACGCCACGTGTCCAGCTCCAGCCGCCCTTCTCCCAGGTTCGGACACCTGTCCAGCCAGTCCCCCTCCCTCAGTCCGACACGCGTCCCCCCAGCCGCCAGTCATCCTCCAGCGTCCACATGTCCCAGCCGGTCCACCTCTCCCTTCGCGCCACCTGTCCCAGCTCAGGGCTAACCCTATTTATCCTTGTAGCGCCGCACCAGATAGGGGGACATCATCTTCTTCACCCATTTTTTTAGACACAGAGCACGAAACCGAAACCAAAGACCATTTTCTGTACAGTGTTATTTTATTTTTTATAGAATTAAATTGAGAGTCTATTATCTTGAGTGTTGTTGATTTAGGATCAAAATATTTGAGATTAGATAACTATTTTGAGAGCTTAAATTTAATTGTTTTGGTTGGGGATTTGGAGAGAGAAGCTTCAAATCATTTGGTGGATTTGCAAGGGCATCAAGGCTAGAAATTGAAGGAGAGGAAGAACAAGCTTTGAACGACTAATTTGGTGATTGTATCTCAACTTTCCTCTTGATTATGAGTTTAATTGTTTTCTTCTTTTTATTCTTGTATTTTCTCACCATGAACACCTAAACCCCCAATTTCTAGGGCTATGGGGGATTATAGTAGGGATTTCCATATTTTGAATGATTCGATTGCGGTGCTTGTTGATTTGTATTAGTGTCTATGATTGATTTGTGCTTAATGCTTTACCTCCCGTGTAGGCTTGGTAATTGTTTTGAATTAGCATTCGTCGCTCGAAAGAGGAGGATTCTAATTAAGTCAAAAATCGATCATAGGTTGGATTTAAATCCTAGCTAGAACTAGCGGGGTTAATACAATTGCAATAGCTATAGACTTGTTTGGTCGAAAGTTAGAAGTTGTCGTAGAGTTTAACGCTTTGGGTCTTCCTACATCGTGATTCGAAAGAACTCGGTGGTTAGATTCCATTAGGGTCCGAATCGTTCAAAAGAAGTTAGGACTAGAGTCGAGACAACTCGTTGCCTCTAAAATAAATCGACATCGCAACAATCGAAAGTGTTCAATCTTATGGAATGAACTCGATGAACCCATGTCCTTGATCTCTCTTCACTTAATTCCAGATAAGAAAGCTCTCTGTTAAATTCTGTATTTCTTTTTAGTCGTTATAGGTTTATTTTCCAAACTTAAAAACTCGATTTTTTCCGAAACAGTTTAGCTATAAACTTTGAATAGCGAGTGATTGTCTATTGCTCCTTTGGGCTCGATATTCCGGACTTCAAATCCGATTACTACTTGACGACCGGTGCACTTGTCGTGCTCAAGTTTGCGGTTAAAACCCGCAGGGCGTCAAGTTTTATGGCGCCGTTGCCGGGGAGCAATTAGGCGACCCTTGCTATATAGTTTGTGCTACGTCTGTTTCATTCTTGTATATATTTTCTAGTTGGTTCTTTGCATCGTAGCTTTTATGGAGAATTGGTTCCCTAATAGGGTGTATTGTGATATATGTGGTGCTAATGATCATTATTTTTACAATTGCGAGGTTCTTGTGCATTCAAATGCCTACAATCAAAATTGGGAGGACGCTTCCACTTTTGATCAAGGTTATCAATTTGAACCGCAATTGCCTAATGACGAGGAGTCATCACTTCGTGAAGTTTGTCTCGCTTACCTTAATCGACTTAACGAGGAGGATAAGCGACGTGATGAGATGGATGACACGATGACACGAATGTTGAGGAAACAAGAGGAACAAACATCCATGATGAAAGAGCTTTCAAGTCAAATGGCCGATCTCGTGCAATTGATTAATGAGACAAACTTTGATGATCAAGCAGTCCACATTGAGGATGATTATTCTGAGCACTTATGTGACACAACAGAAGAAGAAACTCGTGATTCAACCATGAGTTTAGAGGTAAGTGCAGAATGTGAGGTATCAAGTTCTTATCCCTCTTCTATTATGACAATTGATTCTCCGAGTAGTGTTGATGCATTGGACTATATAGATGTAAATAATGATTGTACATTTGTAGAAAATAGTTCCCAAACTCTTGTTGAGCCAAATCTTCCCGTAGTATCCATAGAGTTGGCTGATAGATCTATTAGATATCCAAGGGGTACTATGGAAGATGCTCGTAAGAGAGGGGTTATGTTTGAATCTCCCATTGATTTTATTTTGCTAGTCATCGAGCATGATGTCGAAATTCCATTTAGTGTGGGAGATTCATTTTTAGATTCTAGCAAATCAATTCTTTATGTTCAACCTATACCGTTGATTTATAAATTTAATGTTGAGCATAAAGTTTTTGATTCATGTGCTAGTTCTCATTCCCCGTTTGTGAGCTATTATTCTATTTCGGTGGATGCTACTAGCCCATGTGGGAGTATGCATTTTTCGATTCATGGGATTCATATCCCTCCCAAGCTATGCAAAGATGATTTTGATCATGATTATTCTGTTAAAGCAAGCTTGATGAGATTGGCCTTGAGTTTGGAGTTTGTGCAGAACTCAAGGAAGAGGTTATTTTGTTGCATTGTGTTCCTTCTCCTGCTTTCACATCCACATTTGAAGAGGAGGACGCAATGGAAGTATGAGGTTCTCGGGAGGCCTCCTGATTGAGCCTCCTACCCGTCGAGCTAACGACATTAAACAAATGCGCTAGTTGGGAGGCAACCCAACAATGGATGGAGAGTATGAGCGGTTTAGTCACATGCCATGGCGCCGAGCTTCTGAGAAGTTCACTCGGGCGACGAGCTTTCCATCCATCCATGCACGTTAGGACTCCCACAGCGGCTTACAAGTCGAGTAGCGGTTCTTCGAGGGGCAGTATCTCTTCCCTTCTTGTTTTATATTGTTTACCGCTATTATATCTCATATATGCTATCTGGGGGTGCTGAGCACCCGAATTGTTGTGCTGATAGACCATGCATATAGGATTTCTTGACTTGTATGTTGCCTGATTCTGAGTGTGGGGTGTTTATTGTTATCATCTATCGGGTGCATGTGTAATTATGTGTAAATATATGTTTAGAGTCGCACTGGGGACAGTGCTTAGGTTTAAAGTGTGGGGTGAGATGCTTTGCATTTATATGTTTGCATTCTATGCTGTGTTTCATGCATTTTTGGTTTAATTTTTTTTTATGGGTCTTTATTTTGTGTGTAAACCTTGGATGTGCAATTTAGGTCAATATGAGAAAGCTGGGAATAACTTTCATCATTGAGGATTTGTTGAGGAATGTTTGGATGTTTTACTGTTGATAGTATTAATGAGCTGTATTTTGTGTTTGTGCTATATTGCTTAATGGGTTCATGATGATTTTGTGATGCTAGATGCCTTAACACGAAAAGGCGGTCACACCAAATGTTAGGTGTGGTTAGGTTTCAATTCTTTTTATTGTCACCGGCCTGATTCTATCTTGATTTATGCATATAGTGGGCCTAGTTAAGGTATACTAGTCTTATTTCACTTGTTGCATGTAGAGGAGGTTGAGCCCACATGCTTGTTGTCTTGGGATCGAACTACGCGTTTCGATAGATTCGAAATGTAGTCGAGTTCAGGTGGTTTGTCCCATTGTGCGTTTGTGGTACCAATTTTTCAAAATCACACACACTGTGCACGGGGAATTAAGTATAGGTCCCGGGGAAAGGGGATCCAATAAAATCTTTGTATTAACAAAGGCTTGAGGGGCTGCGGCAAATCGCTATGCAGAGTGAGACCCTCATGTCCCGAGTTAATCATAGCGTAATAAAAGGTGAACCCCCCAGCCTATCTTAATGATCCAAAGTTTCGACACGTAATCGAAAAAAACCAAGCAAAACTTTGATCTACCACTTGACTCGTAAAGGAACTAGATAGGTTTACCATTCGCGTAGTCCCAAGGAAACGTAATTGCATGACAATGCCCACTCATAAGATTTGTGAATGAGATTATGTTATGCTCTTGATTAGTCTTATGGTATGTATAATCGAGAGAGCAAAGGGATAAATGACAATGATTAGGCTTGAAATCTTTCTAGTTATTGCACTTTATCTTGTAATCCACTACACATACACTCTTAATCTACAACATGTAGAAATTGGTTGGTGAAAAGTGGAAAAGAATGATGAGAGATCTTATTCCTTATGCTTGCTATAGGTCAAATTGCCGATAAAATCCAAGTGTAAGCACACACCTTCTTTGAGTCTTAAATTTTTGGTCTTTAATGTGCTTGTGTATTTGCAAGGGAATTTTTGGTCTAGTCGAGTCAGCATATGCATATTTACTGCTTTGAATAATCCGGAGTCGCCAAGCTCCGCCTACGGAGATAGTATCGCGGGGTTTATCTTGGCATTTATCTTAGATAGTTTATATTTATTTATGTTTAGTTTCCTCGGGACGAGAAAAGTCTAAGTGTGGGGTGTTGATGCGGGTGCATTTTAACACCTAAAAGGGCCACTTTTCATCGAATTATATAGGCTTTTGGTCCCTATTTTCTATCATATATTTAGATTTATCTTGAATAACTGATTTTATCCTTATGTTCGGTGTTTCGATGGATTTTCGATGCATTTTGGGTGTTTTGTGCTTGTGGACCGTCAAGAGGGTCGATTTTGTTCGCTCTGAAATATATTCATGATTGGTCTTGTTTTGTAGGTCTTTAAAAGAGGAATTTTTTGGCGCAAGAACGAGATCGATCGGAGCTCAAACGAAGCCGGAGCGAGCGAAATAGCCGAAAAAGAGCAAAAATGGAACAGCTCATCAGAGATTGACGCGTGGCGCCGCCATCCCCAGCTGCCTTCTCCGTCCATCTGACACGTGGCGCCGCCAAATGTCCCCCTGCGTGACACCTGTACAGGCCAGCCGCCGGCCCCGCCCCTGCCCGCGTGGCTCGCCCACGTGTCCAGCTCCAGCCGCCCTTTTCCCAGTTTCGGACACCTGTCCAGCCAGTCCCCCTCCCTCAGTCCGACACGCGTCCCCCCAGCCGCCAGTCATCCTCCAGCGTCCACATGTCCCAGCCGGTCCACCTCTCCCTTCGCGCCACCTGTCCCAGCTCAGGGCTAACCTATTTATCCTTGCAGCGCCGCACCAGATAGGTATTCGCCCCCCGTCGAACAAAGGGGACTTTATGCTTTTATGGTCTGAGGAATGTAACGTGGACATCCTATCAGTCCACCAATCCCATATAGATGTTGTGATCCGTTTTGGCCAGGAGCCACCTTTAAGATTCACATGTATCTACGGGGAACCAGCATGGGAGAACAAACACAAAAATTGGGATAATCTACGGTAGTTGGCCACGGTCCCGGCCCCGGTGGATTGGGTTCTTATGGGGGACTTCAACGGTATTCTTCGTCCTTCAAAAAAAGAGGGGGTCAATTGTATCCCTTGGGTCTCATCCAGGGGTTCCAACAGGCTATCTCGGATATTGGAGTGGAGGAATTAGCGACACAGGGCTACCAGTTCACGTGGACCCGTGGACATGACCTAAAGACACAGGTGGAAAGTCAATTGGACAGGGCTTTTATCTCCCCCCAGGCTCGACTTCGGTTCCGGGATGTGTCCTTGTAGAATTTGGGAGTGTCAACCTCGGATCATATGCCCATTCTACTTCAGATCCAAAAGGAACCAGTGGAACGCCGGCCTCGACAATTCCGATTCGAAAACATGTGGCTAGAGCATCCAGAGTGTGGTACTCTGGTCTAAGCTGAATGGGGACAGCTCGGAAACCGTCATATAAAGCACCATATCAAGGATATTGGTATCTCGTTGGATGAATGGGGACAGACAGTTTATCGCGATAATATCAATCAGATCAGATATTTTCAGAGGAGGTTGGCTGAGCTAAATGGTCGGACTGATAGACATGGAATCAAGCTCCGCCTGGCGCTTCAGAGACAGTATAATAGGGCCCTGGCTAAACAAGAGCAATTCTGGCGCCAGAGAGC
Source organism: Erodium maritimum (assembly GCA_963921825.1). NCBI lineage: Eukaryota > Viridiplantae > Streptophyta > Magnoliopsida > Geraniales > Geraniaceae > Erodium > Erodium maritimum. The sequence goes on along the minus strand of OY997588.1, from coordinate 66,619,545 downwards.
AAAACAACAGTGGCTCGGGGAAGGGGACAAAAATACGAAATTCTTTCAGAGATCGGCTACGAAACGACAGGCTAAAAACAAGCTGAAATCTCTGATTAACGATGCAGGGGTGGAATTACAGTGGCACACGGGGATGAGTGAGCTGATACACTCATACTTTGCCGACATCTTTAGGGCAGGTGACATCGAGGATTATGATCTCCCTATGACAGTCCCTCTCATGATCAATTCGGTTCAAAACCTACAACTGACCAAAGGGTCACGGATGCGGAAGTGCGCCATGCAGTGTTCCAGATGGGACCATCGAAGTCTCCGGGGCCAGATGGCCTCAATCCGAAATTTTTCCAAAATTTCTGGGGTACGTTGGTTCCGGAAGTTGTTGATTTTGTCCGCACTATAGTAGCTACGTGCACCATTGACTAGGACGTCAACAAGACCACTCTGGTCTTGATTCCAAAGAATCCAGGGGCGAAGAAGATCACAAAGTTGCGCATGATATCTCTCTGCAACGTCATCTTTAGGATCTTGTCTAAAGTGCTGGTGAACCGGTTAAAGCCACTCTTGGATCCGATTATCTCTACGAATCAGGGAGCGTTCGTGCCAGGACGGCACATTCAGGATGATGTAGTTATCTCGTATGAGATTATACATACTCTTAGGCGCAGAACGCAAGGACAGAGGGGATTTATGGCCTTGAAACTGGACATGAGTAAGGCCTATGACAGAGTGGAATGGTCCTTTCTACTCTCTATGATGGGGGCTTTTGGCTTTGATATGGGATGGCGGGCTCTGGTTTTAGCTTCATGCGCTCTATCCAGTATACAGTGAGCTTAGACGGGAAACATACGGCGTCGTTCACAGCAGGGAGGGGAATTCGACAAGGCGACCCCTTATCCCCATACCTCTTCTTATTTTGTATGGAGGGCATGTCCCATATGCTCAATCAAGCAGAGAGTGCCGGGAAGCTTCACGGGGTCTCGGTGGCTAGAGGAGCACCGCTAGTCTCTCACATTTTTTTTGCGGATGACTGCTACATTTTCTGCAGGGCTGATCCGGAGGAGGCGAGCCATCTGCACCGGATCCTTCATACTTTCGGTATCCTAACGGGTCAGGTCATCAACAAAGGTAAATCGTCTATCTTCTTTAGCACCAACACGTCTATAACCAATAGATCAGCTTGTTGTGGTATCTTAGGGATACAGTAAATTTCAGGCCCGACAAAGTACATGGGGGTCCCCAACATGCCGGGACGGCGAAAAGTTCAGAGTCTTCAGTTTCTGTGTGACCGAATTGTAGCCAAGATTGGTACCTAGGACGGTCAAATGTTATCTGCAGGGGGGAAGGAGGTAATGATACGTTCAGTCCTCCAAGCTATGCCGATTTATGCAATGAGTGTTTTCTTGTTACCAAGGGAATCCATCAATAAGATACATGTCGCGCTAGCCCGGTATCGGTGGACGGGTACTCCCAGAGGCACAAAACCGATTATATGGCAAGACTGGGCGAAATTATGTAGGCCAAAGGCGGATGGAGGAATGGGTTTCCGGGATATGAGAGATATGAACATTGCAATGCTGGCAAAAATGGGGTGGAAACTATTAACCCAGCCGGATTGTCTGGTTGCTCGCATCCTCAAGGCGAGGTATTTTCTGAAAGGTGACTAGTCAAATCTGGATGGGGCTCCGTGCAACACAAGGATTACTTCGGCAGGGGTTGATTTGGACTATTGGAGATGGTTGCTCAACTATGGTGGAGGGCTCTCCATGGCTACTGGGGAATACCCCAGTCATCCCAGTCCATACATGTATCACTTCGGCTCTGAAGGTGTCGGATCTAGCCACGGATAATCACCAATGCGACATTCCGAAAATGCAACAACCCCCCTAGCTATTGTAGAAGATATTCTACAGGTGTCCCCGCCCCTCCCCCGGCATATAGATAAATGGTCATGGAAGTTCAATATTCGGGGGGTGTATTCGGTTAAGGAAGGATACAGAGTGTTATTCCGGCAAAATGGCCGTTGGCACGTTTCGACAAGAACGACAGTTTGGACGTGCATTTGGGACCTGGACATTCAACCCCGAATCAAAGTGCTCATGTGGCGAGCTCTCTCTTGCACCCTACAAGTCGCAGTTAACCTTCAGACAAAATTCGTCCTGATTCCTGATACATGCCAGATGTGTCAGCACGCACATGAGTCTACGGATCATCTCCTCCTCTATTGTCCTTGCGCACGGTCTATCTAGGATTTAGCAGGTATACCGATTCCTATCCCCCCATCCACTACATTGCATTACTAGTTATCTGCCCTGCTACTCTTACCGGATATGATGATAAAGACTAAAGTCTGTCTATTTCTGTGGGAGATATGGAAAGCGAGGAACGCTATGGTTTGGGATCAAGCTATATCCAGACCGCAGGATGTAATTGTCACGGTCCTCAGTAACCAGTGTAGCTGGTCAGAAGCACAGAATGGTCTCCCGAAACCCACCACTGCTCCCCACTACAGGCAAACAAGCTGGAGCCCACCACCCCCTAATTGGCTTATAATCAATGTGGATGGAGCGACGTTTGCGGATTCAGGCCAGTTTGGTTGGAGCTGGATTTTCTGAACAGAAACGGGCGGGGTCTGGGAAGGGAGAAATGGTTGCGGGAGTGGTTCGCTAAATCCTGAATACTCTTACGCCATGGCAATTTGGAAAGCCCTGGAATGGATCCAAACATCGCATTCCTCCAGGGTCATTATACAGAGCGATGTCTAGTATCTGGTGCACCTGATCCAAGGGTCACACCAGGTCTTCTCCCCGTTGGACCAGCTGGTCGACGATTTCCGGACTCTTCTACCTACTCTCGAGGATGTCAAACTCGACTATATCTCTAGGTCAGCGAACGGTGCAGCCTACTGCTAGCCCGGAAAGCCCGTTCTTCGCCTGTCCTTGGGAGGTCCGGATTTACTATTCAGGATGCACTTATGTGTATCTTATTACACTTCAAATAATAAAATTCTGATCTTCCGTTTCAAAAGAATAAATACATCAAAAAACATAATTAATAGTTGTTTTTATCCTAGATAAAGAAATAAAAACAAAAAAGAAATAAAAAAATATGATTCTAGCGAATTTACGCGCACCTGCAGGGGAGTTACGCGCATAGAGGGGCTGAGCTGATAAGATAGCCATGTGGCCAATCGGAGTACGCCACGTGGCACATTCTTTTCACTTTTCAACTATAACCTTTGATCGCTCATTCCCGTTCTGTTTTACCTCCGATCCACTTCGTTCTTGCGCCAATAATTTTATTTTGTCAAGGCCTACAAAACAAGACCAATCATGAGTATATTTGGAATATTTTAAAAATATCGACTAAGAACGAGGTTCAACGCAATTATTAGAAAATGCTAAAAATATAAAAACGAGGCACAAATAAGATAAAAATGTAGGGAAAATGGTCTAATTAGGTAGGACACATTTACGCTCATCAAGTTCCCCCACACTTAAACCTTGCTCGCCCTCGAGCAAACTAAACTAAACTATGATAAGTACCAAGGTAAACCCGGTGATATAAAATTTCCTACGCAGATCTTGGCGGCTCCGGATTATTGAAAGCGAAAAAAAATGCATATGCTGACTCAATTAAACGAACTAAAAGACCTCATGGAAATGCACAAGAAAATAAAAGACCAAAAATCTAGACTCAAATAAAGCGTGCGCTTACACTTGGATTTGTTAGCAAAATTTTGCCTAGAGCTCGCTAATGGAGTGAATTTCCCCCCATAATTTCTCTCCTCTTTCCGCAAGCCGTTATATACTTGTTGTAGATTAAGAGCGTATATGGTGGTGGTCTACAAAATGAAATTAAATGTCTAGAAAAATTTCAAGCCTCCCTATCATCATTTAGCCATTTGCTCTCTCGGTCCTTACATATTAACGATAATAATCAAGAGCATTCATCGACTCATTCACAACTCACACGATCGGTGTTGTCATGCAATTACATTGCCTTGGGACTATGCGAATTGTAAACCCATCTGGTTCTTTTATGAGTCAAGTGGTTATCAAAGTTTTGTTTGGTTTTTCCGATGACGTGTAGAAAACTTTGGATCACTAAGATAGGTTGGGGGTTCACTTTTTATTACTCTTTGAGAAGTTTCGGGTGTGAGGCTCCTTCTGCATGCGATCCGCCGCACCTCACACCTTTTCCCAAACAAATCTTTTATTAGATCAGCTTTTCTTGGGACCTATACTTAATTTCCCGTGCACAGTGTGTGTGATTTTGAAAATTTGGTACCACAAACGCATAATGGGACTAATCACTTGAACTCGACTAGGTTTTTAATCTAACAAAACACACAGTTTGATCCCTCGACAATAAGCATGTGAACTCAAAACTTTCTCAATGTGGCAAGTGAAGTGAGTCTACTATCTCCTAATTAAACCCGCTATAAGCAAAAACCAAGATAGAATCATGCTAGCGATGATAAAAAGAATTGGAAGGTTCATCATAATCTAGCATCTCATATTCATTTTGTTCCCGAATAAAGCGATCAAACTTAAACACAATATACGACTTCTTAACACTACCAACAATAAATCCACCAGTGGTCGTGGGGTTTATGCAACGCGCCGCGCGTGTACCTATTTTTGGCGATCGCAAGTCTCAGGCTAGGGTTTTGCTTTTTCTGATCGGCAGCGCGCGATCTCTACGCCGGTGATCGACCGGAGTGGCCCGCGACAGCCGGTTTTAGTGCTCGCATGTTGTTAAACGAGTCTGTCTTGTCGATTCATCAGTCGGCGCGGAACAAATCGAAAAAACCAGCTATGTCGCAGCCTGGTGGGGCAGAGTATTATGAGCAACTAGTGGACGGTGAAATTGTGAAGGTACCCAAATTGGCATCGGTCATATGCAGACTAGAGGAAGCATCTTCGGTCCCGGTTTCAGTGAATCGTCGCAGCGTGGCTGCGCAGCATCCAAATCAGGCGAAAATCCCTGAGGCGATGGCTTTGTCAGATCCGGGTGTGATCAAAGACGGGGTTTCTGGGTCTATTAAATTATTCCTCTGCAATCTCCCTCCAAACACAACTTGAGGCAAGTTGAGGAAATGGCCCGAGGAGGTGAACCCGGTTTCAAGAGTTTTCGTGTGTAAAAGGAAAAGTGCTGGTGGGAAAATTTTTGGCTTTGTTACTGTGCCTTCCAAAAAGGATGCTGAAAGAATGCAATGGCTTTGTGTAGGAGGGGCACAAACTTTTCATGTCTGTAGCCTGGCCGGAAAAGCTGAATAAGAGGTGAGGTCGCCAGCTACTGCGTCCGAGCCAAGTTTGGAGACCAAAAGTGCAAGAGAAGGTCACTAATCATCCACCATCGCCTTCCCATCCGGTGTGCGTCTCAGGGCCACTGAAGGTCACAGGTACCAAATCACACTACTTGTCGTTGTGGTCCATGGAGAGCGTTTTGGGTGTGGCAAGGGATGAATTGTCTCTACGCTCTATTCGAGAATTGATTAACTCTGAAGGGTCCTTGGATGTGCAATGTCGTTATTTAGGCAACAGGGTTTTCTTATTCCTATCGGCTGACCAAGCTACGTTGAATGATATTCTTAATTCGAAGTGGCGATGGTGTTCTGAAGCTTTTTTACTGTTTGATCGTGCTCGGGAGTGGTTGAACAACGAGGGGAATTTAGATTGGTGGAAGGTAACTGGTATTCCAATTTCTGGTTGGTGCATGTCTACTTTTCGTGACATCGGAAATTCCTTTGGTTCGTTTTTGATGGCCTTGCGAGATGAGACTTCGCTCTCACTGGATTGTAACTACTTTTTGCTGCAATCTACGACTCAAGAGGAGGTTTTACATCGAATCTTAGAGCTGGAGGGCAAAGTTTACAATGTGCGACTAGTGAAATCCCAATCGTCAGACATTTCGGTTCTGGCCGAGGTGTTAAACTACAAGAGAGTTGTACTCACGTCTCCGAACTAGCAGCAGATCGTGAAAGGCAAAGGCCTTCTGCATGTCTCATCTCCAATCAGTAGGGTCTCGGAGTCTGCTACCTCGAGCCCAATTCCGACTTTGCGTGGGCCTCAAGGCAATGGGGCTAGGGCTTCTGCGTATGACTTGTTGCAGCCGTCTAAACCAACTACTGTGTTTCGCTCTTATGCTGCCCGTCGCATCCCCATCGACAAGGAAAATGCCGACCGGGAGAGAAAATGGAAACTGTTGAAAGCCAGCCGTAAACTTTTATCGAGCCACCCGGAAGCGGCTGATTAGATTGAAGCCCTTGATTTCGAATTGGGAGACTCAGCCGATCAGGACTATCAGGACGACTCTGATGACTTGGTTTCTAGTGATGGTTTAGAAATTTACCAGCCTAGTTTTACATTATGGTGAAATTCATCTCCTGGAACGTCCGGGGGATGAATGCCGTCCAAAAGAGGCGGTGCATCAAGGTGGCGCTGTCAAAGCAACACCCTGATATGGTTATGTTTCAGGAAACAAAAAGAGAAGAAATTCAACCTTATATTCTCCGCAGCTGTGGCTTTTTGAATGGTTGGGACTCGGCTTTTATTCCCTCTATAGGGGCGGCTGGAGGGGTACTTCTGGTGTGGAGAACGGTAATTTTTACAGTGTCTCACTCTTATAATATTGATAACGCCTTGGTTTGGAAAGGGTTGATCACTGTAGGTTCTATTCCCTTGACGATTGTGAATGTTTATGCGCCGACGAATAATGGTGACCGAGCAACTCTGTGGGCTAAATTATCTGCGGCTGGGGCGTCTTTTGATGATTGCCTACTGTTGGGCGATGATTTTAATGTGGTTTGTGGGAGAGAGGAACGGGCCAACAGTGAATTCTCGGAAGCAGATAGCGAATTATTCAGAGACCTAATATTCGATCTAGCAGTTTGCGATTTACCATTGGTGGGCAGCTCGTTTACATGGTACGGCCCAGCCTCCAAGGCAGCTCGCCTTGACAGGTTCTTGGTATCTGCAGATTTGTTATCGTTCTTTCCGGGTTTAGTTCAGAAATCTTTGCACAGGGAGCTTTCTGATCATAAGCCGGTTGTCTTAGAATCCCAATCAATTAACTGGGGTCCTAAACCGGTGCGCTTTCTTAATGTTTGGACATCCCATCCCAATTTCTTTGATTTCGTGAAGACCCAATGGGACAGTTTTGCGGTTCAAGGTGCCCCCAGCTATAAGTTATGGAAGAAGCTCAACTGTCTTCGTAAAGCATTGCAAGTTTGGAACGTAGAGGTGTTTGGCAGAATTGATTATGAGATCGCAGCCTTGAATGCTGAAGTAGACCAGCTCGACAGAACCATTGAGTTTCGGCCTCTTACAGATGAGGAATGTATAAAAGGGTCCCTTTTAAGAGTCTCCTTAATTTCGAAACACAAGGCTATGGCCAAGATTTGGGCACAGAATGCGAGATTTAAATGGTTCGCAGAGGGTGAGAAATGTTCTAAATTTTACCATCGTTTGGCAAATTTTAACGCTTCCCTCAAACAGGTGACAACGATCAGAGTGGGAGATACCTTATATGCAGACCCGGCCCAGATAAAAGATCAGGCGGTGATACACTTCCGTGACAGATTTGCGAGACCTCAGGTGGCGTCTTTTGGGATGCCGAACCTGGATTTTAGGCGTATCTCTATTGTACAATCGGCTGGTTTAGAGGCCCCTTTCTCGGCAGCAGAACTCTTTGATTCTTTATCGGAGTGTGGAAATTCTAAAGCTCCTGGATCGGATGGTTTGTTTTTTTTACAAATCTTGCTGGGAAATAATCAAGTCTGATTTGTTGGGTTTTGCCGAAGTGTTCCATTCTTCCGGTTTTTTGGCAAAGGTCTTAGCTCGGCTTTCATGGTTCTCATCCCAAAGATCCAGAGTCTGGCAACCTTTGATGACTTCAGGCCGATAAGTTTAATCTCGGGACCATACAAAATTATTGCTAAATTCTTGGCAAACAGGCTAAAAAAAGTACTTCTTGATCTAGTCAGTGACACTCAGAGTGGGTTCATTGCAGGAAGACAACTGGTGGACGGTGTTTTAATTGCTTCAGAAGTACTACATTGCATTAAAAAGTCGAAGAAGGAGACAGTGATCTTGAAACTCGACTTCGAGAAAGAATACGATAAGGTCAGTTGGTCGTATTTACTTGATGTTATGACCATTATGGGCTTTCCGGAGAGGTGGCGCCTGTGGATGGTGAGCTGTTTCAGAGCAAATTTGTCTGTGTTAATCAATGGAGCACCTAGTACAGATTTCGAGACTGAGAACGGGATTCGACGGGGTTGTCCTCTATCCCCTTTTTTATTCTTATTGGCGGTAGAGGGACTGAACCAGATGATACTGGACGGTATTAAAGGGGGCGAGTTCTCAGGGGTTGAGGTAGGTCGGAATGGTTTGCGTGTATCCCATTTACAGTTCGCAGATGATACCATCCTTTTCATTAAGGGTGAGGAGAATGGGTTAAAGAATTTGAAGTACATGTTGGATCTTTTTCAATCGGTTTTGGGTTTGAAGATCAACTATGCGAAATCTAAAGCAGTGATCTTGAATGAGGCGTCCTTGTCAGATGAGGTAGTTTCGAATATAATCGGTTGTGAAGTTTGTGACTTACCCCTACCGTATCTGGGGTTTCAGCTGGGTCTATCTCCCAAGAGGCTCAGTTTTTGGGAACCGGTATTCCTGAGGGTGCGAAAATACCTGAACGGGTGGAAGGCCAAAACCCTGAACATTGCTGGCCGAGTAGTACTATTAAAATCGACCCTGGCTTCTCTCCCAGTATTCTATATGAGTTTATTTAAAGCGCCGAGTTCAGTGATTAAGAAGCTGGAAAGGCTGCAGCGGCGCTTCCTGTGGTCCCAAAGTGTGGCAAGACGGGTTATCCATAAGGTAAAATGGGACAAAGTTTGCCGACCAAAGTCGGAGGGTGGTTTGGGCCTGAGACGGCTGGAAGAGGTAAACTTGAGCTTGTTGGCCAAATGGTTTTGGCGGTTTGCAGAGGACGATTCATCTCTTTGGAAGCAACTGCTATGTGACAAATATCATTGGGATCCTAGTGAGTGGGACCTTTTGAAGCTAGAACGGCCTTCAGATACTTCTTCTCTATTCGTCCACATAATAAGCTTGGCTACTGATCCACGGTATCAAACTATTTTTGGGGGTCAAGGCATTCATTGGAAAGTGGGAAACGGAGCAAGGGTGCGATTTTGGGATGATGTGTGGCTTGGAGAGGAAGCCTTTCATTTTAAATTCAATCAGTTATTCGCAGTTGCGCGTGATAGGGAGGCCTTGGTCAAGGATTACTGGATCAATGGATAGTGGGTTCTGGCATATAGAAAAACCTGTTTGTCCGGGAGTTGGGCAAAGAACACCGGTTGCAGGAGCTATTGTGCTCTTTTAGTCTTTCAGATGCCTAGGACAGGATGGTGTGGGTAAAAGGGAATCGTTTTACTGCAGGGGCGGTTTACAGGCTTATCACTCCTACTTTTGATAAGGTGAGTTGGGCTTCAGTATTATGGGTGAAAGGTATACCCCCGAAATTTTGTATGCTTATGTGGCTATCCTTACATGAGGCACTCCCTACGATGACTTTTCTCGAGGCTCGAGGTTGCAGAATTTCGCTGAATGCTATGAGGTGCTATTTCTGTAAGTCTTGTTTCGAGGATTTGGATCACTTGTTGTTACATTGTGACTTTGCTTGGAAAGTTTGGGGCTTGGTGCATGATTGGTGGTCTTTGACTTGGGTCATGCCATGCACTTTTCGGATGGCATTCGAAGGTTGGGCGTCCATCCCTTTTGGGAATACGGTTTGGCTAAAGATTTGTTACTTGGTGTGTTGGCATGTCTGGATTCAGCGCAATGTTATTGTGTTTCATAACTCTATTTTTCCTGAACCAGAGTTGTTGAGAAATCTAAAGCCCTATGCTTACAGTTTATTGAGGATGGCAGGTGATTTATTGCCAGAAGCTTCGTTTGATCAGTGGTTGGTTGCCCCTCTTTCATGCATTAGAAGACGAAGACGACGTCGAGCCTTGGCCGGAGCTCCTTAATTGGCTCTTTTTTGTTTTCCTGTTATTCTTTACTTGTCCCTTTATTTGTATTTTGGACTTTCGTTTTACAGGTTTCCAAACTTGGTTCCCTGTTTTAATAAAAATCGCCTATCAAAAAAAAAAAACAGTAAATCCATCATTCATTCCTCAAACCACAAATGATGAAAAGAAATCTACTCCCGGCTTACTTATGTTGGTCAAAAATTGCTTATCCAAGGTTTACACACAAAATAAGACTCATAACAAAAATATGTTTTTAAATTCTAAATGCAAGACTCAAACAACTTAACTACCCTTTATGCATTATAATCATTCCCTTCCCCCACACTTAGTTATTGGATAAGGTGACATGCATTCTCAAGAGTCCACAGATAAATGATGCACAAAAATGCTCAAACAAGATCCTATATCTCTACAGCACAACAAATCTCAGCAGGCATCATTTAATTTAGAGTAACTATCTTATGCATTGAAGTTCTAAGGGATTAGGAATACCGCCCTTTTTATGTAGACACTACAATTGGACTTCACTTGAGAATCAGGGGTTTCTCCTAGCTACAAGCCAAGCGATTAAAGAGGTTGCCTTCATGAATTCTCCAGGTGAGAACTCTGCTCCATATATCAACGAATCAACTTTTCCAATCACCTACAAAAGAGGCAAGCAAACATGAGAGATCATAACGGTAATTTAAGCTAGCTAAAAAGGTGCAAAAATACTAATGACACCCGTTACTCCCCGGTAACGGCGCTATCTTGATGAGTGGGGATGACTATGCGTCAAAACCCTCATTTTACGTACATCAGTACACGGTCATCAAGAATTAGATTTAATGGTTAAGTACCGGTCGATCCCACAGGGAGTAGAGGTATCACTAGTATTTTGCTAAAACATATGGACGTGGGCTGTCACTTCCACATCCCAAAAAGGGAAAATAAAGAGCAGGAATTTAAAAGAGTTGGTTTAAAGTCTATGCATAAAGGAAAATATGTACACGCTACCACCTAAGACACATAACTTTCGATTCACACAAGGAGTCGGTCACAGGTACAAGTAAAATTGACTTCCAATTAACACATGGTTTGGTTAACGATGATGAAATAAAATAATGCTTTCCTTATAGTCTTAGAACACTTAAGTTCCTATGTACATGGTATCATGAAATCAATCAAGTACTAGTCACGGGAGAGGGCACAAGACCATTGCCCGGACCGAAATGCAAACCACTGGTCATCGGAAAGAAATGAAAATAGAAAGGGTGTAGTTCTATGATCTTGAGCGAAGCTCGATCAATCATCGAACGAGAGATAATGAAAACGAATGCATGTCACTATCGCTACCAACTACCACAAGTAGAGACAACTACACCACTCAGCGAATCAACTCAGCTACGCCTAGTTCACTTCCTAATTCCCGAATACCATCAATAACGATGAACCCCGGAAATCAGGTAGAACTAAATAGAGTATCGAATCGCGATACTCTGGTACAACACAAGCATGAGAGGACTCTAAATAAATGTCGAATCTACTCAGCTACGCCTAGTTCAATCAACCTAACGACCAAATAAATCGATCATCAAGGAGAACTAAATAGAACAACGAATCACGAAGCTCTGGTAACACACAAGCATGAGTAAACTATAAACCATGGATGAATCTACTTAGCTACGCCTAGTTCACTTCTCGTATATCAAACACCAACAATCAAGATGGTACTTATAATCAAGTTGAACTAAATAGAACTTCGTTCTAGTAATACACAAGCGTAAGTGTAATAACCACTCCCGGTCAACGCCAGTCAAACCTGCGAAAAACAGGAAAATTTAAATTTTTTGGTCAAGCACTTAATTAAACCTAAAATTGACTCCGAGGGTCATACCGGACGTAAGTTGACCCCTTTATCGACCAAAGTGAGTTCCGGGGGACTCAGGGCAACTTTCTGATCAATTTGGGAAAAGTTGACTTTTCGTTGGAAAAGTCAACCAAGCGACGTTTTGGTCCATTCGAGGACCGTTTTGGATCCAAAATGCTTAGCCGTCGTCGCAGCGGTCTTAGTTGAGCCGTTTCCTTGTAGCCCGTCAAGTTTTGTAATTTCTTGGAAAAAGTGCCCGTTCAGGGCCCGAGACGGCCGAATTTCGCGAATCTGACTGAAAATATCTAGTAGATATTTTCCAAAAAGGCAAGGGACCCACATGACACATGTCATGAATGTGGTGGAATGAAGAAAAGAGGACAACTTTGCCCTTTGACTTAAAACTAAAGGAAAAGGGAAAATGAGGGTACTTTGGTAACTTTGGTGTGTGGTTAGTGTTTTTGAACAAAACAAAAGATGAGAGCAATTGTAGTGCTCGGCCATAGTGTAAAAAAGTGAGTTTTTGGAGAGCGAAAGTAGATAGAAGGAAGAGAGAAGAAGGAGAGAAAAGAGAAAGGGTGTTGGAGGTTTTGTGACGTTTCCCGTCGATCAAACCATTGGATCGTCTCAACGATAGAAGAATCGAGTTCACACCGTCATTCTCTACGGTGCACCTAACCGATTTTCGTTTTGGTACGTTTGAAATTTAGGGTTTGAGTTTAAACGGTTTGATTATGGTTGGGTTTTGGTTAGAATTGGTTCAAAGATGAATGGTTGAGGTCTGGGGTTCGTTAGGAACGTTTTGGGGCAAAAAGAGGATTTTTCCATTGTGTCCGTGTGGGGCCCATGTGCTCGGGTCATGGGTTTTCGTGTTCGGGTGGTTTAGAACGTTCCCCAAGTAATTAATCTATGCCCGGATCGAAATTTGGAATTAAATTGCGAAAGTTGTAATTATCGGGTTTAGAAACTTTAAACGCTAATTAATTGATTCGGAAGTCGGAATTCGATTCCGTCGAGTGCCTAGGAACCCTTGAATTATTCTAAGACCGTAGAAACGAAAACGGGAATTTTCGGAGCCCCGAAAGGGCTTTTTCAAAACCCGGGCAGATTCACCATGTCGGGCGAATCGGGCCTTTCCGGATCCAATATCGACAATGTCGAGTAATTGGGGAGTTTGGGAGTGATCGACATTGTCGGGGTTACTTTTGGGCGTCAGGTTTATTAAAATTCAGCATTATGCCTGCAAGCATAAAGCGTTTAAAATTGTGTTCTTTTAGATCGTGCTGCGGACCGAGGCAAAAGAAAGGTAGGCGAGTGACGGAGATCACACCGGGGCTTATTTGGCACTTTTGGAGAACACGCACGAGGTAGGGAAAAGTATCCGGATCTCGGCCCTGACTAGGGAAAGTTAACAGTAGAATTGCATGTGACACCGGGGTGTCGTGGGTTTAAGTAGGTTTATCGAATATTAGAAAGGCATGATACGGGAACGTAGCGAATATAAAAAAAGCATGTGACACTTAGTAGTGTCGTAGGAGCAGAGAACTTAACGACGTTAGAATTACTGGAGGCATATGACCATGCCCGGAGGTTGATTATGAACTTATCGATATTAGGAGTACTGGAGGCATATGACCATGCCCGGAGGTTTATTGTGAAACTGTTGATATTAGGACTGTTGGAGGCATTGGTTATGCCGGAGGTTGATTGTGTATTTTGTGTCTTGGGTGGCCATGAGAGCCCGTGTTTTACTGTCGGTGTGTCTTGGGTGGCCATGAGAGCCCGTGTTTTACTGTCGGTGTGTCTTGGGTGGCCATGAGTGCCCGTGGGGTTGTTGAACCCGTGTCTTTATTGTCGGTGTGTCTTGGGAGGCCGTGAGTGCCCGTGGGGTTGTTAAACCCGTGTCTCTACTGTTGGTGTGTCTTGGGAGGCCGTGAGTGCCTGTGGGGTTGTTGAACCCAGGTGTTTATTGTCGGTGTGTCTTGGGAGGCCGTGAGTGCCCGTGGGGTTGTTGAACCCGTGTCTCTACTGTTGGTGTGTCTTGGGAGGCCGTGAGTGCATGTGGGGTTGTTGAGCCCGTGAGTTACTGTTGGTGGTTTTGAGAGGCCGTGAGTGCCCGTGGGGTTGTTGAGCCCGTTAGTTACTGTTGGTGGTTTTGAGTGGCAGTGAGTGCCCGTGAGGTTGTTGAGCCCGTGAGTTACTGTTGGTGTATCTAGGGAGGTCGTGAGTGCCTGTGGGGTTGTTGAGTCCGTGTTTTACTGTTGGTGTCTTGGGTGGCCATGAGTGCCTATGGAGTGTTGAACCTGTGTTTTTGCTGTTTGTTGAACTTTTCTTGGGTTTGTGATTGCGATTGCCCGGGGTTAGCGACTCGACTTCGTGTCGGGAAGTGGTGTGGAATTTGGCTGGCCTGACCGAGTTCGAGTCTCGGGAGGTTGCGAGCATCATTTGGCTGGCCTGACCGAGTTCGAGTCTCGGGAGGTTGCGAGCATCATTTGGCTGGCCTGACCGAGTTTGAGTCTCGGGAGGTTGCGAGCATTCTTTGGCTAGCCTGATCCGTGTTCGAGTCTCGGCAGGTTGTGAGCATTTGTAGGCGATGAGAGGGCAGCTCCCCTTCCGACTAGCTATCGGAAAAGTAGCAATGTATATATCGCCAACAGGTCGACCGCCTGGAGCCTGACAGTGATAGGTAAAGCGCGTGGGGCAGGCTCGAGCCCAGCCGGTTAGCAACCGGCACTGAGCAGCTGACAGGAATGCGATCCTTTGTGATCTTGTTTGCGTGCGATCCTTTGTGATCTTGTTTGGTGTGCGTAGTTGTCTGTCGTGTCTTTGGAGGAGGTCGTCGATAGTTGTGTCGGGTTTACATTACGAGTCCGAGTGTTGAGTCTGTTGAGTAAGGTAACGGGTTGTGTGTCAGTTGAGATACTTGAGTTTGGGGATGGTATTCCCGGTGTTGGGTTTGGTTTTGGGTGTTACCGACATTGTCTGCTAAGTATGCCGTAGTCGGTCTGTTATCCATAGTGGTGAGCGAACGCTCACCCCTTGCTGCTTTTCCTACAGGTACCTGTCGCAGGTTGGACTAGGTGAGCTTCTGAAGCTTGAAGAGCTAGGAGCGGGATTCTGGGTTTTACTTTTGAGTTTAGTGACGAATACCTTGTTTTGTCCACTTGTTGGGACTTATTTTGAGTTGTAAATATTATTTTGATTAACTAAATGGAGATTTTAAAGTGTTTATTCAAAACAGGTTCCAATTGTTTTATGATTTTAAATGTTCGCGTCCCGAGTTCGGTTTACTGAAATTGGGGCGTGACAGTAAGCAAATTCTATAAACGTGAAATCTCGTCTCATACTAGATCGAATCATGGATCGCTCCAAACATCAATCTACATAGCGCACACAACAATTAGGGAAAATCCCCAAATCGTTCGGTCGACTTGAAACGCACAAGAGAATCGAGAAAACACAACCTAGCATATTTATATCCCATCAATAGGAAATCAAGACATGTGAAGGTCGGAAATCCTAGATAAGTTCACTAAATGGCTAAAGTTTGCATTTTTACGAACCTTAACCTAGAACTTGATATACACCCGAGAGATGAAATAGCAGCACATGAAATCGGGTTTTAAAATCATGAAAGTTTCGAACACAAAGTAAGAAAATCATGCTTGAACATCGATTAGATAAAATATAGACAAATACCCATACAAGCAAGTGGATGATATTAAGTGAAGGATCGAAAAACATCACATGTTCGCAGCGGAATAAAATATTCGATCCTAAAACGATCTATTGCATTTGAATCAATGATAAAATTAATAGGCTACTTACTTGATATGTAGAACAAAATTGATATAGCTCCGAAAATACGAAGCCTTTAGTGTATCCACACCGAGCAACGATTTGATGCTTTCAACCACTTGAGACAACTATGGAGATGAAGAACGATTCTTCAATTTTGTGTTTTGGGAGAGAAGAGAAAAGGGGGCTACAAGAGAATAAGATGGATCATCTTTTTTAAACCTAATCTTCTCTTAATATACTATTAAGTATATTGAGTCCAAGACTCAATTGGGCTTCAAACCCGATTGGACCTAGGGAAAAACCTAACAATCTCCCACTTGACCTAGATCCAATCTATCAAGAATTCCAATATTTATTATATTTCTGTGTTAGTAGAAGATATAACAAATATGTCACCTAGATCATTTTAATAGATTATCTCATACTAAATTAAATGATCTTAAACATCAAACGTCACTCGTAAGTGTGTGACCACATAGGTTCAACGCTAAACCGGTAGTAATTAATCTCATTAACTACTAATCGAGGTTGGCGTCTAACAACACTCCCCGATGGTCGGATAACGTGAATATCAATATCCAATAAAGACGAACCTGGTTTAAGGATGATGAATTGTTTTCCTTCCATCTTTCCAACTCCGGATTATCCTAGGGTATGGTTTGACTGTCAAACCCTAATAGATAACCACTATGTTTCATGTTGATCGTTACTGGTTGTTGAATGACTTTATGAAACTCCTTTCTTAAATCATTGTTCTGCCTTGGCCAAGGATCTTTTCAACCATAAGATTCATAACAACATAGAGCTCAAACTCATTACCTTGAGTTGATGGATTCCCTCTTGACTCACCACTGATTATATAGGTACTCAATTATACCCAATGACCTTTCAACTAGCATTTTTACACACTATGTGTCCGATATCAAAGTATAAAAAGCATTCTATTAATCACTATGGTGATCTCAGGTCAAAGGACAAAACAATATACATTTTCTCCTTAAGAAAATTTCCACATTGACAGTATAGGTAAAATCAACCATTTGGAAATCTCACTTTTGCTTAGTTCAATGATCATATCCATTATATGCATCATCTATATTATAACTTAATGAATGAGATCCATTAATAATCATCCAATGAGTCCTATTATACATATATTGGTCTATCTGGATCACCTTAGTCCCAGTAGGATGATCTTATGACCAAGAACACATTTAGATCAAACTCTATAATACTTGACTCCATTATCATAATCCCTATTATGATGACAAGTATATCAGTCTAATCAAGGACTTATCATATCCAATGTCAATAAACATTCATATATGATAACAATAAAAGCCATTATATTAGTCACCACTAATAAGAAAAAACACGATATGAAATGTGCTAAAAAATGTTTCATGAAGATTAACATTTTAGTAGAGCCAAAAATTCATGAATTTCTATCCTATATTCCACTTGTGCTTGTCAAACTCCTTTGAACCAAGCACCTTAGTGAAAGGACTTGCATCCTTTTCCTTCCCAACTTCAGAATTTGAACGTCTCCACGTTCAACTATTTCTATAATCAGAAGAAACTTCCGAAGAACGTGTTTGGATTTCTGGTGTGCTCTTGACTCCTTGGCTTGTGCAATAACGCTTGTATTGTCACAAAATAAAGGAACATTTTCCTTTACTAAAGGAACCACACCAAGCTCAGTTAAGAACTTCTTTATCCATACATTCCCCAACAGCATCACATGTAACTATGTATTCTGCTTCGGTTACTGGATTAGCTACGGTAGCTTGTTTGGAACTATTCCAACAAATTGCCCCACCATTTAAGGTAAAACAATAACTAGAGGTAGATTTGCTATCGTCCTAATCTGATGCAAAACTTACATCAATATGGCCTAACAATTTAATCTTATTATCTCCATATATGAGGTATTGGTCTTTAGTTCTTCTCAAGAACTTAAGAATATGTATGAGAACTTTCCAATGTGCCTCACCCGGATTCCCTTGGTACATACTTGTTACTCCTAGCGTATAGCCAACATTCGGTCTCGTACATGTCATGGTATACATGATAGCTCCCACTGTGTTAACATATTGGATTCTACTCATGCGTTCTCTTTCCTCTAGGGTCTTAGGACTATCCCCCTAGAAAGAGAAACTCCAGTTCCAATAGGTAAGTACCCCTTTTTGGAATTATCCATGTGATACTTTCTTAAGATACTATCAATGTACATAGATAAGGAGATCCCAAACAATTTCCTTAATCTATCTCTATAGACCTTTATTCCAAGAATATAAGTTGCTTCTCTCACATCTATCACGGAGAACTTTTCAGATAGCCAAATATTTGTTTATTGCATGGCTGACACATCATTTCCTATTAGGAATATGTCATCTACATACAACACTAGGAAAATAATAACGCTCCCACCAACCTTCTTGTACACACTTGACTCCTCTTCACAACGCACAAAATCGAACTTTTCGATTGTCGTGTGAAAACGAATTTTCCAATTATGAGAAGCTTTCTTTAATCCATAAATGGATCGTTGTAGCTTACGTACTTTAATAGGAGCAGATGACAATGTGAAACCTTCAGGTTGAGTCATATAGACATCCTCCTTGAGCTCACAATTAAGGAAAGCCATTTTCACATCCACTTGTCAAATCTCATAATCATAGTATGCAACAATAGCAAGCAAAATCCGAATAGATTTGAGTATTACTACAGGGGAGAACGTTTTTTCATAATCAATACCTTCCTTTTGATTATACCCCTTAGCAACCAGACGGGCTTTAAACGTTTAAACCTTACCCTCCGCTCCAATCTTTCTCTTAAAATCCTATTTACACCCAATAGGTTTTAAGTCCTTAGAGTCATCAATTAAAGTCCATACTTTATTGATTTTCATTGACTCCATTTCGGATCCCATGGCAGCAAGTCATTTCTCATGGTCTGGACATAGCCATCGCCTCTTGGAAACACTTAGGATCGTCTTTAATAATAAGGTCATCATCAACATGATTGTCCTTGTTATCGCACACTAATAGATTAATCTTATTTTGTGCACGACTTTCTCTAATTGATCTTCTAGGAGGCTCTTGTACTTCTTGATTTTGTTGTTACCCTTGTTCCTGAATTGGTTCATTAACCAAATCATTTACCTCAACGTTTGAGGTTGGAAACCTCGGTGGCAACTGTAAGACATCAAGAAAAGGTTGCTCAATATGCATCTCATGCTCTTGAGTCGGCGCTGACTCACTGGTATCTTGTATTTCATCAAGATCTATTTCTACTTCAAGTTCTTCCGATATCAAGGAACTTCTTTTCTAAAAGAAAACTCGCGTTCCTACCCACAAACATTATATGTTCATAAGGAAGATAGAAATAGTATCCCATAGTCTCCTTGGGATAACCAACAAATCTGCATTTATTAGACTTAGCCTCAAGCTTGTCTGATTGCAGTCGCTTAACATAGGTTGGAAAACCCTTAAATGTTTAAGGTTAGCTTTCCATCCTTTCTATATCTCATATGGTGTTTCAACAACTTCTTTAGTGGGAACCTTATTTAACAAACATGCAACAGCCTCTAAAGCATATCCCCATAGAAAGATAGAAAGATCTATAAATCTCATTATCGATCGTACCATATCCAATAAGATACGAAGTCCACTATGATAGGATCCCTTCTTGTGGCAAATAATCAATAAAGTCATCTATAAGATACTCACCCCAATGGTCAGATTTGTTAACTTCACTTCTTGTGCCAAATAATTAGTGCCTTGATATTCTTACCGGTTTGTTTCTCAACTTCACTTCTAAATATTTTGAACATTTCAAAAGATTTTTACTTTTGTCTCATGAGATATATTAAATCATATCTCGACATATCGTTAGTGATGGTAACAAAATTAGAATATCCACCTTTAGCTCGAACTTTCATTGGCACACATACATCAGTATGTATGAGTCCTAAAAGTTCACTAGCTCTTTCTCCAGTTCCAGTAAAAGGAGATTTTGTCAGTTTCCCAATGAGACAAGATTCACAAGTATCGTATGATTCATAATCACACTACCTAAGACACACTGCCTTATGCAACTTGTTTACTCTTTTCTCATTGATATGACCAAGCCTAAAAAGCTAAAAGTAGCCTTGATCTGTTTGATTATTTCTCTTCCAATGTTCTTACTTCTTACAAAAGAAACGTCCAACATCCCATTGATTGATGCTCACCTTTAATTTATTGAATGTGTTCATAACACCATTCTCAAGTGCAAGCAGTTTTCTCTCAGGCATCCATTTGCCTCTCTACTTACTCTTTAAAGATTCATCAATCAAATGCACAGATCATGATACTTTCGTTTTCTCGATGTGAATTGTTTTTCATAATTGATCAACATATTGAGCAATTCATGAATATCACAATCCACCTTGTTCATGTTAACATTAACATAACAGAAATATCATCAAGAGACTGCAAGATCAAATCCTGTTATAAGTGTGTATCCTTACTTCTCAAGTTGTTCTATAAGATCAATTATCTTTAGAACATGGATGCGCACCAGCTCATAGAGCTTTAATTCAGACATGAATAGAGACTTAGATATCTGATATCTAGCATTCATATTTTGAGACTCCTACATCTTCTTAAGATGTTCTATTATTTGTGGTGGATTCATAATTTCATGTTTCCTCTTAAAGACAAGACTCATGGAAGCCAAAATGATGCACTGAGTAGTAGTATTTCATTCCTAGTACTTGAAATATACATCTAATGCAACTACAACAGTCATTTCCTCAGTAGGAGCTTCCATGGCGGGGTTATCGATCACATCGATAAGCTTTTCATGCATGAGAACAATTCTAGGGGTTATCGATCACATCGATCGCATAAAAAAATGTTACCAGACATTTTGTTAGCATCTAGTATGCCACGTAGAGAAATAGTAGTCATTTCAGAAATTAACCATAAAGGAAAACAACAATAGCACAAGCATACATCATTAAGACATGGACTTCATTAAAATGATAATAGAAACTTTAAAACATGAGTGAGTCCCTTGATAGTCAAGTTGTTTCTCACGCATAATTAAAGTTCTCCTGATTTTATCATATAAAATCAAAGCAGGCTATATACTACATAGTCACCTGGTTGTCAGGTCGGTCTTATTAGTACATTTGAGTTTATCCATCCTTGTGACAGAAAATTAAGTAATATCATACCCTCTAGGTAGTCCAGACTATAAGTATAACATTACATAACTTTTCTTCACACTCGCATCATATTGTAAGAACCGCCCCCGGTCGATCCCGATCGAACCGGTGAATTTTGGCGAAAGTTGACTTTCAGCCAAAAAAGTCAACCATTGACTCCGGCAGTCATTCGGGACCTTTCTGGGACCCAAAAAGCTTAGTCGCCGTTACGGTTGGCTTAATTGGGTCGTTTCCTTTCAAATGTCTGTCTTTGCAAAAAAGTCAAACTCGGGTCAAACTAAGGCTAATTAACAACTAAACCTAATTAAATTAAGTGTGCTGGAAGTAATTAAGGACAAGGTGGTCCCCATATGGACATGTGTCCATAGTGGCTTGGAGGAGAAGAAATGAGTCTCTAATGACCCATTTACCCTCACTTATGCTAAAGGAAAGGAAAGAGAGTAAGGGGACAAAGTAGACATTTCACACTTAATTCTTAAGACCACATGGAGTAACCAACTCAACCCATTTTCACCCATTGTAGCTGAAAATCACAAGAGGGATGAGAGAAGAGAAGACTCAATTGAAGCTTGAAGAAGAAGCAAGAGAAAGGGAGCTCCTATGGTAGCATTTCTTCACCAAACCTTCTCAAAACACCTCCATCTTCATCCCCAAGGTAAGTGAACTCCCACAATCTACTTTCAATCAATTTGAAGTTATGGGTTTACATAGAACTTGCATGAACTAGATGGGTTTTGGTTTATTTGTTGTTAGATGGTTGTTTTGATGAAGTTTAAGGAAGGTTTTGGTTAGAAATCAATTGATTGTTAATGTTTGGAGGAAACCCATTATATGTATTGAAGTTTGGGGTTTTTGTGACTGATTTTGGTGTTTTATAAGGCTGGAAATGGAGTTTTTGAAGTAGATTTTCGTAGAAACGAAATTGGGGAAGTAGTTGGGTCTGCCCAGATTTGGCACGGAAAGGGCTTGGTGCCGGCCCTCTGAGCGGCACGGTCCGGGTCCCAGATCGGCCCTCTGAGGGGCACGGTCCGGGCCTGGTGTCGGGGCTCTGAGGGGCATGGTCCGGGCCTAGTGTCGGGCCTCTGAGGGGCACGGTCCGGGCCTGGTTCCGGGCCTTTGAGGGGCGCGGTCTAGGCCGGGTGCTGGATCTGTGGGCTACCCAAAGTGGGCTTTGTTCGGGCCCAATTTACCCTTTGGCCCAAGTTTGTCGTTAAGGGTAGTTTAGGTATTTTCTCTTTAAAACCGCCTTTGTTTGTTCGTTAATTTTAGTATTAAATTGTGATCCTAGACTTTGGACCCGAGCTCGGAGGAGGAGACTTCTAGGCGTTCGCGTTGACTAAGCTTTTGGAGAGCACTTGAGGTAGGGAAGAGTAGTAAATTCCGCTTTAATTAAAGAATGTTAATAATATGCATATAGAACGTTAATAACCGGTAAAATCTTAGATTGCATATAGGATGTGAATAACTAGAATAACCGCTTTCAACTATGTGAATTGTCGTGCTATAGAATCACATGTGGCCATGTCGAGCCTTAGGATTGATTGTTGGTTGTGTTTGATTGTGGTTAATAATTCTTAGATGTCGGTGTATAGTATAGATGTTGGTGTATAGTATATCTTTTGGTTAATCTAAGAATCATATTAAACTATATGAATTATGATGAATGTGATATGAATGGTTGCTTCGTGACATGATTGGTTGAATGAATGTGTTGAATGCGATATGATTGTTGCCTTGTGATATGATCGGGTGAATGATAAACCGATGTGGCGTGCTTGGTAAGGGCGTGGGTAAGCTGGTGGTATGATTTGTTGGTATGTTTGGTATTGTACGGTATGATATATTGTTTACTTGCACCGATGTGTGTTTCCGGGAAGACACCTAGGCCGATGTGCGTTTACGGTATGGTGTATTCTTGCTTTCCCCGATGTGCGTTTCCGGGAAGACATCTAGGCCGATGTGCGTTTCCGGTATGATGTATGTTGTTTCACCCTGATGTTGTGTGTTCCGGGAAGACATCTGGGTCGAGGGGTATTCCGGTATGATGTATTCGTTTCACTCCGATGTTGTGTGTTCCGGATAGACATCTGGACCGAGGGGTATTCCGTATGATGTATTCGTTTCACCCCGATGATGTGTGTTCCGGGAAGATATCTAAGCCGATGTGCGTTTCCGGTACGATATGTTGAGCTCATGTGTGGATCGGAGTCTCGTTGTCACGCCCCAATTTCAGTAAAACCGAACTAGGGACGCGAACATTTTAAAACATAAAAACACTTGAAAACCTGTTTTCATTAAACTCTTTAAAAGTACCATTTGTTCAACAAAATAATAAATACAGTTTAAAACACGTCCTAACAAGTGGACAAAGTACACAGTATCCGTCACTAGACTCAAAAGACAAAACCCGGACTCCGCTCCCAGCTCCACAAGCTTCGAGAGCTCACCTAGTCCGTCCCACGAACAGTACCTGTAGGAAAAGCAGCTAGGGGTGAGCGTTCGCTCACCACCACGGATAACAGACTGACTACGGCATAATTAGCAGACAAAGCAAGTAACACGAACAATGACTCAACACCGGGGAAACCATCCCCAACCCAAGCACTCCGACTGAACAAACACCCACGATGACCTTCCTCGAACGACTCAACACTCTGACACGTAAAGTAAACCTGACCCAACGATTGACGGCCTCTTCCAAGGACTCCAAAGAAAGTACGCAACCTCAAACAGCATCACAAGGGATCACACACCAACCAAGATCACAAAGGATCGCACACCAAAACAAGATCACAAAGAATCGCAAACCAGCTGCCAAGAACGCCCTCCCGGGACTCTAACCCGGTCAGGCCAACCCAAGAATGCTGCAACTTACCGGGACTCTAACCCGTAAGCCAGCCGGAAAATGCTGCAACTTACCGAGACTCTAACTCGTAAGCCAGCCGAAGAATGCTGCAGCTTACCGGGACTCTAACCCGTAAGCCAGCCAAAGTATGCTCACAAACCCAAACCACACACGCGCGGCCAGGACCCCTTTATTGGCGGGCGGGCCCCCTACCCCGTCTGAACATGCAAACGCGTGTGCTCGTGGACCCCCGTTTCAGGAAGCGGGCCCCCAACCTCCGGTAACCACAAACACAAGCAAGTTCACAACCAGTAACAACACAGGTTCAACACTCATAGGCACTCATGGCCGCCAAGACACTAACAGTAAAACTCGGACTCAACAGCCCCACAGGCACTCACGGCCTCCCAAGACACACCGACCATAAAACACGCTTGCAACTTACCGAGACTCTAACTCGTAAGCCAGCTAAAGAGAGCTTGCAACCCCCCGAGACTCTAACTCGGTCAGGCCAGCCAAAGACACCAACCTTAGTACACGGCTCTCAAGGCCACCCAAAACACCAAAGGTAAAGACACGGGTTCAACAACCCCACGGGCACTCATGGCCACCCAAAACTCAACAATAAAACACGCTTGCAACTTACCGAGACTCTAACTCGTAAGCCAGCTAAAACACCAACAGTAAAGTACGGGCTCTCATGGCCACCCAAACGCGATTAACAACACGGGCTCTCAAGACCACCAAAGACGCCAAAATAAACAATCAACCTCCGGCTTAACCCAAGCCTCCAACAGTCCTAATATCAACAGTTTCACAATCAACCTCCGGGCATGGTCATATGCCTCCAGTAAAACAATTAACGCTAAGTTCTCTGCTCCTACGACACTACTAAGTGTCACATGCTTTTCTCATAATTACTAAGTTCCCGTAACATGCTTTTCTGATAAACGCTACAACCCCGTATCAGGCTTTTCTAGTATTTAAATTAAACCTACTCAACCCACGACACCCCGGTGTCACATGCAAATCTACTGTTAACTTTCCCTAGTCAGGGCCGAGATCCGGCTACTTTTCCCTACCTCAACTGAAGAGCAACCGCTACGCTTCCTAGCTGTTGACGTTCTGGCTCGCTACCTCCGGGCTTCACTTCGATCGAAGTCGGACGCTAAGGATAACAAGAAAGCCATAAATTAGAGGCGGTTCCCAGGTTAATCTAAAGGTCGCGATTAAACCATTTTAAAAACCGACAGTAGTCCCTTAAACTCGAGCGGGATAAAAGCGGGGTCACGGTGAATCGGGTGGAGTACCCGAGCACCGAAACCGGTGCATGCGAGGCACAGCCCCAATGCACGAGTCCCGAGGTCCGATTCAACGGTCTGCTTTTGTTCCCTTTTAAACCCGAATTGCAGTCCATTTTAACAGCTCGATTATTCGTTCCACGCTCAACGGACCAAGATCCATTTTAAATCAAATCTGATTCTCAACTCCTCGATTTAAAACCGTTATTAAAGCCAAATTTATGTTAATCCCATTTTATTTCAAATCCCTTTTTCCTTTTCTGTTTCAACCATTTCTGTTTCAACCATTGCTCCTCATGACCAGATCCAAGAAAAATAGATTTCGGTTTCAATCCTTTTCGTTCCACAAATACACAAATAACTTTTAAATCAAAACTGTTTCATTACTTAATTTTTTTGTAATTACAGTACTTCCCGTCGTTTTTTCACAAACCTACTCTAATCTACAGCTCGGGACGAAACACAGAGGCTAAATAAAAAAGGACGAACGAACAGAAAATAAACCGGCCGCCGGCGAATACGTCGCCGGCGACTAAACCCCCAGGCACGAACCTCACGTGGGGGGGGGGGGGGAAAGGACGGCGGGGCACGGCGGAGCTCGGTGGCCGGTCGCCCGTCTCAGATCTGGGACGACGGCCTCGGATTCGAGGGGGTGGCCGGCGGAGGTGGTTGCGGCCGGGGGACGGCGGAGCACGGTTGTCCCGCCCTAGATCTGAACAGGTCCGGCGAGCTCGTCCCGTCTCTGGCGACGGCGAGGCAGCTCCGTCTGTATGTTTGAACTTGCCTGTGATTGTGATTGTGGTTACCTGAAGTTGCGAGTTCGAAAGGTCGACAGCCTGATCCGACTTAGTGTCGATGAATTGCGAGTTCGAAAGGTCGATAGCCTGATCCGACTTAGTGTCGATGAATTGCGAGTTCTAAAGGTCGACAGCCTGATCCGACTTCGTGTCGAGGAATTGCGATAGGTCGATCCCTGACCTGATTGAGATTGGTTACTGAGCAGCTGGTGTGCGATCCTTTGTGATCTTGCTTGGCGTTGTGTAGTCTTTATGTCATATCCTTGGAGGAGGTCGTCGATATTGTTAGTCTTAGTGCCCGTAGTTCAATCCTAAATGTCCAAATGTACATATCATCGTTAGCAATAAAATTAAAGCGGCTTTATATTACTTATGTGTTGGAGTAATATATCGATGTGTGCTCTGATCTATGCCCACCATGCGAATAGAACCATAGATCGAGATAGATCACACTCGATGGGTCCCTAGTCAACAAAGCTTCACTAGAAGCGACTAGTATGAAAGATGGCTCTTTATGGCTTACGTTCTGTTAGTCATTGGAATGGGATTCCGGAGTCTGATCATAGATATCATGTGGGACATGATATTGGACGACCCGCCCTGAATATGTGCCATAGATTAAGTCATGAACATATTCAGTGTTGTAGCTTGTCATGTATCCTTAGACCAAGGAGTCTTTGTGATCGCTATGTAGTCAACAACTGAGTTTGACCTGAGCCTAACGTTGTCCGTAACAGGGCTTCCATAACGGCCAGGATTGGCTTGGGGATGGGCTACATGAGTGACACGAAAGACGGCTAAGGGATTTATCCCTCATACTAAGGTATGGGAAAGATATCGGTTCTCGGCCGCTTGATCGAGAGTGACTGGAAGAATAGCATGGCCATGCACATGATACTGGGTATCATATCTTCAGTCATCTCACATATCAAGGAACGGTGATTGAGAATAATAAGGATGACGGCTCTATGCCTTATCTCAATCAGGATATCGGAGATAAAAGGATAATGACAGGGACGACGGAAAGGTTAGAATCGACAGGGTCGATTCGTTATGTAGTGTCAGGCAATACTAAAGTCTCGTTAGTTGCCACTTAAATAGGATCAAGTAAAATGGGATTTTACGTTGATCTATTGACATGCATAAACCTAAGGGTCACACCGGAGGATGAAACTCATTGACACATTTATGGAGAATGGCCAAAAGGGAGTTGTCTCGGGACATGACCAAAACTGGGTTTTGGGTCATGTGCCCGTAAGTGAATAGGACTTTACGGATCGAGACAAGGCTTGGAGTCTTGGGATTGATCGCGTCGGATAATGTTGGACATTTCCGGTATGGAAGGCATGGAGGCGATGAGCGAATCACGGGACCTCGTTGGAAATGGTCACGGGCCATGTTCCAAGAGGCCCATGAAAGGCCCATGCAACCAAGGCCCATGGAACTAATTAATCAAGTCTTGATTAATTAGTACTAAGTAAGCAAGACAAGGATTAAGGTGTTGGTGATTCACCACCTAACCCAATCTTGTCTTGCCATACTTTGTCCTATTCACACCTTACTTGACACCATACTTGTCCCATGCCTTTAGTTGGACAAGTATGGGTTTTGTTATGTTTAAGTCATCTTTTTTCAACATAACAAACACAAGACAAGAATAGGAAACACATTTTCTCTCCCTCTTCCATGGCCATTTCGGGTTTGGCTAGTTTCCACCTCCATGTTTGTGTTCTTGAGTCCTCAAAGAGAAGAACTACGTGGCTTTGATTCCCATGTGGATACGTAGGCGTCTTGGAGACTCAAGCCAATCATTCGTTAACCGGTGTTCTTGTTTTGGTAAGAACTAGTGCTGAATTTTTTCTCTTGTTAATCCATTCTTTGTTAGTTGTTTCATGGTTTTAATTGTCTCTTGGTTTTCATTGATTTTCCGCTGCGAGTTGGTTCATCTCCAACCCTACCTCGAGACCCAACAGTGGTATCAGAGCCGTGCTACCTTCGGGATTCACAAGACGGTGTTCAAAGTTTCGGTTTTGCTTGAAAGTTTCGTTTTTGGCATGTTGTTTTGCTAAATTGTTTGATAACATGTTTTAAATTATTGTTTATGGATTTAATGCATGTAAAATGAATTTTTGAAAATTATTTCAAATCTGGAAATTTTGAAATTTTTTTGATTTTTCGGGTCTCGGGAGCGGGACTCTCGGGGAGCCGAAACCGGGACCGAACGGGGCTCCGTTGGACGGAGCTAGGCCAAGCATGACCATTGGATGGTTGATATGCCAAGGCTAAACCGTTTTGTTAGTTATGACGAGTTTGGAACCGTCATGATGAACTCGAAGATCAAATGTTCAAAAGTTTCATTTTTGAACGGTTTCGATAAACCGAGCATCAAAAAATTTCGAAACTTGGCTATTAATTAAAACCGGAAAATCACATGATGTTTGATAACATGCTTGTTTGATAACACGATGTGTGATGTGATGTTGGCATGGTGTACATAATAGCCCCGAGCTCGATTTAATTATTTATCGCTTTTCACGGCCTGCGAGCCGTTAGAGTTAGCGTGTAATTATTCTTTCAAGGTGTGGTCGTCGAACCACTTGTTTGTAATATTTATTTATTCCCGACCTGCGAGTCGTGTATTAAATTGTAATATTTTACTCAAGACGAAGAAAGGGCGAAAAGGTCATTTGGTGGCTTTTCGGGTGTTGGCATCGGCTTGGAGTCGGTGGAGCTCAAGAAGCTAGTGGGAGTTAGTTTAGGGGGCTATTATGTGCACATTTATCGCTTTATGCTTGGTTTAGTTTATGCATGATTAATTCTATGTGTTTTAGAATTGCATGCTTAACTTTATTTACCGAGCATATCACCTCACATGCAAAGATAAAATTGGAATTTTAATCCTTGTGTGTGAACCCTTAGAATCGTCATTACATTGGATGTAGTTGATGGGTTCGAAGGAAGAATTACATTGGATGTAATTTGAGGCATCATTGCATTTGGAATGTAGTTGATGTGCTCATCGCATCTAGGATGTGTCAAAGTTTTAAACACAACCGGACAAGTAAAAACGGGTCATGTCCGATACCTCCCAATTATCAACACCTTACTACCTCCCCGTCCTATGGGTGTCGTGCGCATTAGCGGAGCATCCATGGGAAAGCGGGGTAGTAGGTTTGGACGACATATGTGGGTGTCGTGCGCATTAGCGGAGCACCTACATAGTGACGAGCCATAGTTGAAAATTGGTGGACCCGACTACGATTCTCGGCCTGAGGTTGAGCTAGGGTAACAGATAGGGTAAGTCGTGTACATAAGTACATACCCTAGCCAAGAGTCACATTGGATGTGATTGGATGGAGTCCTACCTACATAGCTCGATTAAGTGGTGAGCATTAGTTCAGCTTAATCGAGTGAATCAAGGATCTTGGTTTCAAATTCTAAAGGTTTAGAATTGATTGTTGGTGTTTAAGCTTGATCTTCATAAAATTTATTCAGTTTACTGATTGAATTTTATCTGTTGTAGATCAAATGGCAAATTCAGCGAACATTAATAGTTTGTCATTAAAAACCATTCTTGACAGGGTCAAGCTAAATGGGACAAACTATTTGGACTGGTACAGAATTTTGAGGATAGTCCTCAAGTATGAACGCAAAGAATATGTCCTTGACAAGGCTATCTCTAAGACCATATCAGAGTTACATGAAGTGTCATTAACTGCTGAGAAGAATATCTCAGGGATCTGGGATCCAAGGATATTCTGATGGTCAACAAGGGAATTGGAAGTGGCATGGGCTGGGCCCATGCGCACTTGGCAGGAAAGATGAGACACCTGAGAATGTCTGCTTCTACTGCCAACAGCCTGGTCATTGGAACCGGGATTACAGGAAGTTCACGGCTGATCTGAAGAAGGGCAGTGGGACTGCGCCTTCATCAAATAGCCTGGATGATCTGAAGAAGGGCAGTAAGACTGCGCCTTCATCAGGAAACCTGGATGATCTAAGGAAGGGCGGTGGGACCGTGCCTTCATTCGGTATTAACTCTATAGAGCTACATCTCTCTACTTCCAAAGATTCATGGGTATTAGATACCATGACTGAATCTCACACATGCACTAATATATGGTGGCTGAAAGTAGGAGAGATTTGGAAAGCACGAAATGGACCTCAGAGTTGTGGCAACTGCTGTAGGATCCATGAGTCTTGCTTTGCCAAGAGGCCTTGTCTTAGTATTGTATAATGTATATTGCATACCTACTTTTAGTAGGAATATTATATCTGTATCCGTGTTTGACAAGGAAGGATATAATGTTAATATTGGAAATGGAGTTTTCAATGTTCTATGCAATGATATGTTTTATACCAGTACTGACATGGTTGGAGGATTGTACATATTAGATATGGGTAACAATGCCTCAAGTTCTATATATTCCGTTAATACCAAGAGGTCTAAATCCAACGATTTAAACCTAACTCTGTTATGGTACTGTCATTTGGGTCGCATAAACAAGAAGCGCCTATCAGCACTTCAGAAGTGCGGGCTTTCAGGTTCATTCGAATTCCATTTGATCGATAGGTGCAAGGTTTGTTTGATGGGCAAAATGACTAAAGTGCCCTTTATCGATCGCGATGAAAGGGCGGGTGAATTATTGGGGCTGATACACTCGAATGTGTGTAGACCAATAAGTTCACTTGCCAGGAGGGGTTTTAGCTACTTTATCACATTTATTGATGATTACAGTAAATATGGTTATGTCTATTCGGTGAGACATAAGTCTGAAGCTTTTGATAAATTCAAAGAGTTTAAGACTAAAGTAGAAAACCAGCTCGACAAAGGTATTAAGGCACTTCGATTGGATCGAGGTGGAAAATACTTGACCACAGAGTTATTAGATCATCTAAAAGAGAATGGGATCCTTTTAGAATGGACTCCTCCTGGGACACTGTAGTTGAAAGGTGTAGCCAAACGGAGAAATCGGACATTGTTAGACAATGGTCCGTTCCATGATTAGTTAGACTGATCTCCCAATCTCTTTCAGGGTTTATGCTCTAGAGACGACCGCATTCATAGTGAATCGGGCTTCGACAAGGGTGTGGAAGGGACACCATTTTAAAAAATGGTACGGGATGATGCCTGCTTTGTCCTTCCTAAAGATTTGTGGTTGCGAGGCTTATGTGAAACATTTGGTTTCGACTAAGCTCGAACCAAGATCTGAGATATGCACCTTCGTGTGGTATCCCAAAGCAACAAGGGGATACTATTTCTACAATCCCAGTGAGAACATGGTGTTCGTCGCTTGGGGTGGGGTCTTTATGGAAAAGAAGTTTTGTTTCCAAAGACGTCATTGGGAGGACTGTGCATCTCGAAGAAATTCAGGATGGTACAGATCTGTTTAAACCAATTGGCAACCCAGTAGAAAGGAGCCAGAGACTGTCGTAGAGTAAGAACCAATTCCTGTTACAATTCCGGAAGGTCCAAGGCGATTTGAAAGGATCAATCTTCCACCTCCAAGATATGGTATCCAGAGGTGACAATGAAGTCATGGTGGATCACGATGATCCAGCCACCTTTCAGGAAGTCGTGGATGGGCCCAACTCCGAGTTATGGCTGGGAGCCATGAGGGAGGAAATGTAATCCATGTCGGACAACCGAGTCTGGGAACCGGTTGATCCCATCAATGGTGTGAGGACCATAGGATGCAAATGGATCTTCAAGGTGAAGATGGACATGGACGGCAACCCTCTGACCTACAAAGCTCAACTGGTGGCGAAAGGTTATAGGCAGATCCAATGGATTGACTATGAGGAAACCTTCTCCTTAGTGGCTATGGTCAAAATCGATCCAAATTCTTCTTGACATAACTGCGTATCATAATTACGAGATATGGCAAGTGGATGTCAAAACCGCTTTCCTAAATGGAAATTTGACTGAGTACGTTTGTATGTCTCGGCCCAAAGGTTTTGACGATCCGAAGAATAAAGGAAAGATTTATAAGTTGTTGAAATCCATTTATGGATTGAAACGAACTTCTCGGAGTTGGATCCTTCGTTTTGATGAAGCTGTAATTGGATTTGGCTTAATCAAGAACGAGGATGAATCTTGCGTTTATAAGAAGGCTAGTGGGAGCAATATTACCTTTCTGGTTCTCATTGAAAACGACATCCCAACCTTGCACGAGACTAAAGCTTGGTTGAGGAAGTGTTTTTCAATAAAGGACTTAGGCGATGCTTCTCATATCTTAAGGATTAAGATATGTAGAGATCGCACCAAGAGGGTCTTGGATTTAAGTCAGGGAACCTATGTGAACAAGGCATTGAGTAGGTTCTTAATGCTCGATTCAAAGAAAGGACTCTTACCCACTAGTCATGGCATTCATCTCAGCAAGACTCAGTGTCCTAAGACACCTGATGAGCTGAAAAGGATGATGAGAATCCTATGCGCCTGGGGGCAGGATCGATCATATATGCCATGACATGTATGAGACCAGACGTCTCGTAAGCCTTATGTTGTACCAGTAGACATCATTCTAACCCGGGGGAAAGATGATGCTGAACTAGTCGTCGAAGGATGAGTAGACGCTAGTTTTCCAAGACAAATCCAGATGACTTTAGAAGTCAATCAGGATATGTGTTTACGCTGAATGGCAGAGCTTTAGCTGGGACAGCGTAAAGCAAGATATCATTGCCGAATCTACGACAGAGGCCAAGTATATGGATGCTGCAGAGGCAGCTAAGGAGGCTATGTGGATTTGGAAATTCATGGCAGGGCTGGGTGTAATTAAAAACCCATCCAGCCCGGTGAATCCATCTTGCGACAACACAAGGGCCATTGCGCAAGCTAAAAGCCTAGATCGTATAACAAATCCAAACATGTACTGCGGCGTATCCACCTCATCAGATAAATACTGAACTGAGGTGAAGTGAAGATAACCGATATTGCAACAGATGATAACATAGCCAACCCTTTGACTAAGGCAGTGTCACTGCCTGAACATGTTAGACATGTAAAGTCGATGGGGACATATTGGTGTTTAGATTGG
Source organism: Erodium maritimum (assembly GCA_963921825.1). Taxonomy (NCBI): domain Eukaryota; kingdom Viridiplantae; phylum Streptophyta; class Magnoliopsida; order Geraniales; family Geraniaceae; genus Erodium; species Erodium maritimum. The sequence continues at coordinate 66,586,652 of OY997588.1, read as the reverse complement.
AACTAGGGCAAGTGGGAGATTGTTAGTCTTAGTGCCCGTAGTTCAATCCTAAATGTCCAAATGTACATATCATCGTTAGCAATAAAATTAAAGCGGCTTTATATTACTTATGTGTTGGAGTAATATATCGATGTGTGCTCTGATCTATGCCCACCATGCGAATAGAACCATAGATCGAGATAGATCACACTCGATGGGTCCCTAGTCAACAAAGCTTCACTAGAAGCGACTAGTATGAAAGATGGCTCTTTATGGCTTACGTTCTGTTAGTCATTGGAATGGGATTCCGGAGTCTGATCATAGATATCATGTGGGACATGATATTGGACGACCCGCCCTGAATATGTGCCATAGATTAAGTCATGAACATATTCAGTGTTGTAGCTTGTCATGTATCCTTAGACCAAGGAGTCTTTGTGATCGCTATGTAGTCAACAACTGAGTTTGACCTGAGCCTAACGTTGTCCGTAACAGGGCTTCCATAACGGCCAGGATTGGCTTGGGGATGGGCTACATGAGTGACACGAAAGACGGCTAAGGGATTTATCCCTCATACTAAGGTATGGGAAAGATATCGGTTCTCGGCCGCTTGATCGAGAGTGACTGGAAGAATAGCATGGCCATGCACATGATACTGGGTATCATATCTTCAGTCATCTCACATATCAAGGAACGGTGATTGAGAATAATAAGGATGACGGCTCTATGCCTTATCTCAATCAGGATATCGGAGATAAAAGGATAATGACAGGGACGACGGAAAGGTTAGAATCGACAGGGTCGATTCGTTATGTAGTGTCAGGCAATACTAAAGTCTCGTTAGTTGCCACTTAAATAGGATCAAGTAAAATGGGATTTTACGTTGATCTATTGACATGCATAAACCTAAGGGTCACACCGGAGGATGAAACTCATTGACACATTTATGGAGAATGGCCAAAAGGGAGTTGTCTCGGGACATGACCAAAACTGGGTTTTGGGTCATGTGCCCGTAAGTGAATAGGACTTTACGGATCGAGACAAGGCTTGGAGTCTTGGGATTGATCGCGTCGGATAATGTTGGACATTTCCGGTATGGAAGGCATGGAGGCGATGAGCGAATCACGGGACCTCGTTGGAAATGGTCACGGGCCATGTTCCAAGAGGCCCATGAAAGGCCCATGCAACCAAGGCCCATGGAACTAATTAATCAAGTCTTGATTAATTAGTACTAAGTAAGCAAGACAAGGATTAAGGTGTTGGTGATTCACCACCTAACCCAATCTTGTCTTGCCATACTTTGTCCTATTCACACCTTACTTGACACCATACTTGTCCCATGCCTTTAGTTGGACAAGTATGGGTTTTGTTATGTTTAAGTCATCTTTTTTCAACATAACAAACACAAGACAAGAATAGGAAACACATTTTCTCTCCCTCTTCCATGGCCATTTCGGGTTTGGCTAGTTTCCACCTCCATGTTTGTGTTCTTGAGTCCTCAAAGAGAAGAACTACGTGGCTTTGATTCCCATGTGGATACGTAGGCGTCTTGGAGACTCAAGCCAATCATTCGTTAACCGGTGTTCTTGTTTTGGTAAGAACTAGTGCTGAATTTTTTCTCTTGTTAATCCATTCTTTGTTAGTTGTTTCATGGTTTTAATTGTCTCTTGGTTTTCATTGATTTTCCGCTGCGAGTTGGTTCATCTCCAACCCTACCTCGAGACCCAACAGATATGTCGGAACTACTTTGTGTTATCGAGTGTTGAGTCTGTTGAGGAAAGTAACGGGTTGTGGGTCAGTTGGGGTACTTGAGTTGGGGACTGTAGTCCCGGTTTTGGGTTTGGTTTTAGTGTTACTGGCTTTTTCTTCTAATTATGCCATAGTCAGTCTGTTATCCGTGGAGGTGAGCGAACGCTCACCCCTAGCTGCTTTTCCTACAGGTACTGATCACCGGACGGACTAGGTTAGCTCTTGAAGTTCATGGAGCTTGGAGCGGATTCTGGTCTTTACTTTTGTTGAGTCTAGTGACGGATGTTGTACCTTGTCCACTTGTTGGGACGTTTTTGTATTGTAAATACTATTATTATTTTTGGTAACTAAATGGAAATATCAGAGTTTTATTCAAAACAGGTTTTAACTGTTCATGTTTAAAATGTTCGCGTCCCGAGTTCGGTTCGCTGAAATTGGGGTGTGACATCCATGTTAGTCTTAGTGCCCGTAGTTCAATCCTAAATGTCCAAATGTATATATCATCGTTAGCAATAAAATTAAAGCGGCTTTATATTACTTATGTGTTGGAGTAATATATCGATGTGTGCTCTGATCTATGCCCACCATGCGAATAGAACCATAGATCGAGATAGATCACACTCGATGGGTCCCTAGTCAACAAAGCTTCACTAGAACCGACTAGTATGAAAGATGGCTCTTTATGGCTTACGTTCTGTTAGTCATTGGAATGGGATTCCGGAGTCTGATCATAGATATCATGTGGGACATGATATTGGACGACCCGCCCTGAATATGTGCCATAGATTAAGTCATGAACATATTCAGTGTTGTAGCTTGTCATGTATCCTTAGGCCAAGGAGTCTTTGTGATCGCTATGTAGTCAACAACTGAGTTTGACCTGAGCCTAACGTTGTCCGTAACAGGGCTTCCATAACGGCCAGGATTGGCTTGGGGACGGGCTACATGAGTGACACGAAAGACGGCTAAGGGATTTATCCCTCATACTAAGGTATGGGAAAGATATCGGTTCTCGGCCACTTGATCGAGAGTGACTGGAAGAATAGCATGGCCATGCACATGATACTGGGTATCATATCTTCAGTCATCTCACATATCAAGGAACGGTGATTGAGAATAATAAGGATGACGGCTCTATGCCTTATCTCAATCAGGATATCGGAGATAAAAGGATAATGACAGGGACGACGGAAAGGTTAGAATCGACAGGGTCGATTCGTTATGTAATGTCGGGCAATACTAAAGTCTCGTTAGTTGCCACTTAAATAGGATCAAGTAAAATGGGATTTTACGTTGATCTATTGACATGCATAAACCTAAGGGTCACACCGGAGGATGAAACTCATTGACACATTTATGGAGAATGGCCAAAAGGGAGTTGTCTCGGGACATGACCAAAACTGGGTTTTGGGTCATGTGCCCGTAAGTGAATAGGACTTTACGGATCGAGACAAGGCTTGGAGTCTTGGGATTGATCGCGTCGGATAATGTTGGACATTTCCGGTATGGAAGGCTTGGAGGCGATGAGCGAATCACGGGACCTCGTTGGAAATGGCCACGGGCAATGTTCCAAGAGGCCCATGAAAGGCCCATGCAACCAAGGCCCATGGAACTAATTAATCAAGTCTTGATTAATTAGTACTAAGTAAGCAAGACAAGGATTAAGGTGTTGGTGATTCACCACCTAACCCAATCTTGTCTTGCCATACTTTGTCCTATTTACACCTTACTTGACACCATACTTGTCCCATGCCTTTAGTTGGACAAGTATGGGTTTTGTTATGTTTAAGTCATCTTTTTTCAACATAACAAACACAAGACAAGAATAGGAAACACAACTTCTCTCTCCCTTCCCTTGCAATTTCGGGTTTGGCAAGCTCCCACCTCCATTTTTGTGTTCTTGAGTCCTCAAAGAGAAGAACTACGTGGCTTTGATTCCCATGTGGATACGTAGGCGTCTTGGAGACTCAAGCCAATCATTCGTTACCCGGTGTTCTTGTTTTGGTAAGAACTAGTGCTGAATTTTTCTCTTGTGAATCCATTCTTTGTTAGTTGTTTCATGGTTTTAATCGTCTCTTGGTTTTCCTTGATTTTCCGCTGCGAGTTGGTTCATCTCCAACCCTACCTTGAGACCCAACAGTGGTATCAGAGCCGTGCTACCTTCGGGATTCACAAGACGGTGTTCAAAGTTTCGGTTTTGCTTGAAAGTTTCGTTTTTGGCATGTTATTTTGCTAAATTGTTTGATAACATGGTTTAAATTATTGTTTATGGATTTAATGCATGTAAAATGAATTTTTGAAAATTATTTCAAATCTGGAAATTTTGAAATTTTTTTTGATTTTTCGGGTCTCGGGAGCGGGACTCTCGGGGAGCCGAAACCGGGACCGAACGGGTCTCCGTTGGACGGAGCTAGGCCAAGCATGGCCATTGGATGGTTGATATGCCAAGGCTAAACCGTTTTGTTAGTTATGACGAGTTTGGAACCGTCATGACGAACTCGAAGATCAAATGTTCAAAAGTTTCATTTTTGAACGGTTTCGATAAACCGAGCATCAAAAATTTTCGAAACTTGGCTATTAATTAAAACCGGAAAATCACATGATGTTTGATAACATGCTTGTTTGCTAACACGATGTGTGATGTGATGTTGGCATGGTGTACATAATAGCCCCGAGCTCGATTTAATTATTTATCGCTTTTCACGGCCTGCGAGCCGTTAGAGTTAGCGTGTAATTATTCTTTCAAGGTGTGGTCGTCGAACCACTTGTTTTTAATATTTATTTATTCCCGACCTGCGAGTCGTATATTAAATTGTAATATTTTACTCAAGACGAAGAAAGGGCGAAAAGGTCATTTGGTGGCTTTTCGGGTGTTGGCATCGGCTTGGAGTCGGTGGAGCTCAAGAAGCTAGTGGGAGTTAGTTTAGGGGGCTATTATGTGCACATTTATCGCTTTATGCTTGGTTTAGTTTATGCATGATTAATTCTATGTGTTTTAGAATTGCATGCTTAACTTTATTTACCGAGCATATCACCTCACATGCAAAGATAAAATTGGAATTTTAATCCTTGTGTGTGAACCCTTAGAACCGTCATTGCATTGGATGTAGTTGACGGGTTCAAAGGAAGAATTACATTGGATGTAATTTGAGGCATCATTGCATTTGGAATGTAGTTGATGTGCTCATCGCATCTAGGATGTGCCAAAGTTTTGAACACAACTGGACAAGTAAAAGCGGGTCATGTCCGATACCTCCCAATCATCAACACCTTACTACCTCCCCGTCCTATGGTTGTCGTGTTAGTCTTAGTGCCCGTAGTTCAATCCTAAATGTCCAAATGTATATATCATCGTTAGCAATAAAATTAAAGCGGCTTTATATTACTTATGTGTTGGAGTAATATATCGATGTGTGCTCTGATCTATGCCCACCATGCGAATAGAACCATAGATCGAGATAGATCACACTCGATGGGTCCCTAGTCAACAAAGCTTCACTAGAAGCGACTAGTATGAAAGATGGCTCTTTATGGCTTACGTTCTGTTAGTCATTGGAATGGGATTCCGGAGTCTGATCATAGATATCATGTGGGACATGATATTGGACGACCCGCCCTGAATATGTGCCATAAATTAAGTCATGAACATATTCAGTGTTGTAGCTTGTCATGTATCCTTAGACCAAGGAGTCTTTGTGATCGCTATGTAGTCTACAACCTAGTTTGACCTGAGCCTAACGTTGTCCGTAACAGGGCTTCCATAACGGCCAGGATTGGCTTGGGGACGGGCTACATGAGTGACACGAAAGACGGCTAAGGGATTTATCCCTCATACTAAGGTATGGGAAAGATATCGGTTCTCGGCCGCTTGATCGAGAGTGACTGGAAGAATAGCATGGCCATGCACATGATACTTGGTATCATATCTTCAGTCATCTCACATATCAAGGAACGGTGATTGAGAATAATAAGGATGACGACTCTATGCCTTATCTCAATCAGGATATCGGAGATAAAAGGATAATGACAGGGACGACGGAAAGGTTAGAATTGACAGGGTCGATTCGTTATGTAGTGTCAGGCAATACTAAAGTCTCATTAGTTGCCACTTAAATAGGATCAAGTAAAATGGGATTTTACGTTGATCTATTGACATGCATAAACCTAAGGGTCACACCGGAGGATGAAACTCATTGACACATTTATGGAGAATGGCCAAAAGGGAGTTGTCTCGGGACATGACCAAAACTGGGTTTTGGGTCATGTGCCCGTAAGTGAATAGGACTTTACGGATCGAGACAAGGCTTGGAGTCTTGGAATTGATCGCGTCGGATAATGTTGGACATTTCCGGTATGGAAGGCATGGAGGCGATGAGCGAATCACGGGACCTCGTTGGAAATGGCCACGGGCCATGTTCCAAGAGGCCCATGAAAGGCCCATGCAACCAAGGCCCATGGAACTAATTAATCAAGTCTTGATTAATTAGTACTAAGTAAGCAAGACAAGGATTAAGGTGTTGGTGATTCACCACCTAACCCAATCTTGTCTTGCCATACTTTGTCCTATTTACACCTTACTTGACACCATACTTGTCCCATGCCTTTAGTTGGACAAGTATGGGTTTTGTTATGTTTAAGTCATCTTTTTTCAACATAACAAACACAAGACAAGAATAGGAAACACATTTTCTCTCCCTCTTCCATGGCCATTTCGGGTTTGGCTAGTTTCCACCTCCATGTTTGTGTTCTTGAGTCCTCAAAGAGAAGAACTACGTGGCTTTGATTCCCATGTGGATACGTAGGCGTCTTTGAGACTCAAGCCAATCATTCGTTAACCGGTGTTCTTGTTTTGGTAAGAACTAGTGCTGAATTTTTCTCTTGTGAATCCATTCTTTGTTAGTTGTTTCATGGTTTTAATTGTCTCTTGGTTTTCATTGATTTTCCGCTGCGAGTTGGTTCATCTCCAACCCTACCTCGAGACCCAACAGTGGTATCAGAGCCGTGCTACCTTCGGGATTCACAAGACGGTGTTCAAAGTTTCGGTTTTGCTTGAAAGTTTCATTTTTGGCATGTTGTTTTGCTAAATTGTTTGATAACATGTTTTAAATTCTTGTTTATGGATTTAATGCATGTAAAATGAATTTTTGAAAATTATTTCAAATCTGGAAATTTTGAAAAAAGTTTGGTTTTTCGGGTCTCGGGAGCGGGACTCTCGGGGAGCCGAAACCGGGACCGAACGGGGCTCCGTTGGACGGAGCTAGGCCAAGCATGACCATTGGATGGTTGATATGCCAAGGCTAAACTGTTTTGTTAGTTATGACGAGTTTGGAACCGTCATGACGAACTCGAAGATCAAATGTTCAAAAGTTTCATTTTTGAACGGTTTCGATAAACCGAGCATCAAAAAATTTCGAAACTTGGCTATTAATTAAAACCGGAAAATCACATGATGTTTGATAACATGCTTGTTTGATAACACGATGTGTGATGTGATGTTGGCATGGTGTACATAATAGCCCCGAGCTCGATTTAATTATTTATCGCTTTTCACGGCCTGCGAGCCATTAGAGTTAGCGTGTAATTATTCTTTCAATGTGTGGTCATCGAACCACTTGTTTGTAATATTTATTTATTCCCGACCTGCGAGTCGTGTATTAAATTGTAATTTTTTACTCAAGACGAAGAAAGGGTGAAAAGGTCATTTGGTGGCTTTTCGAGTGTTGACATCGGCTTGGAGTCGGTGGAGCTCAAGAAGCTAGTGGGAGTTAGTTTAGGGGGATATTATGTGCACATTTATCGCTTTATGCTTGGTTTAGTTTATGCATGATTAATTCTATGTGTTTTAGAATTGCATGCTTAACTTTATTTACCGAGCATATCACCTCACATGCAAAGATAAAATTGGAATTTTAATCCTTGTGTGTGAACCCTTAGAACCGTCATTGCATTGGATGTAGTTGACGGGTTCAAAGGAAGAATTACATTGGATGTAATTTGAGGCATCATTGCATTTGGAATGTAGTTGATGTGCTCATCGCATCTAGGATGTGCCAAAGTTTTGAACACAACTGGACAAGTAAAAGCGGGTCATGTCCGATACTTCCCAATCATCAACACCTTACTACCTCCCCGTCCTATGGGTGTCGTGCGCATTAGCGGAGCATCCATGGGGAAGCGGGGTAGTAGGTTTGGACGACATATGTGGGTGTCGTGCGCATTAGCGGAGCACCTACATAGTGACGAGCCATAGTTGAAAATTGGTGGACCCGACTACGATTCTCGACCTGAGGTTGAGCTAGGGTAACAGATAGGGTAAGTCGTGTACATAAGTACATACCCTAGCCAAGAGTCACATTGGATGTGATTGGATGGAGTCCTACCTACATAGCTCGATTAAGTGGTGAGCATTAGTTCAGCTTAATCGAGTGAATCAAGGATCTTGGTTTCAGATTCTAAAGGTTTAGAATTGATTGTTGGTGTTTAAGCTTGATCTTCATAAAATTTATTCAGTTTACTGATTGAATTTTATCTGTTGTAGATCAAATGGCAAATTCAGTGAACATTAATAGTTTGTCATTAAAAACCATTCTTGACAGGGTCAAGCTAAATGGGACAAACTATTTGGACTGGTACAGAATTTTGAGGATAGTCCTCAAGTCTGAACGCAAAGAATATGTCCTTGACAAGGCTGTCTCTAAGACCATATCAGAGTTACATGAAGTGTCATCAGCTGCTGAGAAGAATATCTCAGGGATCTGGGATCCAAGGATATTCTGATGGTTAACAAGGGAATTGGAAGTGGCAAGGGCTGGGCCCATGCGCACTTGGCAGGAAAGATGAGACACCTGAGAATGTCTGCTTCTACTGCCAACAGCCTGGTCATTGGAACCGGGATTACAGGAAGTTCACGGCTGATCTGAAAAAGGGCAGTGGGACTGCGCCTTCATCAAATAGCCTGGATGATCTGAAGAAGGGCAGTAGGACTGCACCTTCATCAGGAAACCTGGATGATCTAAAGAAGGGCGGTGGGATCGTGCCTTCATTCGGTATTAACTCTATAGAGATACATCTCTCTACTTCCAAAGATTCATGGGTATTAGATACCATGACTGAATCTCACACATGCACTAATATATGGTGGCTGAAAGTAGGAGAGATTTGGAAAGCACGAAATGGACCTCAGAGTTGTGGCAACTGCTGTAGGATCCATGAGTCTTGCTTTGCCAAGAGGCCTTGTCTTAGTATTGTATAATGTATATTGCATACCTACTTTTAGTAGGAATATTATATCTGTATCCGTGTTTGACAAGGAAGGATATAATGTTAATATTGGAAATGGAGTTTTCAATGTTCTATGCAATGATATGTTTTATACCAGTACTGACATGGTTGGAGGATTGTACATATTAGATATGGGTAACAATGCCTCAAGTTCTATATATTCCGTTAATACCAAGAGGTCTAAATCCAACGATTTAAACCTAACTCTGTTATGGTACTGTCATTTGGGTCGCATAAACAAGAAGCGCCTATCAGCACTTCAGAAGTGCGGGCTTTCAGGTTCATTCGAATTCCATTCGATCGATAGGTGCAAGGTTTGTTTGATGGGAAAAATGACTAAAGTGCCCTTTATCGATCGCGATGAAAGGGCGGGTGAATTATTGGGGCTGATACACTCGAATGTGTGTAGACCAATAAGTTCACTTGCCAGGAGGGGTTTTAGCTACTTTATCACATTTACTGATGATTACAGTAAATATGGTTATGTCTATTCGGTGAGACATAAGTCTGAAACTTTTGATAAATTCAAAGAGTTTAAGACTATAGTAGAAAACCAGCTCGACAAAGGTATTAAGGCACTTCGATTGGATCGAGGTGGAAAATACTTGATCACAGAGTTATTAGATCATCTAAAAGAGAATGGGATCCTTTTGGAATGGACTCCTCCTAGGTCACTGTAGTTGAAAGGTGTAGCCAAACGGAGAAATCGGACATTGTTAGACAATGGTCTGTTCCATGATTAGTTGGACTGATCTCCCAATCTCTTTTAGGGGTTTTGCTCTAGAGACGACCGCATTCATAGTGAATCGGGCTTCGACGAATGGTGTGGAAGGGACACCATTTTAAAAATGGTACGGGATGATGCCCGCTTTGTCCTTCCTAAAGATTTGTGGTTGCGAGGCTTATGTGAAACATTTGGTTTCGACTAAGCTCGAACCAAGATCTGAGATATGCACCTTCGTGTGGTATCCCAAAGCAACAAGGGGATACTATTTCTACAATCCCAGTGAGAACATGGTGTTCGTCGCTTGGGGTGGGGTCTTTATGGAAAAGAAGTTTTGTTTCCAAAGACGTCATTGGGAGGACTGTGCATCTCGAAGAAATTCAGGATGGTACAGATCTGTCTAAACGAATTGGCAACCCAGTAGAAAGGAGCCAGAGATTGTCGTAGAGTAAGAACCAATTCCTGTTACAATTCCGGAAGGTCCAAGGCGATTTGAAAGGATCAATCTTCCACCTCCAAGATATGGTATCCAGAGGTGACAATGAAGTCATGGTGGATCACGATGATCCAGCCACCTTTCAGGAAGTCGTGGATGGGCCCAACTCCGAGTTATGGCTGGGAGCCATGAGGGAGGAAATGCAATCCATGTCGGACAACCGAGTCTGGGAACCGGTTGATCCCATCAATGGTGTGAGGACCATCGGATGCAAATGGATCTTCAAGGTGAAGATAGACATGGATGGCAACCCTCTGACCTACAAAGCTCAACTGGTGGCGAAAGGTTATAGGCATGGATTGACTATGAGGAAACCTTCTCCTTAGTGGCTATGGTCAAAATCGATCCAAATTCTTCTTGACATAACTGCGTATCATAATTACGAGATATGGCAAGTGGATGTCAAAACCGCTTTCCTAAATGGAAATTTGACTGAGTATGTTTATATGTCTCGGCCCAAAGGTTTTGACGATCCGAAGAATAAAGGAAAGATTTATAAGTTGTTGAAATCCATTTATGGATTGAAACGAACTTCTCGGAGTTGGATCCTTCGTTTTGATGAAGCTGTAATTGGATTTGGCTTAATCAAGAACGAGGATGAATCTTGCGTTTATAAGAAGGCTAGTGGGAGCAATATTACCTTTCTGGTTCTCATTGAAAACGACATCCCAACCTTGCACGAGACTAAAGCTTGGTTGAGGAAGTGTTTTTCAATAAAGGACTTAGGTGATGCTTCTCATATCTTAAGGATTAAGATATGTAGAGATCGCACCAAGAGGGTCTTGGATTTAAGTCAGGGAACCTATGTGAACAAGGCATTGAGTAGGTTCTTAATGCTCGATTCAAAGAAAGGACTCTTACCCACTAGTCATGGCATTCATCTCAGCAAGACTCAGTGTCCTAAGACACCTGATGAGCTGAAAAGGATGATGAGAATCCTATGCGCCTGGGGGCAGGATCGATCATATATGCCATGACATGTATGAGAACAGACGTCTCGTAAGCCTTATGTTGTAACAGTAGACATCATTCTAACCCGGGGGAAAGATGATGCTGAACTAGTCGTCGAAGGATGAGTAGACGCTAGTTTTCCAAGACAAATCCAGATGACTTTAGAAGTCAATCAGGATATGTGTTTACGCTGAATGGCAGAGCTTTAGCTGGGAAAGCGTAAAGCAAGATACCATTGCCGAATCTACGACAGAGGCCAAGTACATGGATGCTGCAGAGGCAGCTAAGGAGGCTATGTGGATTTGGAAATTCATGGCAGGGCTGGGTGTAATTAAAAACCCATCCAGCCCGGTGAATCCATCTTGCGACAACACAAGGGCCATTGCGCAAGCTAAAAGCCTAGATCGTATAACAAATCCAAACATGTACTGCGGCGTATCCACCTCATCAGATAAATACTGAACTGAGGTGAAGTGAAGATAACCGATATTGCAACAGATGATAACATAGCCAACCCTTTGACTAAGGCAGTGTCACTTCCTGAACATGTTAGACATGTAAAGTCGATGGGGACATATTGGAGTTTAGATTGGAACTAGGGCAAGTGGGAGATTGTTAGTCTTAGTGCCCGTAGTTCAATCCTAAATGTCCAAATGTATATATCATCGTTAGCAATAAAATTAAAGCGGCTTTATATTACTTATGTGTTGGAGTAATATATCGATGTGTGCTCTGATCTATGCCCACCATGCGAATAGAACCATAGATCGAGATAGATCACACTCGATGGGTCCCTAGTCAACAAAGCTTCACTAGAAGCGACTAGTATGAAAGATGGCTCTTTATGGCTTACGTTCTGTTAGTCATTGGAATGGGATTCCGGAGTCTGATCATAGATATCATGTGGGACATGATATTGGACGACCCGCCCTGAATATGTGCCATAGCTTAAGTCATGAACATATTCAGTGTTGTAGCTTGTCATGTATCCTTAGACCAAGGAGTCTTTGTGATCGCTATGTAGTCTACAACCTAGTTTGACCTGAGCCTAACGTTGTCCGTAACAGGGCTTCCATAACGGCCAGGATTGGCTTGGGGACGGGCTACATGAGTGACACGAAAGACGGCTAAGGGATTTATCCCTCATACTAAGGTATGGGAAAGATATCGGTTCTCGGCCGCTTGATCGAGAGTGACTGGAAGAATAGCATGGCCATGCACATGATACTTGGTATCATATCTTCAGTCATCTCACATATCAAGGAACGGTGATTGAGAATAATAAGGATGACGACTCTATGCCTTATCTCAATCAGGATATCGGAGATAAAAGGATAATGACAGGGACGACGGAAAGGTTAGAATTGACAGGGTCGATTCGTTATGTAGTGTCAGGCAATACTAAAGTCTCATTAGTTGCCACTTAAATAGGATCAAGTAAAATGGGATTTTACGTTGATCTATTGACATGCATAAACCTAAGGGTCACACCGGAGGATGAAACTCATTGACACATTTATGGAGAATGGCCAAAAGGGAGTTGTCTCGGGACATGACCAAAACTGGGTTTTGGGTCATGTGCCCGTAAGTGAATAGGACTTTACGGATCGAGACAAGGCTTGGAGTCTTGGGATTGATCGCGTCGGATAATGTTGGACATTTCCGGTATGGAAGGCATGGAGGCGATGAGCGAATCACGGGACCTCGTTGGAAATGGCCACGGGCCATGTTCCAAGAGGCCCATGAAAGGCCCATGCAACCAAGGCCCATGGAACTAATTAATCAAGTCTTGATTAATTAGTACTAAGTAAGCAAGACAAGGATTAAGGTGTTGGTGATTCACCACCTAACCCAATCTTGTCTTGCCATACTTTGTCCTATTTACACCTTACTTGACACCATACTTGTCCCATGCCTTTAGTTGGACAAGTATGGGTTTTGTTATGTTTAAGTCATCTTTTTTCAACATAACAAACACAAGACAAGAATAGGAAACACATTTTCTCTCCCTCTTCCATGGCCATTTCGGGTTTGGCTAGTTTCCACCTCCATGTTTGTGTTCTTGAGTCCTCAAAGAGAAGAACTACGTGGCTTTGATTCCTATGTGGATACGTAGGCGTCTTTGAGACTCAAGCCAATCATTCGTTAACCGGTGTTCTTGTTTTGGTAAGAACTAGTGCTGAATTTTTCTCTTGTGAATCCATTCTTTGTTAGTTGTTTCATGGTTTTAATTGTCTCTTGGTTTTCATTGATTTTCCGCTGCGAGTTGGTTCATCTCCAACCCTACCTCGAGACCCAACATGTCGTGCGCATTAGCGGAGCATCCATGGGGAAGCGGGGTAGTAGGTTTGGACGACATATGTGGGTGTCGTGCGAATTAGCGGAGCACCTACATAGTGACGACCATAGTTGAAAATTGGTGGACCCGACTACGATTCTCGGCCTGAGGTTGAGCTAGGGTAACAGATAGGGTAAGTCGTGTACATAAGTACATACCCTAGCCAAGAGTCACATTGGATGTGATTGGATGGAGTCCTACCTACATAGCTCGATTAAGTGGTGAGCATTAGTTCAGCTTAATCGAGTGAATCAAGGATCTTGGTTTCAGATTCTAAAGGTTTAGAATTGATTGTTGGTGTTTAAGCTTGATCTTCATAAAATTTATTCAGTTTACTGATTGAATTTTATCTGTTGTAGATCAAATGGAAAATTCAGCGAACATTAATAGTTTGTCATTAAAAACCATTCTTGACAGGGTCAAGCTAAATGGGACAAACTATTTGGACTGGTACAGAATTTTGAGGATAGTCCTCAAGTCTGAACGCAAAGAATATGTCCTTGACAAGGCTGTCTCTAAGACCATATCAGAGTTACATGAAGTGTCATCAACTGCTGAGAAGAATATCTCAGGGATCTGGGATCCAAGGATATTCTGATGGTCAACAAGGGAATTGGAAGTGGCAAGGGCTGGGCCCATGCGCACTTGGCAGGAAAGATGAGACACCTGAGAATGTCTGCTTCTACTGCCAACAGCCTGGTCATTGGAACCGGGATTACAGGAAGTTCACGGCTGATCTGAAGAAGGGCAGTGGGACTGCGCCTTCATCAAATAGCCTGGATGATCTGAAGAAGGGCAGTAGGACTGCGCCTTCATCAGGAAACCTGGATGATCTAAGGAAGGGCGGTGGGATCGTGCCTTCATTCGGTATTAACTCTATAGAGCTACATCTCTCTACTTCCAAAGATTCATGGGTATTAGATACCATGACTGAATCTCACACATGCACTAATATATGGTGGCTGAAAGTAGGAGAGATTTGGAAAGCACGAAATGGACCTCAGAGTTGTGGCAACTGCTGTAGGATCCATGAGTCTTGCTTTGCCAAGAGGCCTTGTCTTAGTATTGTATAATGTATATTGCATACCTACTTTTAGTAGGAATATTATATCTGTATCCGTGTTTGACAAGGAAGGATATAATGTTAATATTGGAAATGGAGTTTTTAATGTTCTATGCAATGATATGTTTTATACCAGTACTGACATGGTTGGAGGATTGTACATAATAGATATGGGTAACAATGCCTCAAGTTCTATATATTCCGTTAATACCAAGAGGTCTAAATCCAACGATTTAAACCTAACTCTGTTATGGTACTGTCATTTGGGTCGCATAAACAAGAAGCGCCTATCAGCACTTCAGAAGTGCGGGCTTTCAGGTTCATTCGAATTCCATTCGATCGATAGGTGCAAGGTTTGTTTGATGGGCAAAATGACTAAAGTGCCCTTTATCGATCGCGATGAAAGGGCGGGTGAATTATTGGGGCTGATACACTCGAATGTGTGTAGACCAATAAGTTCACTTGCCAGGAGGGGTTTTAGCTACTTTATCACATTTACTGATGATTACAGTAAATATGGTTATGTCTATTCGGTGAGACATAAGTCTGAAGCTTTTGATAAATTCAAAGAGTTTAAGAATGTAGTAGAAAACCAGCTCGACAAAGGTATTAAGGCACTTCGATTGGATCGAGGTGGAAAATACTTGACCACAGAGTTATTAGATCATCTAAAAGAGAATGGGATCCTTTTGGAATGGACTCCTCCTAGGTCACTGTAGTTGAAAGGTGTAGCCAAACGGATAAATCGGACATTGTTAGACAATGGTCCGTTCCATTATTAGTTGGACTGATCTCCCAATCTATTTCTGGGATTATGCTCTAGAGACTACCGCATTCATAGTGAATCGGGCTTCGACGAAGGGTGTGGAAGGGACACCATTTTAAAATGATATGGGATGATGCCCGCTTTGTCCTTCCTAAAGATTTGTGGTTGTGAGGCTTATGTGAAACATTTGGTTTCGACTAAGCTCGAACCAAGATCTGAGATATGCACCTTCGTGTGGTATCCCAAAGCAACAAGGGGATACTACTTCTACTATCCCAGTGAGAACATGGTGTTCATCGCATGGGGTGGGGTCTTTATGGAAAAGGAGTTTTGTTTCCAAAGACGTCATTGGGAGGACTGTGCATCTCGACGAAATTCAGGATGGTACAGATCTGTCTAAACCAATTGACAACCCAGTAGAAAGGAGCCAGAGATTGTCGTAGAGTGAGAACCAATTCCTGTTACAATTCCGGAAGGTCCAAGGCGATTTGAAAGGGTCAATCTTCCACCTCCAAGATATGGTATCCGGAGGTGACAATGAAGTCATGGTGGATCACGATGATCCAGCCACCTTTCAAGAAGTCGTGGATGGGCCCGACTCCGAGTTATGGCTGGGAGCCATGAGGGAGGAAATGCAATCCATGTCGGACAACCGAGTCTGGGAACCGGTTGATCCCATCAATGGTGTGAGGACCATCGGATGCAACTGGATCTTCAAGGTGAAGATGGACATGGACAACAACCCTCTGACCTACAAAGCTCAACTGGTGGCGAAAGGTTATAGGCAGATCCAATGGATTGACTATGAGGAAACCTTCTCCCTAGTGGCTATGGTCAAAATCGATCCAAATTCTTCTTGACATAACTGCGTATCATAATTACGAGATATGGCAAGTGGATGTCAAAACCGCTTTCCTAAATAGAAATTGACTGAGTACGTTTGTATGTCTCGGCCCAAAGGTTTTGATGATCCGAAGAATAAGGGAAAGAGTTATAAGTTGTTGAAATCCATTTATGGATTGAAACGAACTTCTCGGAGTTGGATCCTTCGTTTTGATGAAGCTATAATTGGATTTGGCTTAATCAAGAACGAGGATGAATCTTGCGTTTATAAGAAGGCTAGTGGGAGCAAGATTACCTTTCTGGTTCTCATTGAAAACGACATCCCAACCTTGCACGAGACTTAAGCTTGGTTGAGGAAGTGTTTTTCAATAAATGACTTAGGCGATGCTTCTTATATCTTAGGGATTAAGATATGTAGAGATCGCACCAAAAGGGTCTTGGATTTAAGTCAGGGAACCTATGTGAACAAGGCATTGAGTAGGTTCTTAATGCTCGATTCAAAGAAAGTACTCTTACCCACTAGTCATGGCATTCATCTCAGCAAGACTCGGTGTCCTAAGACAGCTGATGAGCTGAAAAGGATGATGAGAATCCTATGAGCCTAGGGGCAGGATCGATCATCTATGCCATGACATGTATGAGACCGGACGTCTCGTAAGCCTTATGTTGTACCAGTAGACATCATTCTAACCCGGGGGAAAGATGATGCTGAACTAGTCGTCGAAGGATGAGTAGACGCTAGTTTTCCAAGACAAATCTAGATGACTTTAAAAGTCTGTCAGGATATGTGTTTACGCTGAATGGCAGAGCTTTAGCTGGGAGAGCGTAAAGCAAGATACCATTGCCGAATCTACGACAGAGGCCAAGTACATGGATGCTGCAGAGGCAGCTAAGGAGGCTATGTGGATTTGGAAATTCATGGCAGGGCTGGGTGTAATTAAAAACCCATCCAGCCCCGTGAATCCATCTTGCGACAACACAAGGGCCATTGCGCAAGCTAAAAGCCTAGATCGTATAACAAATCCAAACATGTACTGCGGCGTATCCACCTCATCAGATAAATACTGAACTGAGGTGAAGTGAAGATAACCTATATTGCAACAGATGATAACATAGCCAACCCTTTGACTAGGGCAGTGTCGCTGCCTGAACATGTTAGACATGTAAAGTCGATGGGGACATATTGGAGTTTAGATTGGAACTAGGGCAAGTGGGAGATTGTTAGTCTTAGTGCCCGTAGTTCAATCCTAAATGTCCAAATGTATATATCATCCTAATAGTAAATACTATTGTTATCGAGTGTTGAGTCTGTTGAGGAAAGTAACGGGTTGTGGGTCAGTTGGGGTACTTGAGTTGGGGACTGTAGTCCCGGTTTTGGGTTTGGTTTTAGTGTTACTGGCTTTTTCTTCTAATTATGCCATAGTCAGTCTGTTATCCGTGGAGGTGAGCGAACGCTCACCCCTAGCTGCTTTTCCTACAGGTACTGATCACCGGACGGACTATGTTAGCTCTTGAAGTTCATGGAGCTTGGAGCGGATTCTGGTCTTTACTTTTGTTGAGTCTAGTGACGGATGTTGTACCTTGTCCACTTGTTGGGACGTTTTTGTATTGTAAATACTATTATTATTTTTGGTAACTAAATGGAAATATCAGAGTTTTATTCAAAACAGGTTTTAAGTGTTCATGTTTAAAATGTTCGCGTCCCGAGTTCGGTTCGCTGAAATTGGGGTGTGACATCCATGTTAGTCTTAGTGCCCGTAGTTCAATCCTAAATGTCCAAATGTATATATCATCGTTAGCAATAAAATTAAAGCGGCTTTATATTACTTATGTGTTGGAGTAATATATCGATGTGTGCTCTGATCTATGCCCACCATGCGAATAGAACCATAGATCGAGATAGATCACACTCGATGGGTCCCTAGTCAACAAAGCTTCACTAGAACCGACTAGTATGAAAGATGGCTCTTTATGGCTTACGTTCTGTTAGTCATTGGAATGGGATTCCGGAGTCTGATCATAGATATCATGTGGGACATGATATTGGACGACCCGCCCTGAATATGTTCCATAGATTAAGTCATGAACATATTCAGTGTTGTAGCTTGTCATGTATCCTTAGACCAAGGAGTCTTTGTGATCGCTATGTAGTCAACAACTGAGTTTGACCTGAGCCTAACGTTGTCCGTAACAGGGCTTCCATAACGGCCAGGATAGGCTTGGGGACGGGCTATATGAGTGACACGAAAGATGGCTAAGTGATTTATCCCTCATACTAAGGTATGGGAAAGATATCGGTTCTCGGCCACTTGATCGAGAGTGACTGGAAGAATAGCATGGCCATGCACATGATACTGGGTATCATATCTTCAGTCATCTCACATATCAAGGAACGGTGATTGAGAATAATAAGGATGACGGCTCTATGCCTTATCTCAATCAGGATATCGGAGATAAAAGGATAATGACAGGGACGACAGAAAGGTTAGAATCGACAGGGTCGATTCGTTATGTAATGTTGGGCAATACTAAAGTCTCGTTAGTTGCCACTTAAATAGGATCAAGTAAAATGAGATTTTACGTTGATCTATTGACATGCATAAACCTAAGGGTCACACCGGAGGATGAAACTCATTGACACATTTATGGAGAATGGCCAAAAGGGAGTTGTCTCGGGACATGACCAAAACTGGGTTTTGGGTCATGTGCCCGTAAGTGAATAGGACTTTACGGATCGAGACAAGGCTTGGAGTCTTGGGATTGATCGTGTCGGATAATGTTGGACATTTCCGGTATGGAAGGCTTGGAGGCGATGAGCGAATCACGGGACCTCGTTGGAAATGGCCACGGTCCATGTTCCAAGAGGCCCATGAAAGGCCCATGCAACCAAGGCCCATGGAACTAATTAATCAAGTCTTGATTAATTAGTACTAAGTAAGCAAGACAAGGATTAAGGTGTTTGTGATTCACCACCTAACCCAATCTTGTCTTGCCATACTTTGTCCTATTTACACCTTACTTGACACCATACTTGTCCCATGCCTTTAGTTGGACAAGTATGGGTTTTGTTATGTTTAAGTCATCTTTTTTCAACATAACAAACACAAGACAAGAATAGGAAACACAACTTCTCTCTCCCTTCCCTTGCAATTTCGGGTTTGGCAAGCTCCCACCTCCATTTTTGTGTTCTTGAGTCCTCAAAGAGAAGAACTACGTGGCTTTGATTCCCATGTGGATACGTAGGCGTCTTGGAGACTCAAGCCAATCATTCGTTACCCGGTGTTCTTGTTTTGGTAAGAACTAGTGCTGAATTTTTCTCTTGTGAATCCGTTCTTTGTTAGTTGTTTCATGGTTTTAATCGTCTCTTGGTTTTCCTTGATTTTCCGCTGCGAGTTGGTTCATCTCCAACCCTACCTCGAGACCCAACAATCCAGACTATAAGTAAAATATTAAATAACTTTCCCTTTCCCTTTGCATCATATGCAATCAATAAGTATATTGATCTTTGAACTACAAGTCCCCTGGTAGTCAGGTCATTCCTTGTAAACAAAACAAAAATTATACACTTTTTACTTGTATCATATACAACGGAGGAAGAAAAACATTTATCTTACAAGTCCCCTGGTAGTCAGGTCGTTTCTTGTAATAAAAAATAAAGTTTTATATATTTTACAATCGCATCACATGCAATAGAGAAAAACGTTTATCTTTGAACTACAAGTCCCCTGGTAGTCAGGTCGTTCCTTGTAAACAAAAATAATTTTATTACGAACTACAAGTCTCCTGGTAGTCAGGTCGTTCCTTGTAAACAAATATCATTTTTATTTATCTACTTCGATGGAAAAGCCTCATATTTTATCAATTAAAACTCAATAGTTAGAAAAGGTCCAGATTTATTTATATTAAAATAATTTTAATATATTTCCTTTTTCATCATATGAAAAGTACATACACAGAGGTACAATTGTACAAATTTTACTTGATGTATCATAAAAGATTTCATGGATAACAAATATTAACAGTAGCTTTTAATTTCAACATATACCAAGACGCATGCATGTATATATGAATCAAGCAACATGTCGACATTCAACATCATATCATGCATCCAATAAGCAAAATATATATATACAGAGGAGAAATCTAATAGAAACCCCTCTTATCCTAAAAACTGTGTGAACCAATCCTAGCCACACACCCTTTAGATCCAACATTCACCATAATGCCACATCATCACCCCAATTCCTCCATAACTCACGCCAATTTCTTCCTATCTCACACAAGCAAGGGTATAATTGTAATAGCATGGTGCCATGTGGACAAGTGTCCATTTTTTTTTTCAACAATTCATTAATTTAATCATTCCCGCTTCGTTTCAACTCCGATTAGCTTCAAACTTGCGCCAATATTTTTCTTTTTCCAAGGGCTTTAAATCAAGATTAGTCATGAATATATTTTGAGCCACGAAAATAAAAATTTATATTGGGGTGATAAAAACAATGTTTAGTGTTGATAAATCTTCACTAATAATTTTTTTATATCGGGGTATCAAACTAGTGCTAAGTAGTGTTTAGTGTTGATAAAACTAGTGCTTAGTGTTCATAAAAAAAACATGTGATGATGTGATAAAAATCATGTTCGATTTTGGAAAATGAGGTGATAAAACTAGTGTTCAGTGTTGATAAATCCAGTGTATAGTGTTGATAAACCCAGTGTATAGTGTTGATAAAAATTACCCAGACTTAATTTTTTTTTTAAATCAGCCCCGAAATAAGGGTGATAACCTAGAGTTTAGTGTTGATAAAAAAACATGTGATGGGATGATAAAAACACATGTAATTTAATGATAAACATAGTGTTTAGTGTTGATAAAACTAGTGCTTAATGTTCATAAAAAACATGTGATGATGTGATAAAAATCATGTTCGATTTTGGAAAATGAGGTGATAAACTAGTGTTCAGTGTTGATAAACCCAGTGTATAGTGTTGATAAACCCAGTGTATAGTGTTGATAAAAATTACCCAGACTTAAGTTTTTTTAAAATCAACCCCAAAATAAGGGTGATAACCTAGAGTTTAGTGTTGATAAAAAAAATATGATGAGATGATAAAAACACATGTAATTTAATGATAAACATAGTGTTTAGTGTTATTGTTCATAAAAAAACATGTGATGATGTGATAAAAATCATGTTCGATTTTGGAAAATGAGGTGATAAATCTAGTGTATAGTGTTGATAAATCCAGTGTATAGTGTTGATAAACCCAGTGTATAGTGTTGATAAAAATTACCCAGACTTAACTTTTTTTTAAAAAATCAACCCCGAAAATAATTTTTTTTTCGTGCTTCAAAATATATTCATGACTGATCTTGATAGAAAGCCCTTGAAAAAACAAAACTAATGGCGCAAGTTTGAAGCCAATCGGAGTTCAAACGAAGCGGGAAAAATTAAATTAGTGAATTGGTAAAAAAAAATATGATAGTTTTACTAAAAAGCCATTACTACTTAATAAAAAGTGCTGTTTTTTTGCAGTCAACAAGTCAACAAATCAATTGCATCTCATCCCTCCATTCTTAAAATGAATGGCTTGGATTGGTTCACACAGTTTTTACGTTAAGGAGTGGTTTCTATTTGATTTCTTCTCTTATACATGATGACCAAAGATATTAAAAAGAGTTAAAATAATATCTACTCGTTCGAAAAAAGTAGTTGCTTTAACCATAAAATTCACCTTACGCTATTATAGTTACCAAACAACCTTACCTTATATCAGTTACCCAATTTTCCTTTGAGTCACCTACAGAAGAGTGGCCAGTACACTAATCGCTAAAGTAGGCTTACATGTATTAGTAACTCCAGTTGTGCTCTAATTTTTAACTCTCCATGACTTTCCTTATGGAATTGCAAAACGTGACCAATTCAAAAGTCACCATAAACAATCAATTAGAAAATTGCACGGCATATTTTATATTCTGAAAGAGAATTAATGGCAGTTATTGTTAGAATATAACTATAATTGGGCCTTCAACTATCAGCTTAAGCTTTTAGTTGAGTTGGTTCTCTAATATGGTATCAGAGCTTGGCACCTCACGGACCCGGGTTCAAACCCCACTCTCTACAAAAATTTCTAATTTCTTCTCAATTTATCAAATTTGCCCTAAATGGGTCAGCCCTTATATCTCTATTCTCGATGGGCTTATCTCCTCTAATTCACCTACAAACCCGTATACGGGCTTCTCCGTGAGGGCGCGTGTTAGAATATAACTATAATTGGGCCTTCAACTATAAGCTTAAGCTTTTAGTTGAGTTGGTTCTCTAATAGTTATAACCAGAAATCAGATTGAAACTATTTAGAAAACATCATTACAATAACATAGACATATGATTCAACTGATATTTCAGATTACCATGTCTGACAACTATGAAACCTCCCGACCCGCCTCCTCCTTCTCCTTCGTTCCCCCCTTCCTCTCGTCTCTTCATCTGCAATCTTCCTTCCGACTTCTTTCAATCCCAGCTGTTTGATTTGTTCTCAGAGTTTGGTTTGGTGAATCATGCTTTCATCCCCTCCCTCTCCGAACAAGGCTGGCAAACGTTTCGGCTTTGTGTTCTTTGGTAGCAAGTCGGAGGCCGTTGCTGATGTGGCCGCAAAGAATCGCTCTTGGTTGGGCTCGTCCCGTCTTATTGTTGATTTTGCAGCTAGCCATCCCGATGGCTACAGTAAGGCCCCTGCTCCCTCGGTGCTTCCCGGCAGCGGTCCTTTGCCTGCGCTTTCTGGTGCCCCTTCCTTCAAGGATGTGGTGTCAAATGCTCCGTCGCCCCCTCCTCCAGCCACCACTGGCTCATGGCGTTCCTGCTCAGGTTCTCCCAATCCTAGTTGTTCTCCTCGGCTTGCAACCTCAGTCATTGGGGTGTCAGCTCATTGTCGCTCTGCCTCCTCCATCTGGTCCGACCTCTCCGCCTCTTTGCGCAATCAAATCCGTTTGGCTGAGCTCGGTAACAGAGCCTTCCTGATCTCTTTCATCTCTGAAGGTGCTTTCCTTGAAGCCAAGTCGAACAACTGGTCTGATTTGCGTTTAAGCTTTGTGGACTTCTTCACCGAAGTTCAACCCGTGCTCGCCGGTGGTTGATTCAGATGGTGGACCTTCGCCGGTATTCCTCTTGCTGGCTGGTCGACGGCGACCCTTCAAAATCTAGCCGCATCAGTGGGAACTCCAATCTCAATTCATCCTTGCTCCTCCTCTGCGGCTCGCCTGGACCTCGCTTTCGTCCTCGTCTGGTCGTCCTGCTTTGCCCCAGACCAGGTGAATATCAATCTCAATATCGAGGGAACCATTTTTCAGATCCGAGCCTCTCACCTCGAGCCACATCTCGTCCCCGAAGTCCGCCCCCCGTTCCTGTGGGGTTTACTGGTTTAGTAGATGGGGAGATCGGCTTGGATGACGACGAATTCGTCTTGGATGGAATCTGGGATCGGAGCTTCCCCTATTGTTGGTCTGAGATTTTTCAGCCGCCCCTTTCAGATGCTCATCTCCGGGACTGGCCCGATTCCGAGCTCGTCGGAGAAGATTCCGATGTGGGTTCGGCTGAGGTCAACTCGCCGACATCGACTCGTCTCCCCGAGGTTGCCCCTTCGGAATCTGATCCAACCGCTGTCGCTGCGCCTCCCTTGATTTGCAGTCCCGAGAAGATTGTCTCGCTTGCCTCTTCCTCTCCCAATGTCTCGGTCAACGCGCAGCCCCAGACTTCTATGGCCCGATCTGTCTCACAAGGCTTAGTGGGCCTTGAGTCCCTGTCTCGGCCCGCTCGGCAGTCTGGCCCTTGTGCTCCAAACCTGTGGGTAGCCTTGGGCCAAAGCCCAACTTGGGGGCCATGGATCCCCCCTTGGGCTCTAGGCCTCCCTCCTCAGACGACGCGCAACCCACCTTCTCGTCCTTCATCGCAGATATTCACTCTCCGGCAGTCGATCCCGTATCTCGCTTACCAAGGCCTAAGAAGAGAAACTAGCGGGTTAGGAAAGACCGTCTTAAGCTTTTAAAAAACTTAAAGATGTTAGTCCTTCCCGTTCTCTTCGCAAGAAATCGGAAGCTAAGCGGGCTTGGGATTTATGCAAATATATGGGTTTCACCTCCTCGGTCAATGACATAGACTCAATCAAGCTTTTTCAGGATCTTATCTAATTAGCCTTGTCTTTTAGCCTCGGCTATTCTTCTTGGCTTTTTGGGCTGCTTCTCCCTCTTCTTCTCCCGTTTGTATTTCTCTTTTGAGTCCTATGATTTGGGTGGAATAAAATTGTATTTTTTGCTTATCAAAAAAATATATATTTCAGATTACCATATACTTTCATAAGTACTAACTTTGATTCGACTGTATCCTAGAAAAGATAAAAATGAAACGATAAAAATGATCATGGAATAGAGCTGTGAAACAAAGTAAGTTGTTCGCATTTGAAATTCAGGAAGAAACGATATCCACATTTCAGTTTCTGGTATGTGCACATCCAAGCAATCCAAGATCTGCTCCAATAACAACATATCTTCTTGGCCACAAAATGCAATAATTTTCTCAAATATCCAAGGACAAATAACTTCTCTCAAATTGTTCTGCAAACTGACACAACATTAACAAAAACCCACATAACTAACGAAATCAGATAACGAAAAATAGTAAATACTTACAGAGTCAAAGATATCCCAATTGATTGCTCGATCTTGACCAAATTCAGTGTAAAACTGATGCGCTCTCTCAATATCCAATGCAGTTGGCCAACGAAACATACCGGATAAATTTGAAATTGTTCTCTTCAGGAATTGCTAACAGAGGAGTACCATCAATTTGAAGAGGCTAAATATTCAAACCGTTAGAGGTTGAATTGCTATGATCACAACACCATTGGACATCCTAAAGCCGTTAATACCGAAATGAGAACTATACATGCTTTCTACTCCTCGACTAGTGATGTTTGGCGTTCTCTACCATCATTCAATCGACTAATCGTAAACCCATTTCCATTATGTCCATGCCCACCCTCGTTATTTTCTCGTGAAGTCATAATATCAAAAAAGAAAATATGAACATCGATTCGTATCACTTGATATATATATATATAGGGTAGCTATCCAGTAAAAACCATCCTTATTGTGCAAACTACGAACCAATCTAACTCACATGATGCGGTCAAAGTGACGTCAGCAGAACGTGCGCGATGCTGACACGTGGCCGTTTCGCGCGCGCCTTTGCCCGCGCGCGTGAGCGTGTTGACCACGCGCGCGCACAGTGCTAATAGTTTGGGCGCACAGTGCTGATAGTTTAGCACAGTGCCAAACTATCACCACTGTGCGCCCAAACTATTAGCACTGTGCGCGCCCACGTGTCAGCACTGTGCGCGCGCACACCAGCAGCGCGCGCCCACGTGTCAGCACCTGGTGAGTTCGTTGTTTGCATAATAAGGCGCGGTGTTTTATATATTTATTGCCCACGTGTCATCATCTGGTGCGCTCTGCTGACATCACTTTGGGCGGATCCTATGGCTCAGATTGATTCGTAGTTTGCACAATAAGAGGTGGTTTGTACCTGATACCAACCATATATATATATATATATATATATATATAGGATAACAATCAGGTACAAACCTCACAAATTGGTCAGAACGTAGAACTAATCTCATCCTTTAAAATATTTTATTGGATGAATGATATTTGTTTTCCAATTTTAACTACACACGCATAAAAACGCATAAAAAATGCTGAAATTGGTTTTAATTTCGAATTTGAGGGTAATTTCGATTTTTTTTTCACCAAGTTTACTATTTTGATCTTTCCCGCTTCGTTTCAACTCCGATTTAATTTTTTTCTTGCGCCAATAATTTTCTTTTTCCAAGACCTATCTATCAAGTAGCATATTGAATACGTTTTGAAGCAAGAAAAAAAACGATTTACTCAAACAAAAAAAAAGAAACGAAATAAATGTATGTTTTGTAATTTTCAGTTGTATGTGTACCCTAAACTTAATGTATGTTTATGTTGTAAAGTGAAAAGTTATGGGTAGTATACATACAAATGTATTTGAAAAAAACATACATTCAGTTCAGCTTACACATACAAATGAAAATGGGAAGAACATACATTAAGTTTAGCTTACACATGCAGTTGCGAAAACATAAAAACATACATTAAGTTTAGCATACACATACAAATGAAAGTGGCAAGAACATACATTGAGTTTTAGCTCCTATAAACATACATTAGGTTTATCGTACACATACAACTGAAAATTACAAAACATACATTAATTTCGTTTATTTTTTTGTTTGTTTGAGTAAATATTTTTTTTTCTTGATTCAAAAAATATTCAATATGCTACTTGATAGATAGTTCTTGGAAAAATAAAAATATTGGCGCAAGAAAAAATTAAATCGGAGTTGAAACGAAGCGGGAAAGATCAAAATAGTAAACTTGGTGGAAAAAAAACGAAAATAGCAGCCAATTTCGATTTCCCACTTGTATTTTACGATTCCAACAATTTTTTTCCCGAAAATACCCACAAACAATGCGCGTGAACATATTTTGGAATCAGAATTTATCAAAAATCTTAGCCCTTGATTTGCTATATTGAAGGGTGTAGATTAGTTCTATGTTCTGATCTAAGATGAGGTTTGTACTTGATTGTTCCCCTATATATATATATATATAACTATAACCATTTACAATAAAATGGAAAACAAAATATATATGGCATAATAACTGAAAGGAAAAATGACTAAAGAACAGTGGCAATTTCATTTTGCAATGTAGGTCTCATGTATCAAGGAAAAAGCTCTCTAGCTATAGTGTTTTCCTGAGTTTTTCGACACTGTTCCTTGGTGTTTCTTCATGACTTTTCCATCCTGATTCTGTTGGTGTAGTGTTCATGATGATCGATCCTTAGATCATCGAACCACCATGCTACCTGGATTATTTCTATCTTTCATTTGAGCTTCTTCCTGAATCCTGCTTACATCTCTCCTTATTTCCCTCCTTCATCAAGGTCTATTTCATGGCTTCTTCCTCCTCTTTAGGTCCTCCCTCGGGGTTTGAACATTGTGTAGCTGAGGGTTTAAGGGGAAGAAACACTTTGGAAGGACAAAAGGCCACAAGAAGTGGTATTAACTTGTCAAATGAAGATGACTTCAGAGTCTTTGTTCACAATTTACCACCGAATACGTGCTCGAATTGGCTACAGAACCTGTTCTTAAAGTGTGGTCCTATTACCAAGGTGGAAGCTCCTCAGAGACCAAATGCAAGAGGAAGGTGGTTTGGTTTTGTGACTTTCCAATCGAGAGAGGCCTTTGACAGAGCCATCTATATCTACAATGGCTTTGTAATGAAGGGCTTCAGATTACTGGTTATTAAAGCTTGGAGAAGGGACATATTGAAAGAGAATAGAGGCTCTATTTGGAAGTGGAGAAAAAAGGAGGTGGAACCAGATTCACAACACGCTTTACGGATCAAAAGAAGAGTAGTGGAATCAAACAAAGAACTATTAGCAAAGGGCCACCTTTTTCTACTCTATAATCATATGAAAGTGGAAGCCATAATGGATGACTTTAAGGCTGAGAGAGGAGTTGAGGTGGTGATCAAAAACTTGGGTAATAGGGTGGCATTGGTTCATTTCTTGGATCCAGAGGTGGAAAGACAAGCACTAGAAAATGAAGGGGCCTGGCTAAAACCTTGGATGCTGGAGATCAAAGACAAAGCCAAGCTGTGTCAGAATGGAGGCAAATTCAGTTGCGTGGCCATCCATGGAGTCCCAATCTTCGGATGGTGCACTGAAAACTTTGCTACAATCACAGCTGAGATGGGTACTTTGGTCTGCACACATCCTGTTACTAATGAGGGTGTACATTTGGAAGCTGCTTTTATATTGATTCATTCACAAGAATATCTAAGCGTTTATCAAGAAACTTCTTTGCAATTAGAAGAACAAGTTTTCAATGTCATGACTGCCTCTATTGACATATCTGTGGTACCATTAATACATGTTCCTTGCTAGACAAGCATTAGAAAATAAAGGGGCCTAGCTAAAACCTTGGATGCTGGAGATCAAAGACAAATCCAAGCTGTGTCAGAATGGAAGCAAGTTCACTTGGGTGGCCATCCATGGAGTCCCAATCTTAAGATGGTGCACTGAAAACTTTGTTGTAATCATAGCTGAGATGGGTACTTTGGTCTGCACACATCCTGTTACTGATGATAGTGTACATTTAGAAGCTTCTTTTATATTGATTCATTCACAAGAATATCTAAGCGTTTATCAAGAAACTTCTTTGCAATTAGAAGAACAGGTTTTCAATGTCATGACTGCCTCTATTGACATCTCTGTGGTACCATTAATACCTGTTCCTTGCTTATTATCTACAACTATCAACACCTCCTTGGATAAAGATTCTGACAATGCTACTTCTAATGAATTTATTACTTCCATTACACCTGATCTCACCAACCCTATTAGTCCTAGTGCTCAGAGAATTTTGACAGAGGGAGGAGATTATTTGCTGACACAGAAGAATGTTGAACTGAGCATTGAGAGTCCCTTGGAGAATTTGGAGACTGATTTTCCATCGCTATTGCCTCCCACAACAACACTGGTTTTGGAAAACACTTCAGTCACTCAAACTTACAAAGAAGTGGTGGCTGCAACCATTAGCACACTTGAAATCTCTACAGTTGCAGAAGATACTGTTCAAGGCACTTTTTTGGGTGAAATACCAAACCCTATTCTAAATTCTGATGGAGACTTGGGAGATTGGGATATACCCTTGTTAATAGCCGGAGATGGGACTACTTCAAACCCCCAAGGACAAAAGGAGCATTGGGAAGTTGCTGTCATTAATGAGGGAGGGGATATTACTCCAGTATTAGCATATATGGGTCCCAAAGAGCAGTCCTCAGCAGCAAAAAACTTGGTTTTAGAGGGAAGTATTAATTTCAAATCAATTGATTTAGGAACTAATCCTACCAACACCGCATTAACCAGCTATGATCCTATTGGTAAGATAGTTACTAGAGGAAGGAATAGTGTGGTGGCTTATAATACAAGGTCAAAGACCAAAGTGGTGAAACCCATCATTTTATCACCAATCACTATTGTTGGAAAAAATCAAAGAAATAAGAAGGTGTTCAAACAAGGAGGTGCTGGGACTTTGGAGTATTGTAAAGCCTTAGGTTTGAATGCCTACTTATATGATGATAGTGTTGCAGAACAATTCGGCAACCTTGAATTTGAAGTTAACCAGGTTGTGGACTTGGAAACTCATTCTGAGGATGAGTATTGTGACTTAGAAGAGGGGGAAGAGATCATCTACTCTAAAACCCCTTTCATCCCTACTAAAGATCTCTTCTCTCTATGAGGATCCTGTCATGGAATATGAGAGGGGCTACTTCTTGAAAGAACCGTCCCGGTCAATCCCGGTCAATCCCGATCGATCCTGTCATGGAATGCGCACGACACCCACATATGTCGTCCAAACCTACTACCCCGCTTTCCCATGGATGCTCCGCTAATGCGCATGACACGCATATGACGGGGAGGTAGTAAGGTGTTGATAATTGGGAGGTATCAGACATGACTCGTTTTTACTTGTCCGGTTGTGTTTAAAACTTTGACACATCCTAGATGCGATGAGCACATCAACTACATTCCAAATGCAATGATGCCTCAAATTACATCCAATGTAATTCTTCCTTCGAACCCCTCAACTACATCCAATGTAATGACGATTCTAAGGGCTCACACACAAGGATTAAAATTCCAATTTTATCTTTGCATGTGAGGTGATATGCTCGGTAAATAAAGTTAAGCATGCAATTCTAAAACACATAGAATTAATCATGCATAAACTAAACCAAGCATAAAGCGATAAATGTGCACATAATAGCCCCCTAAACTAACTCCCACTAGCTTCTTGAGTTCCACCGACTCCAAGCCGATGCCAACACCCAAAAAGCCACCAAATGACCTTTTCGCCCTTTCTTCGTCTTGAGTAAAAAATTACAAATTAATACACGACTCGCAGGTCGGGAATAAATAAATATTACAAACAAGTGGTTCGACGACCACACCTTGAAAGAATAATTACACGCTGAATCTAACGGCTCGCAGGCCGTGAAAAGTGATAAATAATTAAATCGAGCTCGGGGCTATTATGTACACCATGCCAACATCACATCACACATCGTGTTATCAAACAAGCATGTTATCAAACATCATGTGATTTTCCGGTTTTAATTAATAGCCAAGTTTCGAAATTTTTTTGATGCTCGGTTTATCGAAACCGTTCAAAAAAGAAACTTTTGAACATTTGATCTTCGAGTTCGTCATGACGGTTCCAAACTCGTCACAACTAACAAAACGGTTTAGCCTTGGCATATCAACCATCCAATGGTCATGCTTGGCCTAGCTCCGTCCAACGGAGCCCCGTTCGGTCCCGGTTTCGGCTCCCCGAGAGTCCCGCTCCCGAGACCCGAAAAATCAAATTTTTTTCAAAGATTCCAGATTTGAAATAATTTTCAAAAATTCATTTTACATGCATTAAATCAATGAACAAGAATTTAAAACATGTTATCAAACAATTTAGCAAAACAACATGCCAAAAACGAAACTTTCAATCAAAACTGAAACTTTGAACACCGTCTTGTGAATCCCGAAGGTAGCACAGCTTTGATACCACTGTTGGGTCTCGAGGTAGGGTTGGAGATGAACCAACTCGCAGCGGAAAATCAATGAAAACCAAGAGACGATTAAAACCATGAAACAACTAACAAAGAATGGATTCACAAGAGAAAAATTCAGCACTAGTTCTTACCAAAACAAGAACACCGGTTAACGAATGATTGGCTTGAGTCTCCAAGACGCCTACGTATCCACATGGGAATCAAAGCCACGTAGTTCTTCTCTTTGAGGACTCAAGAACACAAACATGGAGGTGGAAACTAGCGAAACCCGAAATGGCCATGGAAGAGGGAGAGAAAATGTGTTTCCTATTCTTGTCTTGTGTTTGTTATGTTGAAAAAAGATGACTTAAACATAACAAAACCCATACTTGTCCAACTAAAGGCATGGGACAAGTATGGTGTCAAGTAAGGTGTAAATAGGACAAAGTATGGCAAGACAAGATTGGGTTAGGTGGTGAATCACCAACACCTTAATCCTTGTCTTGCTTACTTAGTACTAATTAATCAAGACTTGATTAATTAGTTCCATGGGCCTTGGTTGCATGGGCCTTTCATGGGCCTCTTGGAACATGGCCCGTGGCCATTTCCAACGAGGTCCCGTTATTCGCTCATCGCCTCCAAGCCTTCCATACCGGAAATGTCCAACATTATCCGACGCGATCAATCCCAAGACTCCAAGCCTTGTCTCGATCCGTAAAGTCCTATTCACTTACGGGCGCATGACCCAAAACCCAGTTTTGGTCATGTCCCGAGACAACTCCCTTTTGCCCATTCTCCACAAATGTGTCAATGAGTTTCATCCTCCGGTGTGACCCTTAGGTTTATGCATGTCAATAGATCAACGTAAAATCCCATTTTACTTGATCCTATTTAAGTGGCAACTAACGAGGCTTTAGTATTTCCTGACACTACATAACGAATCGACCCTGTCGATTCTAACCTTTCCGTCGTCCCTGTCATTATCCTTTTATCTCCGATATTCTGATTGAGATAAGGCATAGAGTCGTCATCCTTATTATTCTCAGTCACCGTTCCTTGATATGTGAGATGACTGAAGATATGATACCCAGTATCATGTGCATGGCCATGCTATTCTTCCAGTCACTCTCGATCAAGTGGCCGAGAACCGATATCTTTCCCATACCTTAGTATGAGGGATAAATCCCTTAGCCGTCTTTCGTGTCACTCATGTAGCCCGTCCCCAAGCCAATCCTGGCCGTTATGGAAGCCCTGTTACGAACAACGTTAGGCTCAGGTCAAACTCAGTTTTTGACTACATAGCGATCACAAAGACTCCTTGGTCTAAGGATACATGACAAGCTACAACACTGAATATGTTCATGACTTAATCTATGGCACATATTCAGGGCGGGTCGTCCAATATCATGTCCCACATGTATCTATGATCAGACTCTGGAATCCCATTCCAATGACTAACAGAACGTAAGCCATAAAGAGCCATCTTTCATACTAGTCGCTTCTAGTGAAGCTTTGTTGACTAGGGACCCATCGAGTGTGATCTATCTCGATCTATGGTTCTATTCGCATGGTGGGCATAGATCAGAGCACACATCGATATATTACTCCAACACATAAGTAATATAAAGCCGCTTTAATTTTATTGCTAATGATGATATATACAATTGGACATTTAGGATTGAACTACGGGCTCTAAGACTAACAATCTCCCACTTGCCCTAGTTCCAATCTAAACTCCAATATGTCCCCATCGACTTTACATGTCTACCATGTTCAGGCAGTGACACTGCCTTAGTCAAAGGGTTGGCTATGTTATCATCTGTTGCAATATCGGTTATCTTCACTTCACCTCAGTTCAGTATTTATCTGATGAGGTGGATACGCCGCAGTACATGTTTGGATTTGTTATACGATCTAGGCTTTTAGCTTGCGCAATGGCCCTTGTGTTGTCGCAAGATGGATTCACGGGGCTGGATGGGTTTTTAATTACACCCAGCCCTGCCATGAATTTCCAAATCCACATAGCCTCCTTAGCTGCCTCTGCAGCATCCATGTACTTGGCCTCTGTCGTAGATTCGGCAATGGTATCTTGCTTTACGCTCTCCCAGCTAAAGCTCTGCCATTCAGCGTAAACACATATCCTGACTGACTTTTAAAGTCATTTGGATTTGTCTTGGAAAACTAGCGTCTACTCATCCTTCGACGACTAGTTCAGCATCATCTTTCCCCCGGGTTAGAATGATGTCTACTGGTACAACATAAGGCTTACGAGACGTCCGGTCTCATACATGTCATGGCATAGATGATCGATCCTGCCCCCAGGCTCATAGGATTCTCATCATCCTTTTCAGCTCATCAGCTGTCTTAGGACAGCGAGTCTTGCTGAGATGAATGCCATGACTAGTGGCTCGAGCATTAAGAACCTACTCAATGCCTTGTTAACATAGGTTCCCTGACTTAAATCCAAGACCCTCTTGGTGCGATCTCTACATATCTTAATCCTTAAGATATGAGAAGCATCACCTAAGTCCTTTATTGAAAAACACTTCCTCAACCAAGCTTTAGTCTCGTGCAAGGTTGGGATGTCGTTTTCAATGAGAACCAGAAAGGTAATATTGCTCCCACTAGCCTTCTTATAAACGCAAGATTCATCCTCGTTCTTGATTAAGCCAAATCCAATTACAGCTTCATCAAAACGAAGGATCCAACTCCGAGAAGTTCGTTTCAATCCATAAATGGATTTCAACAACTTATAAATCTTTCCATTATTCTTCGGATCGTCAAAACCTTTGGGCCGAGACATACAAACGTACTCAGTCAAATTTCCATTATGATACGCAGTTATGTCAAGAAGAATTTGGATCGATTTTGACCATAGCCACTAAGGAGAAGGTTTCCTCATAGTCAATCCATTGGATCTGCCTATAACCTTTCGCCACCAGTTGAGCTTTGTAGGTCAGAGGGTTGCCGTCCATGTCCATCTTCACCTTGAAGATCCATTTGCATCCTATGGTCCTCACACCATTGATGGGATCAACCGGTTCCCAGACTCGGTTGTCTGACATGGATTGCATTTCCTCCCTCATGGCTCCCAGCCATAACTCGGAGTCGGGCCCATCCACGACTTCTTGAAAGGTGGCTGGATCATAGTGATCCACCATGACTTCATTGTCACCTCCGGATACCATATCTTGGAGGTGGAAGATTGACCCTTTCAAATCGCCTTG
The DNA here is from genome assembly GCA_963921825.1 of Erodium maritimum. Lineage (NCBI taxonomy): Eukaryota > Viridiplantae > Streptophyta > Magnoliopsida > Geraniales > Geraniaceae > Erodium > Erodium maritimum. The sequence continues at coordinate 66,552,540 of OY997588.1, read as the reverse complement.
GACCTTCCGGAATTGTAACAGGAATTGGTTCTCACTCTACGACAATCTCTGGCTCCTTTCTACTGGGTTGTCAATTGGTTTAGACAGATCTGTACCATCCTGAATTTCGTCGAGATGCACAGTCCTCCCAATGACGTCTTTGGAAACAAAACTCCTTTTCCATAAAGACCCCACCCCATGCGATGAACACCATGTTCTCACTGGGATAGTAGAAGTAGTATCCCCTTGTTGCTTTGGGATACCACACGAAGGTGCATATCTCAGATCTTGGTTCGAGCTTAGTCGAAACCAAATGTTTCACATAAGCCTCACAACCACAAATCTTTAGGAAGGACAAAGCGGGCATCATCCCATATCATTTTAAAATGGTGTCCCTTCCACACCCTTCGTCGAAGCCCGATTCACTATGAATGCGGTAGTCTCTAGAGCATAATCCCAGAAATAGATTGGGAGATCAGTCCAACTAATAATGGAACGGACCATTGTCTAACAATGTCCGATTTATCCGTTTGGCTACACCTTTCAACTACAGTGACCTAGGAGGAGTCCATTCCAAAAGGATCCCATTCTCTTTTAGATGATCTAATAACTCTGTGGTCAAGTATTTTCCACCTCGATCCAATCGAAGTGCCTTAATACCTTTGTCGAGCTGGTTTTCTACTACATTCTTAAACTCTTTGAATTTATCAAAAGCTTCAGACTTATGTCTCACCGAATAGACATAACCATATTTACTGTAATCATCAGTAAATGTGATAAAGTAGCTAAAACCCCTCCTGGCAAGTGAACTTATTGGTCTACACACATTCGAGTGTATCAGCCCCAATAATTCACCCGCCCTTTCATCGCGATCGATAAAGGGCACTTTAGTCATTTTGCCCATCAAACAAACCTTGCACCTATCGATCGAATGGAATTCGAATGAACCTGAAAGCCCGCACTTCTGAAGTGCTGATAGGCGCTTCTTGTTTATGCGACCCAAATGACAGTGCCATAACAGAGTTAGGTTTAAATCGTTGGATTTAGACCTCTTGGTATTAACGGAATATATAGAACTTGAGGCATTGTTACCCATATCTAATATGTACAATCCTCTAACCATGTCAGTATTGGTATAAAACATATCATTGCATAGAACATTGAAAACTCCATTTCCAATATTAACATTATATCCTTCCTTATTAAACACGGATACAGATATAATATTCCTACTAAAAGTAGGTATGCAATATACATTATACAATACTAAGACAAGGCCTCTTGGCAAAGCAAGACTCATGGATCCTACAGCAGTTGCCACAACTCTAAGGTCCATTTCGTGCTTTCCAAATCTCTCCTACTTTCAGCCACCATATATTAGTGCATGTGTGAGATTCAGTCATGGTATCTAATACCCATGAATCTTTGGAAGTAGAGAGATGTAGCTCTATAGAGTTAATACCGATTGAAGGCACGGTCCCACCGCCTTTCCTTAGATCATCCAGGTTTCCTGATGAAGGCGCAGTCCTACTACCCTTCTTCAGATCATCCAGGCTATTTGATGAAGGCGCAGTCCCACTGCCCTTCTTCAGATCAGCCGTGAACTTCCTGTAATCCCGGTTCCAATGACCAGGCTGTTGGCAGTAGAAGCAGACATTCTCAGGTGTCTCATCTTTCCTGCCAAGTGCGCATGGGCCCAGCCCTTGCCACTTCCAATTCCCTTGTTGACCATCAGAATATCCTTGGATCCCAGATCCCTGAGATATTCTTCTCAGCAGTTAATGACACTTCATGTAACTCTGATATGGTCTTACAGACAGGCTTGTCAAGGACATATTCTTTGCGTTCAGGCTTGAGGACTATCCTCAAAATTCTGTACCAGTCCAAATAGTTTGTCCCATTTAGCTTGACCCTGTCAATAATGGTTTTTAATGACAAACTATTAATGTTCGCTGAATTTGCCATTTGATCTACAACAGATAAAATTCAATCAGTAAACTGAATAAATTTTATGAAGATCAAGCTTAAACACCAACAATTGATTCTAAACCTTTAGAATCTGAAACCAAGATCCTTGATTCACTCGATTAAGCTGAACTAATGCTCACCACTTAATCGAGCTATGTAGGTAGGACTCCATCCAATCACATCCAATGTGACTCTTGGCTAGGGTATGCACTTATGTACACGGCTTACCCTATCTGTTACCCTAGCTCAACCTCAGGCTGAGAATCATAGTCGGGTCCACCAATTTTCAACTATGGCCCGTCACTATGTAGGTGCTCCGCTAATGCGCACGACACCCACATATGTCGTCCAAACCTACTACCCCGCTTTCCCATGGATGCTCCGCTAATGCGCATGACACCCATAGGACGGGGAGGTAGTAAGGTGTTGATAATTGGGAGGTATCAGACATGACCCGTTTTTACTTGTCCGGTTGTGTTTAAAACTTTGACACATCCTAGATGCGATGAGCACATCAAATACATTCCAAATGCAATGATGCCTCAAATTACATCCAATGTAATTCTTCCTTCGAACCCCTCAACTACATCCAATGTAATGACGATTCTAAGGGCTCACACACAAGGATTAAAATTCCAATTTTATCTTTGCATGTGAGGTGATATGCTCGGTAAATAAGTTAAGCATGCAATTCTAAAACACATAGAATTAATCATGCATAAACTAAACCAAGCATTAAGCGATAAATGTGCACATAATAGCCCCCTAAACTAACTCCCACTAGCTTCTTGAGTTCCACCGACTCCAAGCCGATGCCAACACCCAAAAAGCCACCAAATGACCTTTTCGCCCTTTCTTCGTCTTGAGTAAAAAATTACAAATTAATACACGACTCGCAGGTCGGGAATAAATAAATATTACAAACAAGTGGTTCGACGACCACACCTTGAAACAATAATTACACGCTGACTCTAACGGCTCGCAGGCCGTGAAAAGTGATAAATAATTAAATCGAGCTCGGGGCTATTATGTACACCATGCCAACATCACATCACACATCGTGTTATCAAACAAGCATGTTATCAAACATCATGTGATTTTCCGGTTTTAGTTAATAGCCAAGTTTCGAAATTTTTTTGATGCTCGGTTTATCGAAACCGTTCAAAAAAGAAACTTTTGAACATTTGATCTTCGAGTTCGTCATGACGGTTCCAAACTCGTCATAACTAACAAAACGGTTTAGCCTTGGCATATCAACCATCCAATGGTCATGCTTGGCCTAGCTCCGTCCAACGGAGCCCCGTTCGGTCCCGGTTTCGGCTCCCCGAGAGTCCCGCTCCCGAGACCCGAAAAATCAAAAAAATTTCAAAATTTCCAGATTTGAAATAATTTTCAAAAATTCATTTTACATGCATTAAATCAATGAACAAGAATTTAAAACATGTTATCAAACAATTTAGCAAAACAACATGCCAAAAACGAAACTTTCAATCAAAACTGAAACTTTGAACACCGTCTTGTGAATCCCGAAGGTAGCACGGCTCTGATACCACTGTTGGGTCTCGAGGTAGGGTTGGAGATGAACCAACTCGCAGCGGAAAATCAATGAAAACCAAGAGACGATTAAAACCATGAAACAACTAACAAAGAATGGATTCACAAGAGAAAAATTCAGCACTAGTTCTTACCAAAACAAGAACACCGGTTAACGAATGATTGGCTTGAGTCTCCAAGACGCCTACGTATCCACATGGGAATCAAAGCCACGTAGTTCTTCTCTTTGAGGACTCAAGAACACAAACATGGAGGTGGAAACTAGCGAAACCCGAAATGGCCATAGAAGAGGGAGAGAAAATGTGTTTCCTATTCTTGTCTTGTGTTTGTTATGTTGAAAAAAGATGACTTAAACATAACAAAACTCATACTTGTCCAACTAAAGGCATGGGACAAACATGGTGTCAAGTAAGGTGTAAATAGGACAAAATATGGCAAGACAAGATTGGGTTAGGTGGTGAATCACCAACACCTTAATCCTTGTCTTGCTTACTTAGTACTAATTAATCAAGACTTGATTAATTAGTTCCATGGGCCTTGGTTGCATGGGCCTTTCATGGGCCTCTTGGAACATGGCCCGTGGCCATTTCCAACGAGGTCCCGTGATTCGCTCATCGCCTCCAAGCCTTCCATACCGGAAATGTCCAACATTATCCGACGCGATCAATCCCAAGACTCCAAGCCTTGTCTCGGTCCGTAAAGTCCTATTCACTTACGGGCGCATGACCCAAAACCCAGTTTTGGTCATGTCCCGAGACAACTCCCTTTTGCCCATTCTCCATAAATGTGTCAATGAGTTTCATCCTCCGGTGTGACCCTTAGGTTTATGCATGTCAATAGATCAACGTAAAATCCCATTTTACTTGATCCTATTTAAGTGGCAACTAACGAGACTTTAGTATTGCCTGACACTACATAACGAATCGACCCTGTCGATTCTAACCTTTCCGTCGTCCCTGTCATTATCCTTTTATCTCCGATATTCTGATTGAGATAAGGCATAGAGTCGTCATCCTTATTATTCTCAATCACCGTTCCTTGATATGTGAGATGACTGAAGATATGATACCCGGTATCATGTGCATGGCCATGCTATTCTTCCAGTCACTCTCGATCAAGTGGCCGAGAACCGATATCTTTCCCATACCTTAGTATGAGGGATAAATCCCTTAGCCGTCTTTCGTGTCACTCATGTAGCCCGTCCCCAAGCCAATCCTGGCCGTTATGGAAGCCCTGTTACGGACAACGTTAGGCTCAGGTCAAACTCAGTTTTTGACTACATAACGATCACAAAGACTCCTTGGTCTAAGGATACATGACAAGCTACAACACTGAATATGTTCATGACTTAATCTATGGCACATATTCAGGGCGGGTCGTCCAATATCATGTCCCACATGATATCTATGATCAGACTCTGGAATCCCATTCCAATGACTAACAGAACGTAAGCCATAAAGAGCCATCTTTCATACTAGTCGCTTCTAGTGAAGCTTTGTTGACTAGGGACCCATCGAGTGTGATCTATCTCGATCTATGGTTCTATTCGAATGGTGGGCATAGATCAGAGCACACATCGATATATTACTCCAACACATAAGTAATATAAAGCCGCTTTAATTTTATTGCTAATGATGATATATACATTTGGACATTTAGGATTGAACTACGGGCACTAAGACTAACAATCTTGTCTTGCCATACTTTGTCCTATTTACACCTTACTTGTCACCATGCTTGTCCCATGCCTTTAGTTTGACAAGTATGGGTTTTGTTATGTTTAAGTCATCTTTTTTCAACATAACAAACACAAGACAAGAATAGGAAACAAAACTTCTCTCTCCCTTCCCTTACAATTTCGGGTTTGGCAAGCTCCCACCTCCATTTTTGTGTTCTTGAGTCCTCAAAGAGAAGAACTACATGGCTTTGATTCCCATGTGGATACGTAGGCGTCTTGGAGACTCAAGTCAATCATTCGTTAACCGGTGTTCTTGTTTTGCTAAGAACTAGTGCTGAATTTTTCTCTTGTGAATCCATTCTTTGTTAGTTGTTTCATGGTTTTAATCGTCTCTTGGTTTTCATTGATTTTCCCCTGCGAGTTGGTTCATCTCCAACCCTACCTCGAGACCCAACATGATAGACCGATGGAACGCGGTTGCTAAGTATGCCGGTAAGTGTAATTGTTGGTATGAATTCCTTGTGGTGTGCATTGATGAACTTGTGGATTTCTAAGTTAGGTTGCACGATGTGTTGGCATGTTATTCTCTTGTGTGCATTTTAAAATGGTTATTGGTGATCCAGTGTGGTACCTACACCGTGGAGGATTCCGGTGTGGGGTAGTATCATAGCCGATGGATGGTTTACCCTGCGGGGAATTGGATGGTTTACCCTGCTGGGAATTGGATGGTTTACCCTGCGGGGAATTGGATGGTTTAACCTGCGGGTAATTGGATGGTTTACCCTGCGGGGAATGGTTATTTGCGATTCACCCGAGTGTATGCGTCCTGCGGGAGCATTCCGGGAAGGTTACCTTGTTTCACCCCGATGACCTATGGTCCCTTGGGGGCATTTCCGAGAATCCCGACGATATGTGTGTCTCAGGGATGTTTCCGGTAGTCCCAATGTATGTGCCTCCTCTAGACCGAGGGGAAATCTGACATGACACGAGTACTCTTGTGGATCGGAGTATGGGATCCGACATGACACAAGAACCATCGCGGATGGGAGTATTGGGATCTAAGTTGTTAGTGTGATATTTACTAGCTCCCATTTTAGTAGTTATAGAATATTTACAGCGCTTCTCACTTAGTCTCTTAAATTTACCGTTATCCTTAATAATGTAATATTATTCTTATCTTTACCTATTCCATAGCATCTTATTGATTAATAGTATTAATTGCAAGCCGTGCCGTCGTGCTAAAGCAATTTTATTACTAAATTGGAGGTTAAATTGTTTATGATTTTCCCTACTGAGCATAAGCTCACTCCCTGTTGCCTTATCTATTGTTTGTACGGGCGTGCTAGGTGAGTAGTGGACTCGAGGCTCGGGAGTTTCTGGATAGTCTGGGTGTTCTGTCCTAGAGACGTTGTTTGGTCATTTGTATTGAACCGTATATTTTACGTACTCTATTTAGAGCCTTGACTCTTTACTACTCTTATTTACGATTTGGAACACATTATTTGAGTTATTCGATCAAAACCTTGTTGAGGATTTAAATGGTTTGAGCTTTATTTTGTAATATTTTATTATCAACTCAAGTCACGTCTCGAGTCCGGTCAAAACCGGATTTGGGGCGTGACAATTTGGTATCGGAGCCTGGTTTCATTTTGAACTTGTTTTCAAAACTTCGGACCGAACGTCAATTAGGTGGGTAGAGTTAGGTGGTCTAAGTCGTGATACTCAGTGACGCAAGTTGGAACATCCGAGGCGTAGAGTTGGGACGACACAAGTCTTGATTGTTTTAGTGTTTGTTTAAGTTTGAATCTTTTATACCACAATGGTTGCGTTGCTTGATTGGTGTCCTTGCCCCATTGGTTGTATTTTACAATGATCGGTGATGCCGAACGGTTGAGATTGGGATTGGGTTAACGAGAAATGATCGAGCCGTTATGAATTGGTTGTTGAGTGAACCATTTGTTAAGGGTGTTTCCACCTTGGTTGGCCGTTCCATGATTGATAAAGTTGAAGTGCTGACTTATTGAAGTGTTAAATTATTGAAGTGTTAACTTATTGAAATGTTGACTTATTCAAGTGTTGACTTGTTGAAGTGTTGACTTGTTGAAGTGTTGACCGATATTTAAGAATTAAAGTTGAAAGTTTGACCCGAAAGAGAGGTTAATCAAGTAAAGGGTAGAACCCGAGTGGTATTTGCAGTATTTAAACGGTGATGTGTACTTTTGCTGATTATGAGAACCTTGTGTGCTAAATGCCATGTGAAATTGATTTGTGAATGTCCCGCTTAAGCGGATGGTTAGTGGAAAATACGAACGGGTCATGCCGAAATTTCTGTGAAACAATAGTGTTTGCACTATCACGGGCTGACTCAGGGGCGCCACTGTAGTCAAGCGTGATAGGGGGATGTCAAGTGGTTACAACGAGATTCGGGGACGCCTGAATCAGGTTGTAACGACGCGAGATCGACATGATTGTCATAAGAGAAAAGTAAGATGTTGAGATTTATGAAAGGAGTTGAGACTTTTGAGAAAGAAACTAAGGATATAATTCGTGGAACTGTTTGTGTTATGAATTGAACCCCACGTGATGGGAAGATAACCGACCGAGACGTGTGCCGGTCTGGTATGCTGATTGTATGATTGTTTGAAACTGTACCTCTTGTGGGAGTTGATTGCATTACTTGCTTGATGTGTGAGACGCACAAAGTGCGGACTTCTTTGTCTATATAAGTATTATATATGACTTTACTACGTACTATCGATCCAAGTAGGATCCCTATAAGACGCATGAGGACGTCCGTATACGTTAAATCGAAATGCTTGAGTTAAATTGAATTATGAACTTATACGTTATAAATGCAACGAGTATACGAGATGTCCCGTGTTTATATCCCGAGGGGTACCATGAGCCGCCCAGCTGTGGGGCAGAGCCAGACACCAACCGTTCGGCTGGCAGGGGCAGTGAGTGCCTAGGGTGCTGCTTCCACAGAGCACCAGAGTTTCGAGGGTGGACCGTCTGGGTCACCACCTAGAGTTCCTCCAGTCGCAGAGCCGACTCAGGCGGCCCCTATGGATGAGGTGGTTCGCGCAGTACTAGCAGCGCTCAGCAGGAGACTCCAGCACGGCACCAGAGTCTGTGCCTACCGCCGCCGCAGTCACTACCGAGAGGCTCTTTGGACGAAGTTTGACTTTCGGCCGGAAAAGTCAACTGATGACTCCGGAAGTCATTCGGGACCTTTCCGGGGCCCAAAAAGCTTAGCCGTCATCACGGTTAGCTTAGTTGGGCCATTACCTTTCGTTTGACTGTAATATTGGATAGGTCAACTTTCGGTCAAACTCGAACTTTTATCGGCTAATTCCGATATAATTTTGGACTGCTGGATTTTATTTAAAAGAGAGTGGCCCTACTATGACGCATGTCATTAGTAGCTTGGAGGATGAGAAAGAGGTTCTATTGACCTTTATACCCTCCCAAATTGCTTTTAAAAGGATAAGACCTTAAGGGGCTTTTGGTCCTTGCAACACAATAGGTCATTTGAGGCATTGAAGCAAAGCAATTCAGCTCATTTGTTATAGTGTTGGCCGAAAATTGCTAAGGAAACAAGAGAGGAAGAACTCCCTAGCTTGAAGAAGAAGAAGAAAGAGAGGAAAAAAAGCAACTTTGATCCATTTCTCTACCATTTCTTCTCCAAATTTCTCCCATCTTCATCATCTCATCTTCGTAGAGGTTTGTATACTCTTAACTCTTCATTTCATCTACTTTCTATTTTGGGTTTTTGTGGGTTTTGGTTAGAACTTGAAGAACTAGCTTCCTTGGTTGTTGATTGTTGATGTTGGAGAAGAATTAGTGAAGTTTAGGTTGGTTTTGTTGTGTTTGTTGAAGTTTTGATGGAACCCATTGAGGGTGTTGAAGTTTGGAGATTGTTGGTAACTGTTTTGAAGCTAGATGAAGCTGGAAATGGAGGTTTTGATGGGGTATTTGCAGGATTCGAGTTGGGGAAGAAGGGAGAGGTTCTGGTCTGGTTCGGCACGGAATGGGACCCGGAGAGGGCCACGGCACGCGGAACGGAACGGGCTGGATACCGGCACGGTACGCGGCGTGGAAAGGCCTTGGCTCCGGCACGGCACCTCGCACGGTCCGTGTCTGATTCTGGGCCGGTGCGTCGCGCGGTCCGTGTCTGGTACCAGGCCGGACTGTGACGCAGTCCGTGTCTGGCTCCGGGCCGGTCCGTGATGCGTTCCGGCTGGGATTCCGGGCCGGTCTGTGATACAGAACGGGCCAGGTTCCGGGCCAGGTTTCCAGAAGCTAGGTTTGATCTAAATGGGGCCTAGTTTGGGCCGAAAGTCGTTCCTTTGACCCGAGAGCTACCTTTAGAACGTTCTCAAGCAGTTTAGTGTGAAAGCCGTCCTTGGCTAGTTGTTAATTTTAGTATTGTTTGTGATCCAAGACCATGTACCCGAGCTCGAAAGGAGAAGGAGACTTGGACCCGAGTGCAAACGGAGAAGAAGCTGGCCCGGACTTCAGCAACAAGGAGTATTGTTAGAGGAAGACCTTGAGGTAGGGAAAATACTAAACCCCTCGTGTAATTTAATACTTTAGTATGCCTATTAGGTTAATAAAATCGGAAAGGTCCTAGAGATTCATATAGGATGCGAATGACTAGAATAATCGTCTTTCAATTATTAATAACCGGACGTGTCTAATATGCATGTATAGGGTGTGAATAACTAGTTCAACTCGCTTTCAATACTTGGGAAATTGCCGTGCTGGTAGAAAGGCCGAGATGAGCCATAGGATTGGTTGTGGTTGCCTCACACGCATTGCTTGCTTACTCTTTAAGATAAATTAAGAGTCTAACGAAACTAGATAAATTGTATGCTTGAATGATTGAATGAATGCTTGAATGATTGAATGAATGATTGAGTGTAATTGATTGTGCCAAATGGTATGATCGGGTGAGTGTTAGACCGATGGAATGTGGTTGGTAAGTATGCCGGTAAGTGTAATTGTTGGTATGAATTCCTTGTGGTGTGCATTGATGAACTTGTGGATTTATAAGTTAGGTTGTACGATGTGTTGGCATGTTGTTCTCTTGTGTGCGTTTTAAAATGGTTATTGGTGATCCGGTGTGGTACCTACATCGTGGAGGATTCCGGTGGGGGGTAGTATCATAGCCGATGGATGGTTTACCCTGTGGGAAATTGGATGGTTTACCCTGCGGGGAATCGGATGGTTTACCCTGCGGGGAATCAGATGGTTTACCCTGCGGGGAATTGGATGGTTTACCCTGCGGGGAATGGTTATTTGCGATTCACCCGAGTGTATGCGTCCTGCGGGCGCATTCCGGGAAGGTTACCTTGTTTCACCCCGATGACCTATGGTCCCTTGGGGGCATTTCCGAGAATCCCGACGATATGTGTGTATCAGGGATGTTTCCGGTAGTCCCGATGTATGTGCCTCCTCTAGACCGAGGGGAAATCTGACATGACACGATTACTCTTGTGGATCGGAGTATGGGGTCCGACATGATACAAGAACCATCGTGGATCGGAGTATTGGGATCTAAGTTGTTAGTGTGATATTTACTGCTCCCATTTTAGTAGTTATCAAATATTTACAGCTCTTCTCAATTAGTCTCTTAAATTTACCGTTATCCTTAATAATGTAATATTATTCTTATCTTTACCTATTCCATAGCATCTTATTGATTAATAATATTAATTGCAAGTTGTGTCGTCGTGCTAAAGCAATTTTATTACTAAATTGGAGGTTAAATTGTTTATGATTTTCCTTACTAAGCGTATCTATTGTTTGTGCAGGCGTGCTGGGTGAGTAGTGGACTCGAGGCTAGGTAGTTTCTGGATAGTCTGGGTGTTCTGTCTTAGAGACGTTGTTTGGTCATTTGCATTGAACCGTATATTTTACGTACTCTATTTAGAGCCTTGACTCTTTACTACTCTTATTTACGATTTGGAACACCTTATTTGAGTTATTCGATCGAAACCTTGTTGAGGATTTAAATGGTTTGAGCTTTATTTTGTATTATTTAATTATCAACTCAAGTCACGGCTCGAGTCCGGTCAAAACTGCATTTGGGGCGTGACACTTCTAATCAGAAGAGAAGAGCCTTACAAAACGTGTGCTCCAAACAACAACTGTCTATGGTTTTATTACAAGAATCTAAGTTGTGTGTGCTGCCTTTTAACTTTCTACAAAGTTGTGGTTTCAATCAGAATTGGGATGTCATCTTTTCTCCATCCACTGGAGACTTAGGAGGGGTCATTACTATCTGGAACAAGTTGATTTTTGATATACAAGATCATCTCTGCACTGAGATAGTCATCTATTGGTCTGGAACCTACCTCCTCTGTGATTTCAAATGCTCATTTTGAACATCTATGCTCCTTGCTCTGTCACAATTAGAGCCATGTTGTGGTATGAAATCTCACAAAATCTTTTGTGGTTTAACACTGCATTCATCCTGGCTGGTGACTTTAATGCCAGTTTGGATCCAGAAGAAAAAACAGGTACTAATTATTCCAGACTCAGTCTCAGAGATTTTAATTCTTTGGTGGAGGATCTAGGTGCTATTGATTTACAACTTAGTGGGGGGAAGTATACTTGGTATGGCCATGGATCAATTGCTTCTAGAATTGATAGGTTTCTGATAGATCCACAAGTACTAGCTCAGTTCAACAATTTGACTCAATCTTGCCTCAAGAGATGTCTATCTGATCGTAGGCCCATTGTACTCACTAACCCCATTGTGGATTGGGGTCCTAGACCATTTAAATTCATCAATGCTTGGATCACACACCCTTCATTTTTCAAAGACACTCTAGATTGTTGGGATTCAATTGTGGTGATTGGCTCTCCTGCATATGTTTTGTGGTACAAATTGAAGACTCTCAAGAACTTTTATAGAGACTGGAATAGCATAATCTTTGGCTGTGTGGAGAAAGAGATTGAATCAATTGTGGGAGAAATCAATGTTATTGATGAGAATATTAACAGGAGAAGCCTTTTCTCAGCTGAAATTTCTTGGAGGGCTCTACTACAAGCCAGACTTATTCAAAAACTAAAGATCCAATCTAAGTTGTGGTGCCAAAAGTCCAGACTGAAGTAGTCTAGAGAGGGTGATAGGAATTCAAAATTCTTTCATTTGGTGGCTAATTTTAACCATACTAAGAAGAAAATTGTGGAGATTTTTTATGAAGGCTCATCTATCTCCTCTCCTGGGAAATTAAACAAGCTGCTCACATGCACTTCTCTAGGAGGTTTCAACTCTCCTCTAACATTTGCATTGATTTATCAAGCCTACCTTTCAACACCTTATCACCTGCACAAGCTCTCCTATTGGAAACATCTTTTACTGAAGAGGAAATCTTAAAAGCAATTAAATCCTATAGAGGGGACAAAGCACCTGGTCCTGATGGATACACCATGAGATTTTATCAAGTTTGTTGGAATATTATTAGAGTTGACATCTTGGCATTTATTGAGCATTTTTTTCAATGGGGGTGATCTTGGTAGGGGAATTAATTCTACTTTCATTACTCTTATCCCTAAGAATCCTGCCCCTTTGACTTTTGAAGAATATAGACCCATCAGCCTCATTTGCAGCACATATAAGATCATCTCCAAATTATTAGCAGGAAGACTCAAGACTGTGATGAATGACTTGGTCCATGATGTACAATCAGGCTTTATTGCTGGAAGACAGATCCTGGATGGGGTACTTATTGCCTCTGAACTTATACATTCCATTAAACTCTCTGTCAAGGAAGTCATTATACTCAAAGTGGACTTTGAGAAGGCTTATGATCATGTGCATTGGGAGGCTTTACTTAATCTCTTAAGGAGTATGGGTTTTGGAGAGGTCTAGATTGCTTGGATCCATAAGTGTTTAAAAGCTTGGACTTCAGTACTGATAAATGGTTCACCCTCACCTGATTTTATGTTGCAAAGAGGTCTAAGACAAGGCTACTCAATGTATCCTCTTCTTTTCGCACTTATTGGGGAATGCCTGCACCAAATTATGCTTAGAGGCATTAGCACTGGGATGTTCTCAAGAACTAAATATACTGATATGGGCCCTGAGATATCTCACCTTGAATTTGCAGATGACACACTCATTTTCATTGAGGCAGGTACCCAACAAGGAATAAATCTCAAGCACACACTTCTCTTCCTACAAAAAGACACTGGTCTGAAGATCAATTTTCTTAAATCTAAAGTCTTGATACTCAATTCTTGTTTAGTCTCCATTGAGGTCATCACTAACATTCTTGGTTTCTCTTCTATGGATCTTCCTTTTGACTACTTGGGCTTCCAATTGGGTGCTAACCCTAGAAGGAAAAAAATCTTGGGAACCTATTATAAAAAAGTTCAAGACCAAGCTGAATCTTTGGCAAGGTAAATTCAGATCTTTTTTGTGGCAGATTAACACTCATCAAGTCTTTCCTTTCCTCACTCCCACTGTATTACATGTCCCTGTACAAAGCCCCCAAAGGTGTCATCAAAGAATTGGAAAAATGGTAAAGGAGATTTTGTGGGGTGGAACAATCTCAAAAAAGGTGTTACACAAAGTTAGATGGGATCTTGTTTGCAGACCAAAGAAATTTGGGGGTTTGGGCATTAGAGATCTTCATGTGATGAACAAGGCCTTACTTGCTAAATGGTGGTGGAGGTTTGCAACAGAAAAGAACTCTCTCTGGAAGCAGCTATCGTGTGTTAAATTTAGGTGGGATTTGTCAGCTTGGGATCTATCAAAGATGTCTTTACATAATGGCCAAAGTTTCTTGAAACATTTGGATTCTCTGTTGGATAATCCTTTCTTTGCTGATAAGTTTGGTGCAGGTGTCTGGAAATTCAGTATTCAGTATTGTTCTGGGAGGATGTTTGGCTAACCAATATACCTTTAAAATTCCAATTCCAAAGACTCTATCATCTCAGTACACAGAATAATTCATTGGTTAAGCAATTCTGGATAGAGGGAGATTGGATTTTGGACTTCAGAAGATTTTTGAGAGGTTGGGAAAAGGGACAATTCTTATTATTAAGTAACCTATTGAATCAATTTCCTAGCTTATCTATGGGAGATGACAAAGTGCTTGGGAGATCTGATGAGAAGGGTTTCAGTGTTAGGAAGATGTATCAAGCCTTTGAGGAACCATCTGTGGAAACTTTGGATTGGCCTGCATTAATCTGGTCTCTGGTCCTCATTGGTTCCCCCCCCCCCCCCCCCCCCCCCCAAATTCCTGGTTAGTGTGTATGCAAGCAATACCTACTAAGTGCTTCTTACTTGCCAGAGGTCTCTATAACAATGACATTTGGTGCCCTTTATGTAAGGAAGAACCTGAGGAGGTTGATCATTTACTACTTGGCTGCATATTCTCTTGTGAGATTTTGGGGGCAATACTCAGTTGGTGGGGAATTCAAACGATCTGCCCTGATTCAATAAAAAATTGGCTTATTTCTTGAAGGCAACTTGGACCACATAAATCAAAGAAACAATGGTGTTTGATAACATTAGTAGTGATCTGGAGACTTTGGTTGTGCATAAACAATTCTACTTTCAATGGTATATTACTATCTTCTGAGGTTGTAGTCCAACAAATACAAAGTGATACCTATCAAACCTTGTGGGCTAGATTCAAGGAGGGTGAATTTTTTCCCTTTAGTAAATGGATCAACACTCCCTCATTATGCAACAAATTGGGTAGATGTTTGGCTTCCACTACTACTGCACTTGTTCAGTGATGACTTGACTCTGGGGTGGGGTGGGGAGGGTTTAAAGGGTGGGTTGGGGAGTGATTTGTTGTGAGTTTTTTCTTTTCTGTGAACTTCTGGTTTCGAACTCCCTGGGTAATTACAACTTCTGTGAGTGGGTTGGAGGCATCCTACTACTCCTTTTTTCTCTGTTTTCCCTATGCTCATGTGTGAGGGTAGTTTTAATTGTGAGTTTTGAGAGTGTTTTGCTGTACTTTTGTTGTACTTCTCGTTTGACAGGTAGGTGTTTCTTGATCATAACCTGGTTTAGAAGATTTACTATCTTTTTATCAAAAGATTGGGCTGAAGAGACTTCTGCAGCAACATCGTGGAGATTGGATTAAACCGGCAACACTTGGGTAACTTGCAACACAAGACTTGGAATATTTTGAATTTGAATTATTGCACTTGGAATTACTTGACAACCAAGTTTCGCTGGGAATGGGGCTTTTGTAATATTTTCTCACGTTTTTGATCGTCACTCTTCTGTTTCAATGTTTTCCTTGGGTAGGTTGGGACTCTATCTTTGGGTTTGGGTTAATTACTTGCCTTGGATAGATGTTTTGTTGGTTTTTGGCACAAGTTGTGCACTAAGTACTCTAGATGGAGTTTCCTTTGTTGTAAGCTTTGTTGGAGGGCTTGCCCTTAACCTTGTACTTTTCATCAAAGTCTTGGTATATTAATATATAAAAAAAATTGCTGATAAAAAAAACAGTGGCAATTTTTAATTCTTATGACTTTCATAACCACATAAACGTATCCATTTATTTAATCATTTTAAATGCAATATATTACATTTTGTTGATGTTTAAAATAATTGCAAGCCAAATCAACGAAAAGGGTATATTTAGTTAGTATATTATCATAATAATTTTCAACTAATCTCACATAAATTTGTAACAACTATAAAAAAAACTGATGAACAACATATTGTATTATTGTACTATAATTTTAAAATGTCTCAATATGGAATAGACAAGTAGCACACAATTATTCATCAACATAAAAGACACCACACATATATATTAATTACATTACGAATACAATTATTACTCGCAATCATCTTCAGAGCCTTGAACTGAAACCTTCCTTTTCTGTCACACTATCAGTTTTTCCTCGGGTTACTTTCTCCTTCCCTTTGGTTCGTTTACGTAACACCTAAAACTTTTTATTACATTAAGAATATAAAATAAATTTCAAGACAAACAAATTATCACAGATTAAAGAATGTACCTTCGTTGGCTGGGCTGTAGTAACATGGGAAACATCTTCAAAATTATAGACGTCACACACACTGAAATTATCACTCCCATATTTGAGATTATAGTCTGTCAACTTTATCTTGAATATGTACTTATTTCCAATAAGATCAACAATTTCGGGTGGAAAGTTTGTTGAATCGCCATCGCCTGAATTGAACAATTTCATAGCCGAAGAATCAATTAACCTTTTAGCTATTCGATTTAGAATTGTACATGAAATCGTCCCTGTTCCATCAATAACATCACATTGGACTTTATACCTACATCAACAATTTTTTTGTCAGTAATATTCCACATCATAAAAAATTTACGCCAAAGACAGTGTCACGCCTCATATTCAGTAGAACCGAACCCGGAACGCGAACGATAAAACAATAAATCATTTTTAAACATTTTAAATAAATTGCTAAAAATCACCATTTAGTTAATCAAAATAATAATTTACAACTCAAAAGTACGTCCCAACAAGCGGACAAAAGGCAAGGCGTACGTCGCTAAACTCAAAAGGAAACCCGGACTCCCGCTCCCAGCTCTTCAAGCTTCGAGAGCTCACCTAGTACGTCCCGCGACCAGTACCTGTAGGAAAAGCAGCTAGGGGTGAGCGTTCGCTCACCACCACGGATACCAGACTGACTACGACATACTTAGCAGAACATGTCGGAAACAACAACCCAAACACCGAGGACCACTATCCCCAAACTCAAGTAACCCGACTGACACACAAACTGTTACTTTCCTCAACCGACTCAACACTCGGACACATAATGTAGACCCGACACAACGATTACGACTTCCTCCAAAGACACGAAAGATAACCACACAACACCCAAGATCACAAAGGATCGCACACCAAACAAGATCGCAAAGGATCGCACTCCAGCTACTCAGTCCCCACACACTTTTCCCAACACGTCGGTTGGATCAGGCGGCCGACCTGTCGCACTTTTCCCAACATGACGGTTGGATCAGGCTGTCGACATGTCGCACTTTTCCCAACACGACGGTTGGATCAGGCGGTCGACCTGTCGCACTTTTCCCGACACGTAGTCGGATAAGGCTGTCGACCTGTCACACCCCACCCCAGGCAACCACAATCACAATCACAAGCAAGGCTCAACAACAACAACAACACCGGTTTAACACTCTACAGGCACTCATGGCCACCCAAGACACCAACAGTAAAACACGGGTTCAACAACCCCACGGGCACTCATGGCCACCTAAGATACCAACAGTAAAGCACGGGTTCAACAACCCCACGGGCACTCACGGCCACCCAAGACACACCAACAGTAAAAAATACGGGTTTAACAACCCCACGGGCACTCGTGGCCACCCAAGACACACCAACAGTAAAATACGGGTTTAACAACCCCACGGGCACTCGTGGCCACCCAAGACACACCAACAGTAAAATACGGGTTTAACAACCCCACGGGCACTCATGGCCACCCAAGACACACCAACAGTAAAATACGGGTTTAACAACCCCAAGGGAACTCATGGCCACCCAAGGCACACCAACAGTAAAATACGGGTTTAACAACCCCACGGGTACTCATGGCCACCCAAGACACACCAACAGTAAAATACGGGCTCTCATGGCCACCCAAGACACACCAACAGTAAAATACAGGTTTAACAACCCCACGGGCACTCATGGCCACCCAAGACACACCAACAGTAAAATACGGGCTCTCATGGCCACCCAAGACACACCAACAGTAAAATACGGGTTTAACAACCCCACATGCACTCATGGCCACCCAAGACACACCAACAGTAAAATACGGGCTCTCATGGCCACCCAAGACACAAACTAAACAATCAACCTCCGAGCATAAACAGATGCCTCCAGTAATTCTAATATCGATAAGTTCACTGCTCCTACGACACTACTAAGTGTCACATGTATTTCTATTGTTCGATACGTTCCCGTATCATACGACACCACACGGTGTCGCCTGCCTTTCTAATGTTCGATAAACGTACTTAACCCATGACACCCAAGTGTCACATGCATTTCTACTGTTAACTTTCCCTAGTCAGGGCCGAGATCCGGCTACTTTTCCCTACCTGTATGCTTTCCCCAAAAGCTCACAACCAAGCTCCGGCGTGATCACGAATACTCGCCTAGCTTTCCCTTTCCTCTGTCGGTGGCACGATCGAATAAGAACACAATTTAAAACACTTTTAAGCTTGCAGGCATAAACTGAATTTTAATAAACTTGACGCCCAAAAGTAACCCCAACAATGTCGATCACTCCCAAACTCCCCAATTACTCGACATTTACGATAATGGACCCGGAAAGGCCCGTTTCGCCCTACCCGGCGAATCTGCCCGGGATTGGAAAACGTCCTTCCGGGGCTTCGAAAATTCCCGTTTTCGTTTCTACGGTCTTAGAATAATTCAAGGGTTCCTATGTACTCGACGGAATCACTTTCCGACTTCTGAGTAATTTAATCCGCGTTACAGTTTCTAAACCCGTCAATTACAACTTTCACAATTTAATTCCAAATTTCGATCCGGGTGTGGATTAACGACTTGGGGATCGTCCTAAACCACACGAACACGAAAACCCGATGCCCGAGCATGTGGCCCCACCCGGCCATCCTTGGCCGTGGGTGACTAGGGCCGGTCCACTTTGGTGGTGGCCGGTCCTAGCTCCGGCCAGCCACCTTACACGGTGGCCGGAGCTCCCCCGAGCCTCCGGTCACCGGAAAACGTCCAATCCCTATTCAACCACACACCTCAACTCAACCACAAACTACTAGTTTTAACCCAAACCCTAACTTTCAAACTTAACAAAACGAAAAACGGTTAGATGCTCACCGTAGGGAATGTCGATAGGAGTTCGATTCCTTAATCGTTGAGACGATCTACCGGATGGATCGTCGGGAAAATATTAAACCCTAAACACCCCCTTCTCTTTTCTCTCCTTCTTCTCTCTTCCTTCTAACTCCTTTCTCTTACTAAAATCTCTTTTTTTCCTTTTTTTTGAATGTGTGGCCGAACCCCCCTCTAGTGTAGTCTCCCTTTGTTTTGTCCAATAAACCTACACCACCACATTTGTGACATGTGGCAAGTGGGTCCCACACCTTTTTGGAAAATATCTCTTAGATATTTTCAATCAGATTCGCGAAATTCGGCTGTTTCGGGCCCCGAACGGGCACTTTTTCCAAGAAATTACGAAACTTCACGTGCTACAAGGAAACGGCTCAACTAAGACCGTTGCGACGACGGCTAAGCTTTTCGGATCCAAAACGGACCTCGAATGGACCAAAACGTCACTCGGTTGACTTTTCCAGCAAAAAGTCAACCTTTCCCAAATTGGTCAGAAAGTTGCCCTGAGTCCCCCGGAACTCACTTTGGTCGATATCGGGGTCAACTTAAGTCTGGTATGACCCTCGGGGTCAAATTTAGGTTCATTTAAGTGTCTGTCCAAAAATTTTAAATTTTCCTGTTTTTCGCCGATTTGACTGGCGTTGACCGGGAGTGGTTCTTACAGACAGAATATTTACAAAACAAGAGGTTTGTCTTCCACAGTTTTGCATTTCTCACATGAGTATGTGCCATCTTCATCACATAATCGCCTCAAACACTTCTTACAACCAAGAAAATACCAACCATTGTCTCGAGAAAATGCATTTATAGTGCCAACAAATGTAATTTTGTTCCCATGTACATAACATTATATTAGCAAGAAAAATATTAAACTAAAAACTTGGAATAGAATTAACACCTTATCTTCATTGGCCCATTCTGCATTCAAAATATCAGAAATCATCATGCGATTTTCGTTAGACTCCTCCTCAACAGATTTCTGAACTCCTTCTCCGACGTTTCTAATAATTCTTTATGTTCAAGATTTACATAAACTTGTGTTGCACCAGTGTTTGAAAAATTTAGAACACCTGCAATAATTCCACCGAATTAGAAAAAGCAAAGACAAATTAGAACAATTGCAACAAATCCACATAAATAGAATAAGCAAAGACAACTTCTAAGTATACAACTACTCCTAGTAAAAAATTTAACACTAACCGTCATATTCTTTGATCTTCAAAGAAGTGAAAATGATAATTACTGGATTTGCGCTTGTTTCAGTATGGTATTTGTCAATGAAACATCTAGCATCTTCTCCCCATATGGTGACTTTTACAGTTACAGAACTTCACAAAAACAGAATAGTTAGTAAATATAAAACAAAACTAAGAGATGCAAATCAAAATGAACAAATACTAACTTATCAGTAATTAGCTCCAAGTCTCTCTTTTGAAATCCACCTGAAACAACTTGAAGATCCCAAACTTTTACTAAACACCCAATTAAATCTACATAAATAATTAGTCAATATATAAAATATATTTATACATACAAACAAACCATTATATATACTAACCGGACAGATGGGTATTATCATTAACCCGAGACACCAACTCATCATGGCCAACAAACTCAAAGCCGTTAATTGGAATAGTTGGAACATCTTCTCTTATTTTTTTCACATTGGTGAGGAGGGTAAATGTCAATTTATGTGACTTCTTCACTGGTCGATAACCCCCAATAATTAGCACAACATTATAAGATTTAAAATTATACACACATCAGGTTTATTCATAAAAAAAAGCTCTGAAACGCTCTAAAAAAACCCTAGCCAAACTTTAAGCCGCCACCTCCCTCCTCTCTCCACCGGCGACGGTCGGGCCATCCGGTCTGTCTGTCTCCAGTAGAGACCTTTCCCTCTCTTCTTCTCTCTCCCTTTTCTTGTCCTCTGCTTCTCTTTGGATTTTTTGACGTTTCCGACCTTCCTCTCGCCTGCGACCGGACCTGTGCTGCCTTGTGCGATGTCTCCTGCTGCCCTTCTTCTTTTCTTCTTGGTGTTGGAGGTCGCCTGCAAGAGTTTTTTCCTCGAGTCAGATCTGGATATGGTTCTTGTCTCGTTTGGAGCTCACCGGAAGTTTGTGCCTCTGTTGGGTCCCCGGTGGGTTGCTTCTCGTGGGTTAAGCTCAGGCGAAGGTCCTTTTCTGGTGTAGTGTGTCTTCTTCGTCAGCTTTTCGGCCGGAGCTCTTGGCTTATAGGTGGCAAGCGAGACGTCTCGTGAGCTCAGTCCGACGTCCTTCTGCTTTTTCGGCTTCCTCCTCAAGCTGCTCGTTTAGTCTCCAGATCTTCACAGACTCTACTCTGGTGAGGCGGCAATTTGGTGGTTCTTCAAGCTCCTGTGTTGCTGCCTTAGACGTCGGCGCGTCTATCTGGCAAGGGCGACGGGTTATTCCCAGGTTGGTTTCAAACCGGGTAGGTCTTCTGTCCGATTGGGCCTTTCTCGTTGGGTTGGGTCGGGTTGGTCAGGTCTGTTGAAGGGCCGGGTCGGGCAGGTCAGCTCTACAGATGGGCTGGGCCAGGTCGGGTACTATTTTGGGTCGGGTCGGGCAGTGCTGTTGTTGGGTCTGCTTTGCTTTTTTTGGGTTGGGTTGTGCCGGGTTGTTTTTGAACCGGGTCAGCAACTCCTCCTTCCACCAAGGCGCTTATCGGTTTGCTTAGCTGATTTCTTCGCGTGTTCCTAGTTTCCCTTTACCTGCACCATGCCGGGTTTGAAAGAGATTCGGCCGTCTCTCTGCTCAGTTTGTTTCCCCTTTTTTTCTTGTGTTGCTTTCTATTGTTGGTGGTTCATTCGGTGTTGACCGACGATCGGTTGTTTGTTTCTTGGGGGGAGCTTTCTGGGTGTTTGAGTCATTTTGTTTGAGACTCTCCGGCGAAAGTGGGGGTGCGTGGGTGCGCGTGACACCTTCTTGTTCGTGGTTAAGAATGTTTGCTTTGGCCGATCGGTGGCCTCCATCAAGCTTGTCTCGTGTGATAGCTTTGGTTTCAGTTTATTCCGGCATGGGGTCGGTTTGTGCTCGGTATAATTACAGGCCT
Organism: Erodium maritimum; assembly: GCA_963921825.1. Classification (NCBI taxonomy): domain Eukaryota; kingdom Viridiplantae; phylum Streptophyta; class Magnoliopsida; order Geraniales; family Geraniaceae; genus Erodium; species Erodium maritimum. The sequence continues at coordinate 66,530,414 of OY997588.1, read as the reverse complement.
TCTCCTTTAGGTCCTAACTTGGTGTTGGCCGGATAGGGGTTACCAGTCTCGGTATCGGAACGCTCAGCTCGACAGCCTCAGTCCCCGGATTCTATTCCCTTTGGGCTACTTTTACTCAGAGACATAGTTTGTATAGTGCGACCATTAATGTGGCGTTTCCCCTCTCTGTAGCGGTAGGTGACAATTCAGTCTGGATAGGTGTTGGCTCGAGCTCGGTATAACTACAAGCCTTCCCCTTTGGATCCTCGCTTGGTGTTGGCCGGCGAGGGGATACCGATCTCGGTGTCGGAACGCTCACCTCGAGTTCCAAGATCCGATCTTTGGATCGTTTGAGCGACTGCTTGTTTGGAGGTCCGAGCTCGTACTCGGTAGAAATGCCGGTCCTCCTCCTTTGGGCCTGTTCTCGGTGTTGACCAGAACTGGGTTATGGTGGACTGAGTTCGAGCTCCTTCGTCAGGGTTCGGTTCATCTGCTTCACTACTGGAATCCCTACCTTTTTGCGCTTCATGTTGGTTATATCTGGATTTTTAGATCCTTTGTTTGTCTTTCTTTGCGCTTCATGGTTGTTAAATTTCGGTATTAGACCCGTGTTTTATGTTCGTTGGCTTTCTGCGTGAAGCGGAGTGTGTTTCATCTTATGGTTTCCTTTATTGGTTGGTTTCCTGTGTTAAACGAGGTGGTTCCCTTTGTGTTGGGCTTCTTTGGTTGTTTTGCCCGTGTTGGTTGTTCTTGTATCTTGTAACTTCTCTTTATCCTCTAAGGAGGTTTAATTTAAATTTGCTTTGCTGATCAAAAAAAAAATTTATACACACATCCAATAGCCAACAGATTTTCGAACCGAGGAACCATATTCCGACGAATCGTTGCCCACATCAAAGTACCTTGCCAACAAACAACATAATAAATAATTTAATCGTCTCTAGTTTGGAATAAAATAAAAATACCACTAACCTCTTCATCAACAACAATAAAATCGAGACTAATAAGATCCTTTGTTTTAGCATCTGTTGCCTTCCACAGCCTGCATACTCGCACCGTTATTGGACTATTGATTTCTGCTGCCGTAAGTAACCTCAAACATGTATTCTCCATATCAATATATAAATCAATAACTTACGTGCTAAACATGGAAACATAAAGCATAAATATATGGACAGTAATCGAAAATATGCATCGTTTCATGGAAAATAATATATGTCGTTATTGACAACCAAAAAAATTAAACCAAATGCTAATGTTTTTAATCGCAAATAATTATACATTCGCAATAGCAGATATAGTTAAACAGTTATTGTTGAACAATGGTGTTTGTCAATGATTATCTAAAATGAAAAATATTTTTTAATACACACTAAAAATCTATAAAATTATAAATTTTGGCATTATAAAGTATAATATACGAAAGATAAAATCGTTTAACTATAAACGGAAAGGAGACCAAATAATATATTGATAAAACGCTCTCAAGTGCTACAGTGCATCTTTGAAGCTGCTACAGTGTCTTCATGGTGTTCTTGAATTTATGGGCTTTTCTTCTTTGACAACCTCCATCAGTGTGCTCTTGGTGTTCATGGTTTTCTGGGCTTTGGTGTTGTGTCCTTGATGATCCACCATTAGGACATCGGACCATAAAAGCTTTTCTGGGTTTTTGGTTCATCTTTCACTTGTCACCGGTATTGTTTCCAGGGGTTTCGCTTCATCTTTTGCTTCGCACCGGTTGTGTTTTTATTCCTCTTGGGTTCTATGGCCTCTTGTAATCTCCCTCTCCAGCCTGCTACAAACTTGTGCTCTTCTCCTTTTTACCTGGATCCGAGACAAGCTTCACTCCCTGAACCTCTTCTTTTGAAGCCTAGGCCTCTATCTCCTACACCCTCAGAAGATAGGAGATACATAAGGGATCACATACAGTGCACAAACATGTTTAACAGTGAGAAACAATTTTTCCAAACAAGGACATATGGTTTAATAAGACTTATAAACTCCAAGTTGCAACAGAGTAAGCAGGGAGAAGAGCTGCCATCTTCAAGTCATGATTCAGGCCCACCTCCAGGTTTTGAAACAAGAATGGGGATGAATGCAGGGGAGACCTCACAGTTGAAGTTGAGGAAGCACAGAAGAAGCCTTTTCCTAGATGAGGATACAGAGTTTGGGAAAAATGGAAAAGGAGATTAGGCCCCCCCCTGTGAAAATACAAGGGGGTAGAGGTTGGGGCAACGTTAAGCTAGTGGAAAAGGATCATTGGGCTTTTGTCAGCAACATCCCTCCTCATTCCAATCCTATCTGGATTGAAGAGCCGTTCAAGGATGCTGGTGAGATCCACACTATTGAAGCTCCTACAAGACCAAACCTGGGAGGGAGATATTTTGCCTTCATACGTTTCAAGCTGGAAGAGGGTCTGAAGAATGTGACTCAAAATTTCAATGGGTGGCAATTGTGTGGTTTTAAAGTCTTCATAACCAAGGCTGGGAGAAAGGAAGACAGGTCACAATCATACTCAACCAGCAACTGTCAATGGAAAGAGAAGACAGCAACACCTATGAGGATAACCAAGCCTACACAACTTCAGGAGCAGAACCAAGTTCCTAATTTGGGGTCAGTAATCACTACCAATCAGAAGAAATTGCTTAGGTCTCATGTTGCTATCTCTTGGAGAAACCTTAGTGCTCAAAGTATTTCTAGAGAGATGGCATTAGAGGGTGTATCAGATGTTGAGGTGAGAGATTTGGGGGAGAGATGTGTGCTCTTGACTTTCCCAGCTGAAGAATTTGAAAGACTAATGCTGAAAGAGAACTCACATTGGCTAGATAATTGGGTCATTGTCTTACCAGGTTGTCAGAGAAGGCTTAGTAAGAATGGGATATTTCAATGGGTATCTATCAAATGAATACCATTTCATGGATGGTGTGAGGAGACAATGGAGACAGCCTTGCAAGGAGTGGGAGAGCTAATCTATACACATCCTCAGTCTATCAAGGGTTTAATCTTGATCAAGCTTTAGTGTTGATACATTCCCCTCAGCTAGCTAACTTCAGTAAGTTGACAAGTGTTCTGTTAAATAAAACCAGCTATCAAACTCTCATTGCTTCTACAGATAGGAACCTTCTTCCTCAATGGGATCCTCCTGCAGGCTCTCCCTCATCCTCTGGGAGTAATAATTCCCTCTCTAGTTAGTTTACAACTCCTACTGAAAGCTTGGAAAAGCCAGAGACTCCATTGTTGAGCCCTATGGGTATCAGTCCTGAGTTAGTACAGAAAAAACATGTTTCCTTTTTAGATTCAACTATTAAGGGCTCTGGAAAAGTGGTGGAAGTTATTACCAATTCTGATTCAAAGGCTTTTTGTAATCCTAGGAGACAAATTATTGAGCAACATCTGAGCATTAATGTGGAGAATGAAGGGAACAATAGTGGTAATTCTTGTTTGGATTCTAGCAAAGGAACAGAAGGAATCCTTGTCAGTGAAGATGTTTTACTAAATGCAGTAGTAAAGGACTCCTTTGATTCTTCATCTTTAATGAATAGCAACAAACATTCTCTTGTTGGCAGTCCTGCAACAAACATTCAAGATCCACCTGTGGAAGAAGAAGCTCATATTCTTTTGTCCAATAGGTTTAGCCCTTTGGATATTAATCTCCCATATGCCTTGTCAGACCATATTACTGTTGACTCTTTAGGAACAGGTTCTGATGCTAATTTAGTTGAAATTGAGAATGGCATTAATGTGATTGTAAGAGTTGAAGACAGCAGCAATACTCAAGGACCACCAGCCAGCCTAGTTTTTGAGAAGGGAGCTTTTTTAGAGGGAAACCAAACTCAACTACTATCTCTCACTACTGTTGGGACCAATTTTTCGAATTCTCAGTCTTGTTCTCCTCAGACCAAATTGAAAATTAGCAAGAGGTAATCAAAGAAGCCTCATGTTTCATACATCTATGATACCAGATCAAGAAGAGGAATGGAGACACCACTTGTGCAGCTATCAGACAAGAAGAAGAAAGAAAGCATATTAACCTCACATGTCACTAAGGAGATTAAAAGACCCTGGGATTGTTGTAAGGCTATTGGGTTGAAAGCTTTTGAAGCAGATGATTTGGTAGTGGATCAGTTTGATAATCTTGAAGCTGAAATAAACCAAAGAGTGATTTTTGAAGCTGATTCTGATGATAACTTTCTTGATCTATAAGGAGAAGAAGATAATTGTCCGGATGAAATAAAATCTCAATCCAGAGCCATTTTTGATCTCTAGTCTGAGATGAAGATCCTCTCATGGAATTTGAGAGGAGCTGCCTCTACACAAAAGCATAGGGCATTAAGAGGTCTCATTCTGAAACACAAACCTGGGTTCCTTATGTTGCAAGAAACAAAGCTTCAAAATTTGCCTCCTTTTTTCCTAAGATCTCTAGGGCTATCTGGAGATTGGGAGCTTGAAGCCTTAGATGATGTGGGTCTTTCTGGGGGTATTTTCTCCTGCTGGGATACTAAGGTTTTCGAAGTTCAATCCCTCAAACCTATTCAACATGCTTTTATCTGGACTGGTTTTTTAGAGGATTGGCAGATCTATATCTCTATTATCAACATTTATGCTCCTTGTAATGTTAGGGATAGGAGATCATTGTGGTTATCTTTAGCTACTGAAATAGCTAAGTTGGGGGCTTATTATATCTGTGCAGGGGTTTTAATGCAGTCTTAAACCCTGATGAAAAAACTGGGAAGTCTATCTCCACTTCCTCAACTAGGAGTTTCAATAAGTTCATTTTGGAAGTGCCTTTACTTAATCTCCCTCTCTCTGGAGGTAAATTTACTTAGTTTGGACCCAATTCCTCTGCCTCTAGGATTGATAGGTTTTTGCTTGCTCCCCAAGTAATGGCCTCTTTTCAAAATATCACCCAAACTTGCTTTGCCAGGTCCATCTCTGATCATAAACCTCTGGTGTTGGCAGACCCATTTGTGGATTGGGGTCCTAGACCTTTTAAATTTCTGAATGCTTGGTTAGATCATCCTTTGTTTCTTAAAGATGTTGCTCTTTTCTAGGAGAATCTTGTTGTGGTGGGGGAGCCACACTTTGTCATTTGGATGAAATTGAAGAAGTTAAAGGATTTTCTCAAAGTTTGGAATGTGGAGGTCCTTGAACATTTGGAGAAGAGAATTGAAACTCTACATCACAAGATTAATGATCTTGATGTTTTGGTGGAGACAGGGTTTTGAGTGGGACTGAAAGATCTCAAAGGGCTCAATATAGTGCTGAACTGATACAAAAGCTTAAAACTCTTGCTAAGGTTTGGTGTCAAAAGTCTAGAGCCAAATGGATCAAAGAGGGGGAGAGATGCTCCAAGTACTATCATCTGTTGGCTAATTTGTCTTCAACAAAGAAGAAAATCTCACAAATATCTAAGGGAGGCCAAATTTTTACTAATCCTGTAGATATAAAGGAAGCAGCCTTTAAGTATTTTGGATCTGGATTTCTGAAGACAAACACTATTGACTCGGATATATCTCAACTACCTTTTAGCCATATTTCTCATACTAAGGCTAAATTTTTGGAGAAACCTTTCGATGCAGAAGAAGTTCATTTTGCAGTCTTCAGTTGTGATGGTGAGAAGGCATCTGGACCTGATGGCTTCACACTTAAATTTTTTCAGAAAGGGTGGGACTTTCTTCAGGAAGATATCCTAAAATTATGCTTTCACTTCCACTCTTCTGGGGCTTTAGGGAAGGGGATCAACTCTTCTTTCTTCACTCTAACTCCTAAAGTTGATAGTCCCTCTGGTTTTGATGAATACAGGCCCATTAGTTTGGTGGGAGCACTTTACAAGATAATTTCCAAAATCTTGACTGTTAGACTAAAGACAGTTGTGGACCAATTAGTGAGTGATGTTCAGTCAGGGTTCATTACTAGGAGGCAAATCATGGATGATATTCTTATAGCCACTGAAATACTCCACTCTGTCAAAGCATCAAATGAAGAAGTAGTGTTGTTCAAAGCTGATTTTAAAAAGGCTTATTATCACTTGGATTGGAATTATCTAAATAATGTGTCGCATCTGATGGGGTTTGGAAAATTATGGAGACACTGGATGTCTTCTTGTTTTAAAGCTTGGAGGTCAGTGCTTATTAATGGATCTCCTTCTTCTGATTTCAAACTAACCAGAGGGCTTAGGCAAGGGTGCTCTCTCTCACCACTTCTTTTTTCCTTGGCTGCTGAGGGTCTTCATCTCATTCTCAAGCAAGGTATAGCTTTTGGAAACCTTGAGGGTGTCACTTGTGGTAGTTCAGGGCCTATGATCTCCCATCTTCAATTTGCTGATAACAGTCTCATCATTATAAAAGCAAAGCCTTCCTCTATTCATAATCTTAAGTCATCTCTCAAAGATTTTCAAATTGCTTCTGGTTTGAAGATCAATTTCAGTAAGTCAAAAGGGGTTCTATTAAATCCTTGTAGTATGAGCATTGCACTGTTAGCCTTGGTGCCCGTAGTCCGATCATAAATGTCCAATTGTAATTATCATCGTTGGCAATATAAATAAAGCGGCTTTTATATTACTTAAGTGTTGGAGTAATATGTCGTGTGTATTTCCGATCTATGCCCACCATGCGAATAGAACCATAGATCAGGATGGATTACACTCGATGAGGTCCCTAGTCAATAGTCTTCGCTGGAAGCGACTAGTATGAAATATGACTCTTGATGGCTTACGTTCTATTAGCCATAGGAAAGGGTGCCGGAGTCTGATCATAAACATCATGTGAGACATGATGTTGGATGACCCGACCTGAATATGTTCCATAGATTAAGTCATGAACATGTTCAGAGTCGTAGCTTGTCAGGTATCCTTAGACCAAGGAGTCTATATGATTGCTATGCAGTAAACAACCAAGTTTGACCTGAAAGCCCAACGTTGCACCGTGACTGGCCTTCCATAACGGCCAGGATTGGCTTGGGGAATGACTGCATGAGTGACATGATAGACGGCTAAGGGATTTATCCCTCATACTGCGGTATGGGAAAGATATCTGGTTCACAGCCGCTTGATCGAGAGTGACTGACCGGAAAGCATGGCCATGCACATGATACTGGGTATCATAAGGTCAGTCATCTCACATATCAAGGAACATGGATTGAGGATAATAAGGATGACGGCTTTATGCCTTATCTCAATCCGGATATTGGTGATAAAGGGATAATGACAAGGACGGCTGAAAGGTCAGAATCGACAGGGCACGATTCGTTATGCAGGGTCGGGTAATACTGAGTCTCGTCAGTCGCCACTTTGGTAAGATCAAGTAAAATGGGATTTTACGTTGATCTTACCGACATGCATAGACCTAAGGGTCACACCGACAGTTTGATACTCGATAAGAACATGACGAACCTGAGTTGGAGGGAATTGTGGCGGGGATCGCCATAGTGGACCGGCTAGCATATTAGGCTCGACATGGGCTCTCTTGGAGAGGCCCATGGCCGGCCCATATAGGCTAGGCCCAACAAGGACTCAAGTCATTAGATGATTATTAGTCTTGTTGACCAAAATTGGGTGGGACCCAATTTCCACTAAACTAATAAACTAGGTAGTTAATTAGCTCCACCTAGCATCTTGGCATGGACACTTGTCTTAAGTTGAGAGTTAAGTAATTTCACTTAACTAAGCATGCAAGAGAGGTCGGAGAAGATAACATGCAAGTGTAGAGAATTAGAGAGAGAGTCTTCTTCTTCTTCCTCTACCTTGGCCAAACCCCCTCCAAGCTTCAAGGTTGGTTTTTCATGTTCTTGAGTCATCAAACTCAAGAACTACGTTGGCTTTGATTCCGTTAAGGATACGTAGGCGTCCAAGGGGCTCAAGCCATTCAAAGTTGGGTGTTATTGAACCAATTTCGGACAAGTAGAGGGTGCTGATTTTCAGCACAGTTTTGTCCGACCAGTCAATTTGAAGAGCACGATCGGAGGTTCATCCGAGGTCCGATGAAGCTGATTTTTGGAGTGAACGTTATCCAAATATGGTTCTTCAATCTGACCAAATGGTTTTGAATTTCAACGGTTAGTTTGTGAGATATACGAGCTGAAAGATGAAGCACTTGCAAAGGTGATGTACATAAACCTTTGCTGAATTTTCAGACTTGTTTTTCATATTTGGTAGATTCATCTCGATTGATTCGTGGTTAATCTTCCGCTGCATTTTGTGTTTAACATGTCCACGACATTGAGATCCCAACAGTGGTATCAGAGCTTGGCTACCAACGGGAAAAACAAGAGCTGAAATTTTCAGCTTTGGTGCTGGAAATTTTGAAGTGCTTGCTGGTTTTTTACTTAAAATGCTCAAATATGCATGTTAGCTTCTTAATTTCATGTTTTTGCATATATGGATGTATGCTTGATTGATAACATGATTTAATTTCTTGCATGTGGTTATTATGCATGAAATTGGATTTTTTGGACAAAGTTTAATTTTTGGGGTCACGAGACCGGGACTCTCGGGGAGCCGATCCCGTGACCGGATGGGGCTCCGTTGGACGGAGCTAGGCCGAGTCGTGACTATTGGATAGTCGGAACGCTGGGGCTAAACCATTTGGGGAATTATGACAAGTTTGGAACCGTCATGATGAACCACAAAATTAAACGTTCGGAAAATTCATTTTTGAAACCAGTTTCGATAAACCGTGTAATAATTTTCGAAACTTGGAAGCTAACTAAAATCAGTCATATCTCGGTGTTTGATAACACGCTGTATGATGTGATGATTTATGCATGGTGCACGTTACTAAGCCCCGGGTAGTTTTATCGCTTTTCTCGGACTGCGTGCCGATAGTGTTAGCGTGTAACTATTCTTTTAAAGGTGTGGTCATCGTACCACTTGTTTGTAATAATTATTATTTCCCGACCAGCGAGTCGTGTATTTTATTGTAACCGTTATTGCCGGCTTGGAGACCAAGGAGCTCAAGAGGCGAGTGGGAGGCCGCAGGAAACGGCTTGGAGCAGATGGACATCAAGGGGCGAGTGGGAGGTCCACGTTGCCGGCTTGAAGTCAAGATTGCTCAAGACCGGGTTGGGAATAATTTAGGGGGCTTTGACGTGCATGTCTTTATGCTTGGTTTAAATTTTGCATGATTTTATGGTTAGAATGCATGCTTAGATTTAAACTTTCAAGCAAATCACCTCACATGCAAATATAAAATTGGTTTTAATCGTTTGTTTGTGAATCCTTGAACCGTCTTTACATTGGATGTAGTAGACGAGGTCGAAGGAACAATTACATTGGATGTAATTGGAGACGTCATTACATTTGGAATGTAGTTGACGTTCTCGTCGCATCAATGATGTGCCAATCGTTCAAACACGACAAGACAAGTAAAAACGGGTCATGTCAGATACCTCCCAGTTTATCAACAACTTCCTACTTCCTCGACCTATGGGTGTTGTGCGCCTTAGCGGAGCATCCATAGGAAGGCGTTGTAGTAAGTTTGGTCAGCATATGTGGGTGTCGTGCGCCTTAGCAGAGCACCTACATAGTGACAGGCCATCGTTGAAAACTGGTGGACCCGACTACGATTCGCAGCCAGAGGTTGAGCTAGGGTATCAGATAGGGTAAGCCGTGTACTCAAGTACATACCCTAGCCAAGAGTTGTTGGGTCTCGAGGTAGGGTTGGAGATGAACCAACTCGCAGCGGAAAATCAATGAAAACCAAGAGACAATTAGAACCATGAAACAACTAACAAAGAATGGATTAACAAGAGAAAAATTCAGCACTAGTTCTTACCAAAACAAGAACACCGGTTAACGAATGATTGACTTGAGTCTCCAAGACGCCTACGTATCCACATGGGAATCAAAGCCACGTAGTTCTTCTCTTTGAGGACTCAAGAACACAAAAATGGAGGAGGAAACTAGCCAAACCCGAAATGGCCATGGAAGAGGGAGAGAAAATGTGTTTCCTATTCTTGTCTTGTGTTTGTTATGTTGAAAAAAGATGACTTAAACATAACAAAACCCATGGGCCTCTTTGGGACAAGTATGGTGTCAAGTAAGGTGTAAATAGGACAAAGTATGGCAAGACAAGATTGGGTTAGGTGGTGAATCACCAACACCTTAATCCTTGTCTTGCTTGCTTAGTACTAATTAATCAAGACTTGATTAATTAGTTCCATGGGCCTTGGTTGCATGGGCCTTTCATGGGCCTCTTGGAACATGGCCCGTGGCCATTTCCAACGAGGTTCCGTGATTCGCTCATCGCCTCCAAGCCTTCCATACCGGAAATGTCCAACATTATCCGACGCGATCAATCCCAAGACTCCAAGCCTTGTCTCGATCCGTAAAGTCCTATTCACTTACGGGCACATGACCCAAAACCCAGTTTTGGTCATGTCCCGAGACAACTCCTTTTTGGCCATTCTCCATAAATGTGTCAATGAGTTTCATCCTCCGGTGTGACCCTTAGGTTTATGCATGTCAATAGATCAACGTAAAATCCCATTTTACTTGATCCTATTTAAGTGGCAACTAACGAGACTTTAGTATTGCCTGACACTACATAACGAATCGACCCTGTCGATTCTAACCTTTCCGTCGTCCCTGTCATTATCCTTTTATCTCCGATATCCTGATTGAGATAAGGCATAGAACCGTCATCCTTATTATTCTCAATCACCGTTCCTTGATATGTGAGATGACTGAAGATATGATACCCAGTATCATGTGCATGGCCATGCTATTCTTCCAGTCACTCTCGATCAAGTGGCCGAGAACCGATATCTTTCCCATACCTTAGTATGAGGGATAAATCCCTTAGCCGTCTTTCGTGTCACTCATGTAGCCCGTCCCCAAGCCAATCCTGGCCGTTATGGAAGCCCTGTTACGGACAACGTTAGGCTCAGGTCAAACTCAGTTGTTGACTACATAGCGATCACAAAGACTCCTTGGTCTAAGGATAAATGACAAGCTACAACACTGAATATGTTCATGACTTAATCTATGGCACATATTCAGGGCGGGTCGTCCAATATCATGTCCCACATGATATCTATGATCAGACTCCGGAATCCCATTCCAATGACTAACAGAACGTAAGCCATAAAGAGCCATCTTTCATACTAGTCGCTTCTAGTGAAGCTTTGTTGACTAGGGACCCATCGAGTGTGATCTATCTCGATCTATGGTTCTATTCGCATGGTGGGCATAGATCAGAGCACACATCGATATATTACTCCAACACATAAGTAATATAAAGCCGCTTTAATTTTATTGCTAACGATGATATATACATTTGGACATTTAGGATTGAACTACAGGCACTAAGACTAACAATCTCCCACTTGCCCTAGTTCCAATCTAAACTCCAATATGTCCCCATCGACTTTACATGTCTAACATGTTCAGGCAGTGACACTGCCTTAGTCAAAGGGTTGGCTATGTTATCATATGTTGCAATATCGGTTATCTTCACTTCACCTCAGTTCAGTATTTATCTGATGAGGTGGATACGCCGCAGTACATGTTTGGATTTGTTATACGATCTAGGCTTTTAGCTTGCGCAATGGCCCTTGTGTTGTCGCAAGATGGATTCACCAGGATGGATGGGTTTTTAATTACACCCAGCCCTGCCATGAATTTCCAAATCCACATAGCCTCCTTAGCTGCCTCTGCAACATCCATGTACTTGGCCTCTGTCGTAGATTTGGCAATGATATCTTGCTTTACGCTCTCCCAGCTAAAGCTCTTCCATTCAGCGTAAACACATATCCTGATTGACTTCTAAAGTCATCTGGATTTGTCTTGGAAAACTAGCGTCTACTTATCCTTCGACGACTAGTTCAACATCATCTTTCCCCCGGGTTAGAATGATGTCTACTGGTACAACATAAGGCTTACGAGACGTTTGGTCTCATACATGTCATGGCATATATGATCGATCTTGCCCCCAGGCGCATAGGATTCTCATCATCCTTTTCAGCTCATCATGTGTCTTAGGACACTGAGTCTTGCTGAGATGAATGCCATGACTAGTGGGTAAGAGTCCTTTCTTTGAATCGAGCATTAAGAACCTACTCAATGCCTTGTTCACATAGGTTCCCTGACTTAAATCCAAGACCCTCTTGGTGCGATCTCTACATATCTTAATCCTTAAGATATAAGAAGCATCGCCTAAGTCCTTTATTGAAAAACACTTCCTCAACCAAGCTTTAGTCTCGTGCAAGGTTTGGGATGTCGTTTTCAATGAGAACCAGAAAGGTAATCTTGCTCCCACTAGCCTTCTTATAAACGCAAGATTCATCCTCGTTCTTGATTAAGCCAAATCCAATTACAGCTTCATCAAAACGAAGGATCCAACTCCGAGAAGTTCGTTTCAATCCATAAATGGATTTCAACAACTTATAAATCTTTCCTTTATTCTTCGGATCGTCAAAACCTTTGGGCCGAGACATACAAACGTACTCAGCCAAATTTCCATTTAGGAAAGCGGTTTTGACATCCACTTGCCATATCTCGTAATTATAATACGCAGTTATGTCAAGAAGAATTTGGATCGATTTTGACCATAGCCACTAAGGAGAAGGTTTCCTCATAGTCAATCCATGCCTATAACCTTTCGCCACCAGTTGAGCTTTGTAGGTCAGAGGGTTTCCGTCCATGTCCATCTTCACCTTGAAGATTCATTTGCTGTTAGTCTTAGTGCCTGTAGTTCAATCCTAAATGTCCAAATGTATATATCATCGTTAGCAATAAAATTAAAGCGGCTTTATATTACTTATGTGTTGGAGTAATATATCGATGTGTGCTCTGATCTATGCCCACCATGCGAATAGAACCATAGATCGAGATAGATCACACTCGATGGGTCCCTAGTCAACAAAGCTTCACTAGAAGCGACTAGTATGAAAGATGGCTCTTTATGGCTTACGTTCTGTTAGTCATTGGAATGGGATTCTGGAGTCTGATCATAGATATCATGTGGGACATGATATTGGACGACCCGCCCTGAATATGTGCCATAGATTAAGTCATGAACATATTCAGTGTTGTAGCTTGTCATGTATCCTTAGACCAAGGAGTCTTTGTGATCGCTATGTAGTCAACAACTGAGTTTGACCTGAGCCTAACGTTGTCCGTAACAGGGCTTCCATAACGGCCAGGATTGGCTTGGGGACGGGCTACATGAGTGACACGAAAGACGGCTAAGGGATTTATCCCTCATACTAAGGTATGGGAAAGATATCGGTTCTCGGCCACTTGATCGAGAGTGACTGGAAGAATAGCATGGCCATGCACATGATACTGGGTATCATATCTTCAGTCATCTCACATATCAAGGAACGGTGATTGAGAATAATAAGGATGACGGCTCTATGCCTTATCTCAATCAGGATATCGGAGATAAAAGGATAATGACAGGGACGACGGAAAGGTTAGAATCGACAGGGTCGATTCGTTATGTAGTGTCAGGCAATACTAAAGTCTCGTTAGTTGCCACTTAAATAGGATCAAGTAAAATGAGATTTTACGTTGATCTATTGACATGCATAAACCTAAGGGTCACACCGGAGGATGAAACTCATTGACACATTTATGGAGAATGGGTAAAAGGGAGTTGTCTCGGGACATGACCAAAACTGGGTTTTGGGTCATGCGCCCGTAAGTGAATAGGACTTTACGGATCGAGACAAGGCTTGGAGTCTTGAGATTGATCGCGTCGGATAATGTTGGACATTTCCGGTATGGAAGGCATGGAGGCGATGAGCGAATCACGGGACCTCGTTGGAAATGGCCACGGGCCATGTTCCAAGAGGCCCATGAAAGGCCCATGCAACCAAGGCCCATGGAACTAATTAATCAAGTCTTGATTAATTAGTACTAAGTAAGCAAGACAAGGATTAAGGTGTTGGTGATTCACCACCTAACCCAATCTTGTCTTGCCATACTTTGTCCTATTTACACCTTACTTGACACCATACTTGTCCCATGCCTTTAGTTGGACAAGTATGGGTTTTGTTATGTTTAAGTCATCTTTTTTCAACATAACAAACACAAGACAAGAATAGGAAACACATTTTCTCTCCCTCTTCCATGGCCATTTCGGGTTTGGCTAGTTTCCACCTCCATGTTTGTGTTCTTGAGTCCTCAAAGAGAAGAACTACGTGGCTTTGATTCCCATGTGGATACGTAGGCGTCTTGGAGACTCAAGCCAATCATTCGTTAACCGGTGTTCTTGTTTTGGTATGAACTAGTGCTGAATTTTTCTCTTGTTAATCCATTCTTTGTTAGTTGTTTCATGGTTCTAATTGTCTCTTGGTTTTCATTGATTTTCCGCTGCGAGTTGGTTCATCTCCAACCCTACCTCGAGACCCAACATTTGCATCCGATGGTCCTCACACCATTGATGGGATCAACCGGTTCCCAGACTCGGTTGTCCGACATGGATTGCATTTCCTCCCTCATGGCTCCCAGCCATAACTCGGAGTTGGGCCCATCCACGACTTCCTGAAAGGTGGCTGGATCATCGTGATCCACCATGACTTCATTGTCACCTCCGGATACCATATCTTGGAGGTGGAAGATTGACCCTTTCAAATCGCCTTGGACCTTCCGGAATTGTAACAGGAATTGGTTCTTACTCTACGACAATCTCTGGCTCCTTTCTACTGGGTTGTCAATTGGTTTAGACAGATCTGTACCATCCTGAATTTCTTCGAGATGCACAGTCCTCCCAATGACGTCTTTGGAAACAAAACTTCTTTTCCATAAAGACCCCACCCCAAGCGACGAACACCATGTTCTCACTGGGATTGTAGAAATAGTATCCCCTTGTTGCTTTGGGATACCACACGAAGGTGCATATCTCAGATCTTGGTTCGAGCTTAGTCGAAACCAAATGTTTCACATAAGCCTCGCAACCACAAATCTTTAGGAAGGACAAAGCGGGCATCATCCCGTACCATTTTTAAAATGGTGTCCCTTCCACACCATTCGTCGAAGCCCGATTCACTATCAATGCGGTTGTCTCTAGAGAAAAACCCCTAAAAGAGATTGGGAGATCAGTCCAACTAATCATGGAACAGACCATTGTCTAACAATGTCCGATTTCTCTGTTTGGCTACACCTTTCAACTACAGTGACCTAGGAGGAGTCCATTCCAAAAGGATCCCATTCTCTTTTAGATGATCTAATAACTCTGTGGTCAAGTATTTTCCACCTCGATCCAATCGAAGTGCCTTAATACCTTTGTCGAGCTGGTTTTCTACTATAGTCTTAAACTCTTTGAATTTATCAAAAGCTTCAGACTTATGTCTCACCGAAGAGACATAACCATATTTACTGTAATCATCAGTAAATGTGATAAAGTAGTTAAAACCCCTCCTGGCAAGTGAACTTATTGGTCTACACACATTCGAGTGTATCAGCCCCAATAATTCACCCGCCCTTTCATCGCGATCGATAAAGGGCACTTTAGTCATTTTGCCCATCAAACAAACCTTGCACCTATCGATCGAATGGAATTCGAATGAACCTGAAAGCCCGCACTTCTGAAGTGCTGATAGGCGCTTCTTGTTTATGCGACCCAAATGACAGTACCATAACAGAGTTAGGTTTAAATCGTTGGATTTAGACCTCTTGGTATTAACAGAATATATAGAACTTGAGGCATTGTTACCCATATCTAATATGTACAATCCTCCAACCATGTCAGTACTGGTATAAAACATATCATTGCATAGAACATTGAAAACTCCATTTCCAATATTAACATTATATCCTTCCTTGTCAAACACGGATACATATATAATATTCCTACTAAAAGTAGGTATGCAATATACATTATACAATACTAAGACAAGGCCTCTTGGCAAAGCAAGACTCATGGATCCTACAACAGTTGCCACAACTCTGAGGTCCATTTCGTGCTTTCCAAATCTCTCCTACTTTCAGCCACCATATATTAGTGCATGTGTGAGATTCAGTCATGGTATCTAATACCCATGAATCTTTGGAAGTAGAGAGATGTAGCTCTATAGAGTTAATACCGAATGAAGGCACGATCCCACCGCCCTTCCTTAGATCATCCAGGTTTCTTGATGAAGGCGCAGTCCTACTGCCCTTCTTCAGATCATCCAGGCTATTTGATGAAGGCGCAGTCCCACTGCCCTTCTTCAGATCAGCCGTGAACTTCCTGTAATCTCGGTTCCAATGATCAGGCTGTTGGCAGTAGAAGCAGACATTCTCAGGTGTCTCATCTTTCCTGCCAAGTGCGCATGGGCCCAGCCCTTGCCACTTCCAATTCCCTTGTTGACCATCAGAATATCCTTGGATCCCAGATCCCTGAGATATTCTTCTCAGCAGCTGATGACACTTCATGTAACTCTGATATGGTCTTAGAGACAGCCTTGTCAAGGACATATTCTTTGCGTTCAGACTTGAGGACTATCCTCAAAATTCTGTACCAGTCCAAATTGTTTGTCCCATTTAGCTTGACCTTGTCAAGAATGGTTTTTAATGACAAACTATTAATGTTCGCTGAATTTGCCATTTGATCTACAACAGATAAAATTCAATCAGTAAACTGAATAAATTTTATGAAGATCAAGCTTAAACACCAACAATCAATTCTAAACCTTTAGAATCTGAAACCAAGATCCTTGATTCACTCGATTAAGCTGAACTAATGCTCACCACTTAATCGAGCTATGTAGGTAGGACTCCATCCGATCACATCCAATGTGACTCTTGGCTAGGGTATGTACTTATGTACACGACTTACCCTATCTGTTACCCTAGCTCAACCTCAGGCTGAGAATCGTAGTCGGGTCCACCAATTTTCAACTATGGCCCGTCACTATGTAGGTGCTCCGCTAATGCGCACGACACCCACATATGTCGTCCAAACCTACTACCCCGCTTCCCATGGATGCTCCGCTAATGCGCACGACACCCATAGGACGGGGAGGTAGTAAGGTGTTGATGATTGGGAGGTATCGGACATGACCCGCTTTTACTTGTCCAGTTGTGTTCAAAACTTTGGCACATCCTAGATGCGATGAGCACATCAACTACATTCCAAATGCAATGATGCCTCAAATTACATCCAATGTAATTCTTCCTTTGAACCCGTCAACTACATCCAATGCAATGACGGTTCTAAGGGTTCACACACAAGGATTAAAATTCCAATTTTATCTTTGCATGTGAGGTGATATGCTCGGTAAATAAAGTTAAGCATGCAATTCTAAAACACATAGAATTAATCATGCATAAACTAAACCAAGCATAAAGCGATAAATGTGCACATAATAGCCCCCTAAACTAACTCCCACTAGCTTCTTGAGCTCCACCGACTCCAAGCCGATGCCAACACCCGAAAAGCCACCAAATGACCTTTTCGCCCTTTCTTCGTCTTGAGTAAAATATTACAATTTAATACACGACTCGCAGGTCGGGAATAAATAAATATTACAAACAAGTGGTTCGACGACCACACCTTGAAAGAATAATTACACGATAACTCTAACGGCTCGCAGGCCGTGAAAAGCGATAAATAATTAAATCGAGCTCGGGGCTATTATGTACACCATGCCAACATCACATCACACATCGTGTTATCAAACAAGAATGTTATCAAACATCATGTGATTTTCCGGTTTTAATTAATAGCCAAGTTTCGAAATTTTTTGATGCTCGGTTTATCGAAACCGTTCAAAAATGAAACTTTTGAACATTTGATCTTCGAGTTCGTCATGACGGTTCCAAACTCGTCATAACTAACAAAACGGTTTAGCCTTGGCATATCAACCATCTAATGGTCATGCTTGGCCTAGCTCCGTCCAACGGAGCCCCGTTCGGTCCCGGTTTCGGCTCCCCGAGAGTCCCGCTCCCGAGACCCGAAAAATCAATTTTTTTTCAAAATTTCCAGATTTGAAGTAATTTTCAAAAAATCATTTTACATGTATTAAATCCATAAACAATAATTTAAAACATGTTATCAAACAATTTAGCAAAACAACATGCCAAAAACGAAACTTTCAAGCAAAACCGAAACTATGAACACCGTCTTGTGAATCCCGAAGGTAGCACGGCTCTGATACCACTGTTGGGTCTCGAGGTAGGGTTGGAGATGAACCAACTCGCAGCGGAAAATCAATGAAAACCAAGAGACAATTAGAACCATGAAACAACTAACAAAGAATGGATTAACAAGAGAAAAATTCAGCACTAGTTCTTACCAAAACAAGAACACCGGTTAACGAATGATTGACTTGAGTCTCCAAGACGCCTACGTATCCACATGAGAATCAAAGCCACGTAGTTCTTCTCTTTGAGGACTCAAGAACACAAAAATGGAGGAGGAAACTAGCCAAACCCGAAATGGCCATGGAAGAGGGAGAGAAAATGTGTTTCCTATTCTTGTCTTGTGTTTGTTATGTTGAAAAAAGATGACTTAAACATAACAAAACCCATACTTGTCCAACTAAAGGCATGGGACAAGTATGGTGTCAAGTAAGGTGTAAATAGGACAAAGTATGGCAAGACAAGATTGGGTTAGGTGGTGAATCACCAACACCTTAATCCTTGTCTTGCTTGCTTAGTACTAATTAATCAAGACTTGATTAATTAGTTCCATGGGCCTTGGTTGCATGGGCCTTTCATGGGCCTCTTGGAACATGGCCCGTGGCCATTTCCAACGAGGTTCCGTGATTCGCTCATCGCCTCCAAGCCTTCCATACCGGAAATGTCCAACATTATCCGACGCGATCAATCCCAAGACTCCAAGCCTTGTCTCGATCCGTAAAGTCCTATTCACTTACGGGCACATGACCCAAAACCCAGTTTTGGTCATGTCCCGAGACAACTCCCTTTTGGCCATTCTCCATAAATGTGTCAATGAGTTTCATCCTCCGGTGTGACCCTTAGGTTTATGCATGTCAATAGATCAACGTAAAATCCCATTTTACTTGATCCTATTTAAGTGGCAACTAACGAGACTTTAGTATTGCCTGACACTACATAACGAATCGACCCTGTCGATTCTAACCTTTCCGTCGTCCCTGTCATTATCCTTTTATCTCTGATATCCTGATTGAGATAAGGCATAGAACCGTCATCCTTATTATTCTCAATCACCGTTCCTTGATATGTGAGATGACTGAAGATATGATACCCAGTATCATGTGCATGGCCATGCTATTCTTCCAGTCACTCTCGATCAAGTGGCCGAGAACCGATATCTTTCCCATACCTTAGTATGAGGGATAAATCCCTTAGCCGTCTTTCGTGTCACTCATGTAGCCCGTCCCCAAGCCAATCCTGGCCGTTATGGAAGCCCTGTTACGGACAACGTTAGGCTCAGGTCAAACTCAGTTGTTGACTACATAGCGATCACAAAGACTCCTTGGTCTAAGGATACATGACAAGCTACAACACTGAATATGTTCATGACTTAATCTATGGCACATATTCAGGGCGGGTCGTCCAATATCATGTCCCACATGATATCTATGATCAGACTCCGGAATCCCATTCCAATGACTAACAGAACGTAAGCCATAAAGAGCCATCTTTCATACTAGTCGCTTCTAGTGAAGCTTTGTTGACTAGGGACCCATCGAGTGTGATCTATCTCGATCTATGGTTCTATTCGCATGGTGGGCATAGATCAGAGCACACATCGATATATTACTCCAACACATAAGTAATATAAAGCCGCTTTAATTTTATTGCTAACGATGATATATACATTTGGACATTTAGGATTGAACTACAGGCACTAAATAAGTAATATAAAGCCGTTTTTACTTGTCTTGTCGTGCCAATCGTTCAAACACGACAAGACAAGTAAAAACGGGTCATGTCAGATACCTCCCAGTTTATCAACAACTTCCTACTTCCTCGACCTATGGGTGTTGTGCGCCTTAGCGGAGCATCCATAGGAAGGCGTTGTAGTAAGTTTGGTCAGCATATGTGGGTGTCGTGCGCCTTAGCAGAGCACCTACATAGTGACAGGCCATCGTTGAAAACTGGTGGACCCGACTACGATTCGCAGCCAGAGGTTGAGCTAGGGTATCAGATAGGGTAAGCCGTGTACTCAAGTACATACCCTAGCCAAGAGTCACATTGGATGTGATCGGATGGAGTTCGGCCTACATAGCTCGGTTGAGTGGTGAGCCTCAGTTCAGCTCAATCGAGTGAATCAAGGTTCTTGGTTCAAGATTCTATAGGTTTAGAATCGCCTGTCGGTGTTTTGAACTCGATCTTCATGATTTATTCAGTTTACTAATTAAATTCACTTTGTCGTGTGGATCAAAATGGCTAACACATCAGCGTACAAAGATAGTTTGTCATTGAAAACCATACTTGACGGGGTCAAGCTTAATGGGACAAACTATCTGGACTGGTACAGAGTTCTGAGGATAGTCCTCAAATTCTAAATGCAAAAGGACATATCCTTGATAAGGCTATCCCTTATGTCCATAAAATGAAGGGGCATCTCAAACATCTTAATTGACTGGGTCTTAAGATAGTGTCGGAGATAGCAACAGACATGGGTCTGCGCTCTCTTCCTCGTGAGTATGATGAGTTCATCGTGAGCTATCATATGCACGATATGGACAAGACCAAGTCAGAGTTACATGGCACGTTTGTAACTGCTGAGAAGAATATCAAGGATCTAGGTTCCAAGGATATTCTTATGGTCAGAAAGGGATCCAGTTTCAGGAGGGAAACTGGTAGTGGCAAGGGCAAGGCCCCTGTGCACTTGGCGAGAAAGATGAGACACATGATCGCTCCTAACCCTCCAAGGACCGGGGGTCCTCAAGGAAGGCTGAGGAGGATGAGAGTGTCTGCTTCTACTGCCAGAAGCCTGATCATTGGATTCAGAATTGCGGGAAAAAGCAGGATGATCTAAAGAAAGGCAGTGGGACTGCACCATCTTTAGGTATTAACCTAATAGAGCTACATCTCGCTACTTCCAAAGATTCATGGGTATTGGATACCAAGGGTGAATCTCACATACGCACTAACGTGTAGTGGTTGGAAGGTAGGAGATGATTGGAGAAGAACAAATTGGACCTCAGAGTAGACAACAAGTAAGGGTTGTAGCGACTGCTGTAGGTTCCTTGGGTATTCATCATCCAAATAGCCTTGTTGTGTTTTGAACAATATATTGCATACCTCTTAGGATCATTATATCTGTATCCGTGTTAGACACCGCAGGATATAATATGGATATTGGAAATTGGATTTTCAATATTCTATGCAATGATATGTTTAAACAAACATGGTGGGAGGATTGTACATATTGGATATGGTGACAATGCCTCAAGCTCTATTTAAAAGGTTGATACCAAAAGGTCTAAATCCGATAATTTAGACCATACTCTGTTTAGGCACTGTCATTTAGGTCTCATAATCGAGAAATGCATATCAGCACTTCACAAGCGCGGACATTGAGGTCCATTCGAATTTCATTCGAATAATAAATGCAAGGCTTGTTTGTTGAGTAAAATGACTAAAGCGCCCTTCATCGATCGCGGTGCAAGGGCGGGTGAATTATTGGGGTAATACACTCGGATGTGTGTAGACCAATAAGTTCGCTTGCCAAGAGGGGTTTTAGCTACTTTATCACATTTACTGATGCTTGTAGTAGAATATGATTATGTCTATTCGATCAGACATAAGTCTAAAACTTTTGATAAATTCAAAAAGTTCAAGACTAAAGTTGGAAACCAGCTCGGGAAAAGTATTAAGCCTCTTCGATTGGATGGAGGAGGAGAATACTTAACTACAGAGTTTTTAGATCATCTAAGAGAGAATGGGATCCTTCGGAATGGACTCCTCCCGGGACACCGTAGTTGAGAGGTGTAGCCGAACGGAGAAATCAGACACTGTTGGACAATGGTCTGATCCATGGTCAGTTGGACTTATCTCCCTATCTCTTTCTGGGGTTATGCTCTGGAGACGGCCGTATTCATTTTGAATCGGGCTCCTACGAAGGCTGTGGAAGGGACACCATTTGAGAAATGGCACGGGGGAGGCCCGTTTTGTCCTTCCTAAAGATTTGGGGTTGCGAGGCTTATGTGAAGCGGTTAGTTCACAGTAAGCTCGAACCAGGATCTGATAAATGCACCTTCGTGGGGTATCCCAAGGAAACAAGGGGATACTACTTCTACAAACCCAGTGAGAAGATGGTGTTCGTCACTCGGATGGGGTCTTTGTGCAAAGGGAATTTGTTTTCAAAGACGTCAGTGGGAGGAATGTACATCTAGAGGTAGTTCAAGATGGTACAAATGCCTCTGAACCACATGACAACCCAGTAGAGGAGCCTGAAGTGGTCGTAGAGCAAGAACCAATTCCCATAACGATTCCTAAAGGTCCAAGGCAACCTGAAAGATTAGTCACCCACCTTAGAGATATGGTAGTTTTGTATCTGGAGGTGATAGTGAGCTAATGGTGGATCGTGAGGATCCAGCCACCTTTTCAGGAAGCCGTGAATGGGCCCGACTCCGAGTTATGGCTGGGAGCCATAAGGGAGTAAATGAAATTCATGTCGGATAACCAAGTCTGGGAACTGGTTGATCCCATCGATGGTGTGAGGACCATCAGATGCAAATAGATCTTCAAGGTGAAGATGGACATAGATGGCAAGCCTCTGACCTACAAAGCCCGACTGGTTGCAAAAGGTTATAGGTAGATCCTGTGGATTGACTATGAGGAAACCTTCTCACCAGTGGCTATGGTCAAATCTATCTAAATTCTTCTTGACATAGTCTCGTATCTTTATTACAAGATATGGCAAGTGGATGTCAAAACCGCTTTTAAACGGGAATTTGACTGAAAACATTTTATGTCTCAGCCCGAAGGTTTTGACGATCCGAAGAATAAGGGATAGATTTATAAGTTGTTGAAATCCATTTGTGGATTGAAACAAGCTTCTCGGAGTTGGAATCTTCATTTTGATAAAGCTGTAATTGGATTCGGTTTTGTCAAGAACAAAGATGAGCCTTGCGTTTATAAGAAAGCTAGTGGGAGTAAGATTGCCTTTCTGGTGCTGTATGTCGATGACATACTACTTATCGGAAACGACGTCCCTGTTTTAAACGAGACCAAAAGCTTGGAGGGGACGTGTTTCGCGATGGACTTAGGCGAGTCTGCTTATATCTTAGGGATTAAGATATATAGAGATCGCACCAAGAGGGTCTTGGGATTAAGTCAGAGCACCTATGTGAACAATGCATTGAGTAGGTTCTCAATGCTCGATTCAAAGAAAGGATTCTTACCCGCTCGTCATGGCATTAATCTCAGCAAGACTCAGTGTCCTAAAACACCTGATGAGCTGAAAAAGATGATGTGAATCCCATGCGCCTGGGAGGGGCAGGATCGATCATATATGCATGACATATACGAGACTGGATGTCTTGTATGCCTTGTGTTGTACCAGCAGACATCAGTCTGACCCTTGGGGAAGGATGATGCTGAACTAGTCGCCAAAGGATATGTTGACGCTAGTTTCCAAACAGATTAAGATGACTTTAGAAGTCAGTCAGGACATCTGTTTACGCTGATTGACGGTGCTTTCAGCTAGAAGAGCATGAAGCAAGATATCGTCGCTGACTCCACGACAGAGGCCGAATACATAGCGGCTGCGGAAGCGGCCAAGGAGGCTGTATGGATTAGGAAGTTCATGGCAGGGTTGGGTGTAATTAAAAACCCATCCAGCCCGGTGAACCTATTTTGCGACAACACTAGGGCCATTGCTCAAGCCAAGGAGCCCAGATCGCATAACAAATCCAAACATGTATTGCGGCGATATCACCTAATCAGAGAGATTCTGAACAGAGGTGATGTGAAGATCACGTATATTGCAACAAATGATAACATAGCCGACCCGTTGACCAAAGCGCTCTCGTCACCCAAGCATGAAAGGCATGTAAGGTCAATGGGATTAGATTGGAATTTAGATTGGAGCTAGGGAAAGTGGGAGATTGTTAGCCTCGGTACCCGTAATCCGATCATAAATGTCCAATTGTAATTATCATCGTTGGTAATATAAATAAAGCGGCTTTTATATTACTTAAGTGTTGGAGTAATATGTCGTGGGCATTTCCGATCTATGCCCACCATGCGAATAGAACCATAGATCAGGATGGATTACACTCGATGAGGTCCCTAGTCAATAGTCTTCACTGGAAGCGACTAGTATGAAATATGACTCTTGATGGCTTATGTTCTATTAGCCATAGGAAAGGGTTCTGGAGTCTGATCATAAACATCATGTGGGACAAGATGTTGGACGACCCGACCTGAATATGTTCCATAGATTAAGTCATGAACATGTTCAGAGTCGTAGCTTGTCAGGTATCTTTAGACCAAGGAGTCTATATGATTGCTATGCAGTAAACAACCAAGTTTGACCTGAAAGCCCAACGTTGCACCGTGACTGGCCTTCCATAACGGCCAGGATTGGCTTGGGGAATGACTGCATGAGTGACATGATAGACGGCTAAGGGATTTATCCCTCATACTGCGGTATGGGAAAGATATCTGGTTCACGGCCGCTTGATCGAGAGTGACTGACCGGAAAGCATGGCCATGCACATGATACTGGGTATCATAAGGTCAGTCATCTCACATATCAAGGAACATGGATTGAGGATAATAAGGATGACGGCTCTATGCCTTATCTCAATCCGGATATCGGTGATAAAGGGATAATGACAAGGACGGCTGAAAGGTCAGAATCGACAGGGCGCGATTCGTTATGCAGGGTCGGGCAATACTGAGTCTCGTCAGTCGCCATTTTGGTAAGATCAAGTAAAATAGGATTTTACGTTGATCTTATCGACATGCATAGACCTAAGGGTCACACCGACAGTTTGATACTCGATAAGAACATGACGAACCTGAGTTGGAGGGAATTGTGGCGGGGATCGCCATAGTGGACCGGCTAGCATATTGGGCTCGGCATGGGCTCTCTTGGAGAGGCCCATGGCCGGCCCATATAGGCTAGGCCCAACAAGGACTCAAGTCATTAGATGATTATTAGTCTTGTTGACCAAAATTGGGTGGGACCCAATTTCCACTAAACTAATAAACTAGGTAGTTAATTAGCTCCACCTAGCATCTTGGCATGGACACTTGTCTTAAGTTGAGAGTTAAGTAATTTCACTTAACTAAGCATGCAAGAGAGGTCGGAGAAGATAACATGCAAGTGTAGAGAATTAGAGAGAGAGTCTTCTTCTTCTTCCTCTACCTTGGCCAAACCCCCTCCAAGCTTCAAGGTTGGTTTTTCATGTTCTTGAGTCATCAAACTCAAGAACTACGTTGGCTTTGATTCCGTTAAGGATACGTAGGCGTCCAAGGGGCTCAAGCCATTCAAAGTTGGGTGTTATTGAACCAATTTCGGACAAGTACAAGGTGTTGATTTTCAGCACAGTTTTGTCCGACCAGTCAATTTGAAGAGCACGATCGGAGGTTCATCCGAGGTCCGATGAAGCTGATTTTTGGAGTGAACGTTCTCCACATATGGTTCTTCAATCTGACCAAAGGGTTTTGTATTTCAACGGTTCGTTTGTGAGATATATGAGCTGAAAGATGAAGCACTTGGAAAGGTGATGTACACAAACCTTTGCTGAATTTTCAAACTTGTTTTTCATATTTGGTAGATTCATCTCGATTGATTCGTGGTTAATCTTCCGCTGAATTTTGTGTTTAACATGTCCACGACATCGAGATCCCAACATGCACAAGTGGCACAGATTCTGGATTGTGGAACCTCTGATCTTCCACTAGACTACTTGGGTTTCCAACTTGGAGCAAATCGAACAAGATACAAGACTTGGCTCCCAATACTGTCAAAATTCAAGAGGAAACTCAATCTCTGGCAGTCTAAGACACTGAAATTTGGTGGAAGGATCACTCTCATCAAGTTCTCCATGTCTTCTCTCCCCCTTTATTACATGTCTTTATACAAAGCTCCTAAAAAGGTGTTGTTAGAAATGGAAAATTGGCAAAGGAGATTCCTCTACAATGGAACAGTTACCAAAAGAGTATTACATAAAGTGAAGTGGGGAGTTGTATGTACACCTAGAGAGTTTGGGGGCTAGGAATAAAGAACCTATATGTGATGAATGCAGCCCTCCTTGCTAAATGGTGGTGGAGGTTTGCCTTGGAGACTAATTCCCTATGGAAAAAATTGTTATGTGCTAAGTATGGCTGGTCTAAGGAACATTGGGATCTCTCACACATACAAATAGCAGGGAATCAGAATTTCCTCAGCCATGTACAATCTCTGTTGGTAGATCAAAGGTTCAGTAGTGCAGTTGGTTTCTCTGGCTTGGAATGGTTTGTAAACAATGGAGAAAGAGTTGATTTTTGGGGGGATATTTGGCTGCTGGATGTTTCATTGAAGGTGAAGTTTCAGAGGTTATTCCACCTTTGTATACACAAGAATTTGAAAGTGGTTCATTTCTGGAATAATGGCACTTGGTATATTAATTTCAGAAGACAACTTAGAGGGTGGGAGATTGGTCAATCCATATTGCTTTCTGAACTCCTTCACCTTTTCTCACTACAAGATTCTGATGAAGACAAAGTGGTTTGGAAAATACATGAAGCTGGTTTCAGGGTTAAGACAATGTATTGGCACTTGGAGGAGAATGGAGCACAAGAGAGACCTTAGGCCAAACTACTATGGTCACCTAATCTTCCTCCAAAGATTTCAGCTTTCATTTGGCTATCTTGTCATAATTCCTTGCCTACCAAGCTGTTTCTTGATTCTAGAGGTTTAAATTTGAGTTTGTCTGAGACCTTATGCCCCTTTTGTGATCTGGACTTTGAAGAGTTAAACCATCTTCTTTTGACCTGTAATTTCTCTTGGTTGGTCTGGTCTGCTGTATTGGATTAGTGGAGTTATAGCTCAGTGATGGTGGGAGATTTTCTTGGCTTCTTATACTCTTGGTCCTGTCTTGGTTTGTCTGCTTCTCAAAAGCAATAGAGGGTGACCATATTTGTGACTTTGTGGCACATTTGGCTAGCAAGGAATGATTTAGTTTTCAATCAGACTCTCAGTTCTCCCTGTAGTGTTCTGCAGAAGATTCAAAGCTTTACTTTTAACTTGGAGTGGTCCTTATTTAGCACACACAAATCTTTCTCCTTTGCAGTTTGGACCAGTGATCCTAAGTTGTGTCAGAGAATTAAAATAGTTTCAATCACTTGAGGTGTTATTTTGTTGGCCTGTCTCTGGTGTCTTTGGTGTGGTGACTAAGATCTGGTGGTGATACTGATTTTCTTCTTGGGGGTTGGGATGGTTTTGGGTGGTCTTTGGGGGTTTAGTGGTGAGCCAGAGGTGAGGTAGGATTTTATTTGGTTTTGGGAGTATACTGGTGTTGAGAGTGGGGGTATTGTTTCTTCTTTTGCCTCTGAATGGCTTATTTTCTGTGTGAGGGTAGGAACTATTAGGTTTTGGTGACTAGAAGTTATTTTCATTTGCTGTTATACTTGTAACTTGGTTGGGGAACACTACCAGTTCTACTTAATTGCAGGTCATAACTTCACTTGCTGCAGTGATGGCCTGCATCAAATGACTTCACTGGGGTTATGTTGCTTGCTAATTGATGAAGACCTGGTGTTACCTTACTTGTCTGATGGCTATTGAAGATCTGATCTGGTGACCTCTTACTAAGATTCTGTAGGGCAATTAGAGGTTTGAATGGGATCCGGCTACATTGTTTGGTGGGTAAGGTTTTGGGGGTTGTGAATTGCTTCTGTTTTATGCAGTAGTTGGGTAAGTTTAGTTAACAGTTTCAAAGGTTTGGGGGGTTTTTTAGGATTGCAATAGTTGCTACAGTGGTTGACTGGAAATTAGATGTAGTGAACCTTTTGTTGGGTATATGGGCACCTGGTTGCTTGAAGATTAAGACTTTGGGGCTTTGGTTCTTTGAATATAGGGGTTTTTTGCTTCTCAAGCAAAATTGTAAAGGGTTTATAAGTTTGGTGTGTTTAGTTACTTTGAGAGTTTTACAACTCTTGGCGTTTTCTTTATTTCAAAGAATTGGACCATCAATAATACATTTGCTAATAAAAAACACTATAAACAGAAATATATAACGATACAAATTGTTAAATTAATCATATAACTGGAGAATTAATTTTATCAGCTCTAACTAACTGGTTTAATTGTACTATCTTATCTCTAAAAACTGAATTTCTGATGCATTATTTATGATGCTATACTCATATTTTGAATTTCAAAAGAATTTGAAAAGATGGAGACCGATGTTATCGAAGAAAAACTTTTGTCAAGTATGGGTAGTACCCATTCTTCACCAGACTATTATTCTATATATTAACATCCACATCATAGTCTAGGATCAAAGGCTAAATTCGAAGGATGGGCAGACTATCCTCCCATATGCGGACTCAAAGCAACAAAAAAACACATACTACCGTGGAAAGTTCACCAACTGGGATGTATATGATAATTTAAGTATTCAATAAATTTATATTAATTTACATTCTACTGATACCCTCTTGTTTTCAGAATGCTCTCGGCAATTCAGTCCGTCCCTTTGTCGAAGATCAAATCAGCAAGATTTTAGGAAATGAAAATCAAGAATTGTGTTCCACAATACTAATAAACTTGGATGAGCATATATCACAGAAGAGGAAATGCGCAACAAAATGTTACCCTCTTTTCCATCCACAGACAAACATGTTCATTTCGCGTCTGTATTCTCTCCTGCACTTTCATGCTGATTGAGTTCAAACATCAACTGTGTCATCAACTTATCCCATGATAAAACCTCCCGTTAACAAAGAAGCAAACTAAATTGAAAATGCTAACGCATTAACGTTGTATTCCTGCTAGACATCCCCAATCTTTATTGGTATATTTTTTCTCTATAGTTATTCAGTATTAAAAACAATGTATTATAGATGTATGTTTATATGAGCCCGTATAGGCTGTTTGTATATAATCTACCTATAGAATAATATTATGTTTTGTTAATCTACTTATAAACAATATATTGTTTGTTATTACTATTTGCCACTTTTTTTTATCAGTAGATTTTTTGATTAAAAACCGAGCTCTCGAGATGAGAGGCAAGGCTAAGGGCAAGCCCTCCAAATACAAACAAAGGAGATTTGATCTGTTGGTACTTGCACCCCAAGTTTCAAATTACAACCCAAACCGTACACCCAAGAGCCACCCCCCCCCCCCCCCCAATACTAGTTCAAATCAAAAAGCTCTCCATGAAGTAAAACATTCTGATACCAAGGGACCAAAACACAGCAACATGCTGCATAATTACCAAACAAAGGAGTCAGCAATAAAGCAACCAAGCTGCAAAACGAGCCCCAACAGAAATGCTAGAAACCTCTGCTGCAGAAGAGAAGTGCATCACTAAAAATCAAGCCTAAAAATGCCCCAATCAACATTAAAACTCAAAAGTTAAGTGTTGGCTGAAGAGTGAACGGATATGCACCAACTAACCAACAGGTGAAGTAGTATGGCCTGTAGAAAGAGTACATAAGAGGAGAAGTAAAGCAAGAAAAAAACACTCAACCTAAGCTAATCCCACACACCAGAAAAAGGGAAAGGAAAGGAAGAGAGTGAGTTTGTATCTAGAGAGGAAACAAACC
This sequence comes from Erodium maritimum, assembly GCA_963921825.1. NCBI lineage: Eukaryota > Viridiplantae > Streptophyta > Magnoliopsida > Geraniales > Geraniaceae > Erodium > Erodium maritimum. Next base: position 66,500,803 of record OY997588.1, on the reverse strand, counting down.
AGAGCAATGAAAACCCCCACACCACCTAAAACTAACCCAACAAGCCTCACCATCCTCACCAGTACCCAAGTAAACCCTCCCACCCACCCCCTCCCAAACACCCAAACCTAGTAACCAGTGAATAATCTTGTGTAAGAGGACTCAGGAACCAATCAGTCTTGCAGGCCTTGAACAAGAGAAAGGATTAGTTATCCATTGAAGAAGGAAAAGGACTGGCCCCTTTTGAACCTGGTCCAAAGACTTTGATAAACATCATTACGAATTTGTTGGAGAATATCTTCAGGATTAAGAGAGATGTTGTTGAAAATAATTTTATTCCTGCCCAACCAGATTCTCCACAGAATAAAAGAAGATAAAATGGACCAATGCTTCTTTGCTGAGTTTGGAGCCAGAGAATTCCAGGATATAAACCAGACCAAAACATTGTCAGGAATAACAGTAATGATCCCCTACCAATCCAAGCATAAGTTCCAAATTTTGTGAGAAACTGAACAACCAACAAATAGATGATCCAAAGTCTCAGGTTCCTCAGAACAAAGAGGATACCAGATACTATCCAAATAAAGACCTCTAGCCAATAAGAAGCATTTGGTTGGTACCACTTGCATACAAATCAACCAAGCAAATGCAGCAATTTTTGGGGGATTCTAAGAGCCCATAAAAGTACAGGCCACTCCAAATTAGTGTTAGGACCCTCATCTAAGCACTCATACATTTTGTGAACAGAGAAACCCTTTGGGTCAAGCCTCCAAGAGACTCTATCCTCACCCAGTGAAAGAAGTTGAAAGTTGTTGAGATGATCACAAAGTAGAGAAAATTGTCCAATCTCCCAACCCCTCAAGGACCTTCTAAAAATTAGAATTCAATCTCCATGAAACCAGAACTCAGAGATAGTTACTCCCTTATTTGTACTGAGATAAAAAAAAAGTCTCTGAAAGACACTCTTAAGAGGTACTTGTAATGGCCAGATATCTTCCCAAAAAAGAACTGTCCTACCAGTTACCACAGTCCATTGAAGCCCCACTGCTCCTACAACATTAGTAAATCTAGGACAGCACAATAGTAATCCCACATGTCTTAGAAAACATTGACCATCTTGCAACAAGAGTTTGGATAGGTCCCAAGCAGAGGGTTCCCACCCATATTTAGCACAAAGTAAATTCTTCCAGAGAGAGTCATGTTCAAGTGCAAGCCTCCACCACCATCTAGCCAACAATGCCTTGTTCATGATATGAAGATTTTTTATCCCCAACCCACCCTCAAGTTTAGGTCTACAAATAAGATTCCATTTAACTCTATGGAGAACCTTCTTAGTCACAGTGCCATTCCAAAGAAATCTTCTTTGCCAACTCTCCATTTCTCTTATCACTCCTTTAGGGGCCTTAAACAAGGACAAATAGTACAGTTGTAATGAGCTGAGAGAGGATTTAATGAGAGTGATCCTATCCTCAAAGCTTCTAGATTTGGCTTGCCAAGTAGACAGTTTCTTCTTAAATTTGTTTAAAACAGGCTCCCAAGTGCTCTTTCTTCTAGGATTAGCCCCCAGTTTAAATCCAAGATAATCAAAAGGGAGAGACATTGAGGAGCAACCCAAAATATTAGCCACTTCCTCCACAGTGACTGAGGAAGGATTGACGATCATCACGTTGGATTTGAGGAAATTGATTTTAAGACCAGTAGCTTTCGGAAGACAAATGAGTGAATGCTTTAATTTAATAGCTTGTTGCCTCCCAACTTGGATGAAGATCAATGTATCATCAGCAAACTGCAGATGAGAGATATCTGGACCTTGATTGTTGCATTTGATTCCAGCAAACATACCAGTGGAGATACCCTTTTCTGTTATCTGATGTAAGGACTCAGCAATTAAAGCAAATAGCAATGGTGAAAGTGAACAACCATGTCTGAGTCCTCTCAATAAAGGAAAGTTTTGTGAAGGAGAGCCATTGATGAGCACAGAAGACCAAGCTTGTATGCATTTCTCCATCCAAGCTATCCAAACAGTCCCAAAACCCATGATCTTCAAGATGTTTAACAGTGCCCCCAATGAATGTGATCATAAGCCTTTTCAAAATCAACTTTGAAAATAATTACTTCCTGGTGAGATTTTTTAATATAATGGAGCAATTCATAAGCAAATAAAATCCCATCAAGGATTTGTCTCCCAGCTATAAATCCTGATTGAACATCATGTACCAGACAATCCATGACCCTTTTGAGTCTAGTAGCCAACAGCTTAGACAAAATTTTATAAGCACTATTTATCAAACTGATGGTCTGAAATCATCAAAAGTCAAAGGAGTACCAGTCTTTGGGATGAGAGTGATGAAACTGGAGTTGATGCCTTTACCAAGTAACCCCCCTTGATGAAAGTGTTCCATAAATTGTAGGATGTCTTGTTTGATAAAGTCCCAACAAGATTGATAAAATTTGAGGGAGAGACCATCTGGTCCATGAGATTTTTCAGCATTGCAAGCTTTGATGGCACTCCAAATCTCTTCCTCAGAAAAATTCATTTCAAGATCTTTGGCATGTGATAAAGACATACTATTAAAAGGAAGGGAGGAGAGATTGATGCATATCTCAGAAGAGTTGATAAATCTTTTAGCAAAATGCTCCTTTGCCACAACTTTGATACTTTGAGGAGTAGAATAATCCACTCCCAATTCAGAGATCAGAGAAATTTTTCTCCTCAATTGATTACATTTGGCCACTAAATGGAAATATTTTGAGCATTTGTCACCATCTTTGGACCATTTCAATCTAGCCTTTTGACACCACAATTTGGCTTGAAGTTTGAGTTTCTGAATGAGTTTTGCATTGAGGAGTGCTCTGTGGGACTTCTCAGAGGGGGTCAACACTCTCACATCTATGATCTCATCTAAACCTTTGATCTCCAGTTTCAACAAATCAATGTCACTATCAAGCCAGCCAAAAGTGGTAATATTCCATTGTCTATAGAAATTATTCATAGCCTTCAGTTTAAACCAAAGTTTATAAGAGGGAGAGCTAACCACCACAGTTGAATTCCAATAATTTAGAATCTCTAAAGAAAGAGGGGTGAGAAGTTCAGGCATTGATGAATTTAAAAAGCCTCGGACCCCCATCAATGGAAGGAGTGAATAACAATAGTGGTTTGTGATCTGATATAACCCTTAGAAGAGCAATCTGAGAAAGGTTACTGAAGACAAAGACAAATTGTGAAGATGGCAGGAATCTATCAATTCGAGATGCCCTTGAGCCTGTGCCAAACCAAGTGTATTTGGTCCCAACCAGTTGAAGATCCAAAAGGCCTAAATTGTCCACAAAACCTCTAAAATCTCTCATGCTAGAAGAGGAGAAGGAAGGACCAGTCTTGTCCAGAGGGTCCAGGATGGCATTGAAATCCCGTGCTATCACAAGTGAGCTATAGAAGTTGTTAGCGTTGGAAGCTATATCAGTCCAGAGAGAAGCTCTAGCATTGTTGACAGTGATGAGGGTATCTGAATCTAAATAACTCTCAGACCAGTATAGAGTCTTGTTATCAACCAAAGAGGAGTGCATCTGAAGAGCACCTTTGTTCCAAATTGTAATGGCACCTCCTGCATTTCCCAGGGCATGTAAAATAATAGCCTCCCATTCCTCAGAGAAACCACAGCTAGATAAGAAGTAATCAGGGATAGTAGAGAGTTTTGTTTCTTGGAGTAGCACCATTGACAGACATTGCTTGGCACACACGTTACGTAAGGCTCTTCTTTTCTGTCTAGAAGAAGCCCCTTTCATGTTCCATGAGAGGATCCTCATGGAGAGGACAAGTCTTGAGTGGGGATGGAAGGTACAGAGGAGGATAGAATCTGACCCTCTTTTATCTCTTCCAAGTCACAGAATTCATCATGTGTGTTGGTTTCTAGTTATACTACTTGATTTTCTTCTCTCTCCCAATTATCAAACTCTGAAGGTACCTGTTCCTCAAGAATGAGAGCATCCAAGCCTAAAGCTTTACGGAAATTCCATGTTCCAACTCCCCCAGGTTGAAAAGAGTGAGGAACTGAGTTGTCCTCCAGGATGGTCGAAGGAGGGTGTGAATTTGGTAATAGTACTTTTGATTTATATCGTGTGTTGTATGCTACATGTTCACCAGTTTTGGTCTTCTTACCCTTTTTCCCCTTAGTAGAAAGCTTAACCTTGTCAAGATTAGAATTTGAGAGATGAAGATTTGAAAGTGATTTTCCCTCCCAAATTGGAGGATTAGGGTTTGGTGTCAAATATTGGGGCCCAAATAAGCAATTAAAGGAGTGTTACTGAGCATCTCATTAATGGCTTCTGCTCCCAATACACCCTGTTGTCCTTGGTTGATGTAAGAAGTCCCATGCACCTCCTCCAAGGAGAAATTGGTGGTAATTATCTCCAAGGTTGCCAGAACAGTGCCCGCAAACGGAAAACTCAAGCTATTCGCCTCCCCAAAAATATCCTTAGCAATCAAAACTTTTCTGAAGGATTTGGGGGAATTAATGGAGATAGTAACTCCCACCGGTGACAAAGAGTGATGTAAAGGAGGAAAATCTTGAACTGAGTCAATATTTGGGAGAGGATTAAAGGTAGGAGGGATAATAAATTGAGCAAACAGAGGAGGATCAGTTAATAGCTCATTAAACTCTGAAGATCTTTCCAATAAATTCCTTGGAGATAGAGTAGCAGTATCCGACAAGAGAGGTACAGTAGAAATCAAAACATTCTCTAAAGGTCCAATTGTTGGTTGGACAGAGGGAGTAATGTCAAATTCACTGCACATAGAATTAGTAGAATGAAGAGATTCAGAAGAGAATTCTGAGTCACTTTCAGGTGGACTTTGGCAAATGGGACCACAGAGAGATCAACCGAGCACACCATCACATTATATTGTTGATCTTCTAACTGAAGTTCAGTTTCTTTATAAACCTTCAAGTATTCTTGTGAATGAATGAATATGTAAGCATCATCTATGGAAGAACCTGAAATGGTGGTGGGATGACTACACACCCAAGTGCCTAGATCTTCAATGATTGCTTCAAAAGTTTGAGTACACCAACCAAGTAATGGTACTCTATAAATGGCTACCCAATAAAATTTTCCACCTTGTTTACAAAGAGAGTCTTTTCCTTTGATAATAGTTAACCACTGTTTCAGCATTTCAGCTTCATCTTTGAAAGATCAGGGAAATAGATTAAAGCTACTATATTCCCCAAACTTTTGATTTGAATCAATCCCTCCCACTTAGAATGAAATTCCTCCATCACTTCTTCCACAGAGTAATTAGAATGCAGAAGAACTAGATGGCCTTTCTCTAACCAGATTAGATTTTGTTCCACCACGGTGCCTTTGATGGAGATCCCTTGAGAAAGAGGTGGATGTTCCTTCCTTTTCCATATTTCCTTGTCCCTGATAGATCTCTGATTTTTGTCCCTGTCCCAGGCCTTTGCCACAAAAAGTTTGTATCCTTTGAGAATAAAGCCATTGAAGATCTCAATCCCTTTAAAAAGTGCGTTGTGAGCTTTGAAGGTAACAAAACCAAACCATCTTCCTCTAGCATTAGGATTTGCCGTTACCTCAGCTTTGATGATATCGCCACATTCAAGGAAACGATTCTACAGCCAAGTAGAAGAAGTCCTGTCACGCCCCAAATCCGGTTTTGACCGGACTCGAGACGTGAACTACAACAGTAATAATTTTAAACGAAAATAAAGCCAAAACAAGTCTCAATTAAAAATTTTAAAACCTTTAACAACGCCACGAGTCGACAGCTCGGTAAAAACAACGGTAAAATAGTTCAAAAGATAACGGTACGTCTCTAGACTACTAGCCTAGGACCCTCGCAAGCTCCTAAGCGTCGAGCATCCAGTTAGTACACAAACCGCTCAGGACCTAAAAAACAACAAGATAAGGGGGTGAGCTCTCGCTCAGTAGGAAAAGTAGTTAAGGTCATAAGCAAACGCTCACCACCACGGGTAACCGTCCAATTAGGGCATACTAGAACATCACACACTAACATCCAACGGAACTCGTAACCACAAACCTCAATTCAAGAACAAACCACACTCACAAACATACTCAAACGACCAAGCACAGACTGCAACCACAACACTTAGCAGATCAACGAGCATAAAGTAAACAGTAAAAAAACACAACCACGTCCCATACCGTAGTCCCCTACTCCGTCGGCTGTCCACAGCCCGACTCCATCATATCGCACCGGAACACACAGCAACGACCTAGATATCTTCCCGGCAAACACACGGGGCACAATCTCAATACGTCATACCGGAATCTCCATCTAGACATCTTCCCGGAACTCCTTCGGGGAACGAAAAGTCAACACAAACTGTCGGCCTAGATATCCCACATCGGACTACCCCCTCGATGTAGGTATCGTACCGGAACCACTACCCGGGGGACCCCGCATACGTGGGACCACACCGTCGGCCTATGTACTACCCTACACCGGCGTAACCCCTCGGTCGTAGGTACCATACCGGAAACAACTCCTCGGAACACACATCAAGATAATATCACACATCACAATGCTATAATCAAACACGGCTTACCAAGCCCAACAATCGTACCACAACACGTCACGTCGGTCTATCACTCACCCCAACCACAACACAACCAAAGATTCACATCATAACAAACACGACACACTCGCCGACACATAGCAATAGCATGCTCACCGGATATACTAATTCTTAACTCTTAAACTTAACGCCGCAAGTTCACACAGTATGCACCTCAAACAATAACAGGCAATTCAATCAGCACGCAGCCTACGGCTCGACATGGCCAATCTACCAGCACGGCAATTTCCCAAGTATTGAAAGCGGCTACACTAGTGAATCACATCCTACATGTTACTAAGACTCGTCCGGTTATTATTTGATATAAATGATCATTCCAGTTTTATTATTCCTAGCATGCATACTAGCAACTTTCCGCAATTAAAATGGTATCCACTACGTTCCCTACCTCAACCGAAGAACAACAACTACGTCTCCTAGCTGCTGACGTCTTGGCTTGCTACCTCCGGTCTTTTCTTCGATTGAAGCCGGACTCTAAATTACACGGAAAGCCCAAAATCAAAAACGGTTCCAAAGTTAAATTAAAAGTTACATCCAATCCGATTTAAATTCAACAGTTGTCTTTTAAACTCGAGCGGGCTAAAATCGGGATTATACGACGAATCGGGTTCGAGTACTCGAGCTCCGAGCACAAAACCCGATGCACGTTTTCCGAGGCACGGTTCCTACTACACGGATCCCGGGCGTGGGTTCCGAGGGACGGTTCCCAATGCACGGATCCCGAGGCATGGGTTTTGAGGCACGATTCTCGATGTGCGGGTTCCAAGACACGAATCCCGAGGTGTTCGATTCAACGTTCCCGCTTTAATCCCGTTCTAAGTCCGATTTATTTGACCATTTTATTCGTCCGTCAACCAAACGTTCCGGGTTCGTTCAAAAGTCCCAACGTTCCAGATTCTTTCATAGTCCAGAATCCGTTTTAATTCAAATCTGAATTTAAACCCCATTTTGATTTAAATTTGTTTTTCTTTTAAACTTCTCTTTTATTTTAATTTCTTTAATTAAACTGCCTCAACCACAAGTCCAGATCCACAATGAAGCTCGTGAAAGAAACAAAAGAGGGAAGAAGAACGGAGTGTTCGGGTCAGAAACTGACCGACCCTCGGCGGTGACAACACTGGCTGAGGCCTCACGGTGCAACGCTCACCGTAGGGGAAAAAGGGGTGGCGGCGGAAGGGCTGAGCACGGCTAGGTCTCGCTCACCTCATATCTAGACGAACCCGACGGTTCCATTCCGGATTTGGTGAGCACGCCGGCGATGCACGACGACGGTTAGGGCTCGGCTACACGCGGTTTAAGGTGGTGGTGGTCGGAGTTGAACACAGGAGGAGAAGAGGTGAGGTGGAGAGGGAGGTCGAGGGCTCGGTACAGGACGTGGCCGACGAGTCTTGAGTAGATCCAAGAGGATGTGATGAAGGGAGAGAGAGAACGACAACAGCGGCGGTTGGGCTGAACGGAGAAGATGAATGAGACGATGGCGAGGGTCAGGAGAGAGAGAGGGAGGCCTGCGTGAAGAGAGAGGAAGAGAAATGAGGGTCTGAACCCTACTTTTAGGCTTTTAAACTGAAGCCTCAAGTGGGCTTGGGCCAGAAACGGCCGGGATCGAGAACTTGGGCTTCTGGCGAGTGTTGGGCCGCACGGCCCAAAACGAGGAGCAGAACTGGATCCGGGCGGGCCTGGCCTGGTCGGGTCTGCTGGTCGTGTCTCGTCCAACCCGGTCCAGCCCTTTTTTTCTTTTTAAAACACCATCGATCCAACTTTTCGATCCGCTTTCCAAGCACGACGCTTTAAGTCGATAAAATATTAACATTTTAATTCTTTTAAACCGGGGCGGGCTTTACAAGTCCTAGGGCGATATTGTGCACAAAGAGTTTATGAATCACGTTTGGTTCCAAATTTTCAACTGGAGACCTCTCATGATCCAATGACTGAGGAAAAGGATTCACAACCACCGATTTTAGCCTGTTCCTTTCCTGAGTATCCAGAAGAGGCCTCCCGGGAGAGGGCTAGACCGCCTCTCAAAACCCGGAGGGGGTCCTCTGGAAGCAGAAGACGACATGAGAATATAATAAGAAGTCCACCCAATAGATAAAGAGAGATATAGAAGGGTTGTAGCGTTTGTAAAGCTCCCAGCCAACCAAACCGGAAAGATCACGCTTGATCTTCAATATCCAGTTGCAGAGTACTGTTCCGCGACCCAGTAGTAGAGAGCATTCTAGTAAAAAGTTCTTTTTCCTATTTGCCACCTTATTTTTAAGAATCTCAGATAATGCAAGAATTTCATCAAGTTAATTTGTTAAACAAACTTTACCAAGTATATAACCATGAAATAATAGATAATTAAAATTATGTATCTGGTAATACTATAAAAATTAATATCTTCAAATTTTACTTGTAAGTACAAACGGCATAAAATTATCATTGAAATGGTTTATTACATGAGGCAAAATAACCTGCTACAATTTAATGTCTCTCATGGCACACACAAATTGTATTGACCACAATCAAGGTTTTGTTTACATAACATTTAGAAGGGTTTCTGATAGTTTAAATCAAGTACAAGTGGTATTTGTCCACTTTTGAATTATAATTTTAAATCCGTTATTCATTTATATGTGTAATATAAATGTGTAACTCAAAGAATCATATTTAAGGTAAACAATTTCAGTGATATTTGAGTCTAGAGAGAAGGTCTCTCCCTTCTCTCTAGAATTGAAAACCCTAGCCTCCAGTCCGCCGCCCCTCTCTTCGCCAGTTACTGTCGGTGGCCACCATGGCCTCGGCCATGGGAGCCACCGGTGGTGCTCCTCGCCCTTTAGCCCTTGCCCCCTTCGTTTCCCTTCCTCTCCCTTCTTCACTTTCCATCATTCCTTTCTCTTCACCCTCGCCTTCTTCCCCGACTTCAAAGCCCTAGTTTCTATTTGGGTTTCTTCAGATCTACAGGTGGGAGGTCTTTTCCCCTTCATGTCGGTGGTGTGGATCGTAGATCTGGGTACCCTCTCCGTTTTTTCTCTTCTTGGGTTTTGGGTCGTCCAGATCTCGAGTTCAACCTGTTTCTCTCCGGCGTGTTCCCGGTGGAGTGTACTCCCGGGCCTTGTCGGGTTTACGGCAAGGGGTTTGGTCTGTATGACCTGGGTTCGGGGACTTCCGGTTGAGGTCGATTTTTGGGCGTGTCCCAAGTACTCTGAAAACCTCGCTACTATCTTCAGTCCCTGCTTCGTGTGAGGTGCGTCTCACCTTCGTGGACGTCGTGTGGGTGCTGGCCGGCGACGGGATCGGGTTCTCCAGATCTGAGATGTGGACTGCGGCTTACTGGCGTTGGGTCGAGAAGATTGGTGTGGTGCGCTCCTTTCCTGCTCTGCCTCGCCGACCGGTAAAACTAGTCTCTTTCCCCTTTAACTTCGATGATTTTCTTTGGTGTTGACCAGAAGTTATCGCAAGTTTTTTGGTGTCGGGTTTGAGTATTTTGGTCGGCATGGGCTTGTGGTCTTTCCTTGGTTCTGTGTTATTTTAAACTCGGTATCATCCCGGTACTGTTCCGCTGCCCTTCGGGGGTATATTATCTTAGTGTTGGCTAGGTGATACACAACTAGCTTCGGTGGACTGAGTGGAGAAAGTACTTCCCAAGGATCGGATTGCAGTTGGAAGGGAGTTGGTGCTTTGTTTGTTCTGGGTTTTTGTTTTTTTTCTCTGCTTTGCCTTTTGGGGTTTTTTTTGTAGCCTTTGCTGGGGTTGTTGTTTTCGTTAAAGTTGTATTTTTACTTGGGTAAGAGTCCCTTCTTCGTTTGATCTGGGTATAGGAAACTTGTTAGACCCTTTTAGTTTTCTTCTCGTTGTTCTTGTTTGTTGCCCTTCGTGGCTCTGGTTAGTAGTGTTACTACTGTTAGTTCTAGTTCGAGATGTCCACAAAGACATACTCCTGGTTTCAGCCATGTTTGGCTTCGTTTTCTTCATCTTCAGATCTGGGTATAGGTTTCTTGTTAGACCCTACTAGTTTTATCTGGTTGGTAGTGTTGGTTGCCCCTTGTGGCTCTGGTTTGTTGTGGTTCTAGTTGTTAGTTCTGGTTTGAGTTGTCCTCAGGACACTCTTGGTTGTATGAGGGTTACACCCTTGAACTTGTTTTTCATTTTGAAAACCTGTTCACTTAATAAAACATTAGCTGATAAAAAAAAAGGTAAATAATTTCATAATATTGTATAGAGGAACTATAATATCATATATGAGACTATAATCTGAATATTTTGTAAGACAATAAGAAAAAAATCATAAGAATTGGTAGTATTAATCTAAATAATAAAAAATTCAAATTTGTCATTCTTATAAAATTTTATTCATTCTCTCAAAAAAATAAAATTTTATTCATAATAACATATATTTAATTGCCTTCAACAAATATTATTCGGTATACAATATAGAATTATGCAAGTAAATCAGAGAGAAGCAATGCTCTGCGCACTAAACCCTAGGGCGGCAGCGCCGATTTCTGTGAGGGCAAGGGGTGTGGCCATGGCTCTTTCCATGGCCATGATTTTCATGGGGTTGGTGCATCATACCAACCCATGGTATGGAATGGCCGGCCCTAGCTTCGGCGAGGTCGCGAAGGGGAAGCAACTGCGTGCGGCGGTTCTGCGTGCGGCCGGGAGGTGCTCGCTCGTCTCAGATCAGGGAGATGGAATGGGGGTAAGCCTTTTGTGCTCGGTGTTGTCGTTAAATTCTTTGATTTTCAGGTGGATTTTTGGGACTCAATCGACGAATTTAGGCTCGATTTTTTGGGGGAAATCGGGTCATGTTGCCCCACGTCCGACGGCGGCGCTGTTGGGGTGGTTGGTGGTGCAGACGAAAGAGGTGGGCGGTGTGCCATCACACGCGGCAGCGGCGGGGGGCTATAAGCACCCCCGCCTGCAGGAATGAGTCGGAGGTGGTCCGGGGAGGGGTGGGTCAACTTTGGCCCCTTCCCGGCGGATGGATGGAGACGACACCATCTTCAGTTGATGTTTATCTCCCCTGCTAGTCCGGTGTCAGCATTCCCGCGTTCAGGAGCCCTACCATTATCACTCAAGGGAGGACGACGCACGCTGACATACCGGGGGAGATGTAGGTCCACCAGTGTTCCCCTAAACGTGGCTGGCTTCGCCTCGTCCCAATTGGAAGAAGAATGCTGTACCGGTGTCACCAGACGCTATCGCAGATACCCCCTTCATCCGCAACCTTTCACTAGAGCCGATTTTATTGCTTTCGTTTCATTTCAGTTTACTAGTTGGTTTGATTTATGTGGGTGGAGTATGATTACATGCCCACCCAAGTTGGTTTTTGCCTATGTAGGTGGTGTACGGTTTCAGTACCCACCAAACTATCCTATTATGATCTAATACAATTGCATGGTTATCCTAAAAAAAAATAGAATTATGCAAGTATGGTTTTATGATTAAAACATAATATACAAATACAGCAACACTTAAGCTATAAAGTTAAATAAAAATAGGAAAGAAACCGAAGATGCAGAAATTTATTTGGGTTCATTTGTACGCTTCTTCAAATCATCCAACCCTTGCATTATTTCCACAAAACCTTGAAAGATGGAATCATGCACTTTAACGTCTGTTTTTTTCAACATTGTCCGATCCACATCTCTCATCTTTTTAATCTTCTTCAGAAATTTGCCTTTAAGCTCTAGGATATTATACTGAACTTCAATCATTTCTATCGCCATGAACTCCTTCTTGCTTCTTTTTTTATCAGCAATTTTTGATATTTATACCAAGACTTTGATGAGAAGTACAAGGATAAGGGCATGCCCTCCACACAAGGCTTACAACAAAGGAAACTCAATATAGAGTACCGAGAGCAAACATGTGCCAAAGCCTAAAAACTCAATTAAACCAAGAAAGTAGTTTACTTATCTAAAAATTCAAATACTAGATAAATCAAGCACTAGAAAGGTTTTGTGTGAAAAGCAAACAAGATGTGAGAATTCCCAAAGCCACAAAACTTGTAAGTCAAGTCAGTTCAAATTCAAAAAACCTTGCGTGTCAGTGGCTTGAGTTGCAAGTCACCCGAAATGTCTTCACAATTGGTGAAACAAAAGCTGCAGAAGTTGTTAGAAGTCTGCAGACCCAAAACCGATGAAAGAGGTACTGATGAACTTCTTCAGTGATGCTGTAGGAAGTAACAAAAGGACAAGAAGGTGTATGAAGCCAAGAGACCAAAGAAACACTAAAAAGGCTCACCACTAAATACTACCCTCACACAAAAGGTCAGTGACAACTAACCAAAACCAAAAGGAGAGCAATAAGCCCCCAACCCACACACAGAAGGAGAGAGACCCAGGTAAATCAACTGAGAAGAAAAATGAAATCTCACAAAAAAACAACTCCCCAACCCACCCTTAAGCCCTCCCCAGTCCCACCTAGTAACCACTTCAAACCAATGCCACTGCATTAGAAATTAGAACACTACCCAAAATGTTGCACAAAGAAAAGTAATTGATCCAAGAACTGAAAGGAAAGGATTCACCATGCCTGAATCTGACCCACAAGGTTTGATAGGTCTCACTTTTAATTTGTTGAATTATCACCTCAGTAGATAAAACTATGCCCTTGAAAATAGCATTGTTCCTGCATAACCATACTCTCCAGATCACTACTAAGGCTATCAAGCACTATTGTTTCTTTGATTTTTGTGGACCAAGTTGCCTCCAAGAAATCAGCCAATTTTTGATTGAATCTGGACTGGTAGTTTGTACTCCCCACCAACTGAGAATTCTACCCCAAATCTCCCAAGTGAATCTGCAGCCAAGTAATAGATGATCCACTTCCTCAGGTTCTTCTTTACAAAAGGGGCACCAAATATCATTGTTATATAGTCCTCTAGCAAGTAGGAAGCATTTAGTAGGTATAGCTTGTATACAAACTAACCAAGCAAAACCAGAAATTTTGGGGGGAACCAAAGAGGACCAGATCAAGGCAGGCCAATCCAGACTTTCCACAGGTGATGTCTCCAAATTTTGATACATTTTGCTGACACTGAAACCCCTCTCATCTAATTTCCACAAAACTTTGTCATCTCCCACAGTAAGTGAAGGGAATTGATTGAGGAGGTTGCAGATCAATAGGAATTGTCCCTTTTCCCAACCTCTCAAGAATCTTCTGAAGTCTAATGCCCAATCCCCCTCCAACCAAAAGTGTTTTACCAATGTGTTCTTCTGTGTGCTGAGATGGTATAGTCTTTGGAATTGAAATTTCAAAGGAATATCTGTTAGCCAAACATCTTCCTAGAAGAGCACTGAGTCACCTGATACCACAGACCAATGCAGACCAACTACACCAAAATTATCAGCAAAAGAAGGGATAGACAGCAAAGAAGCCAAGTGGTTCAAGAAGGTTTGGCCATTATGTAAAGACATTTTGGAAAGATCCCAGGCTGACATATCCCAGCCAAATTTAGAACATAGAAGTTGCTTCCAAGGAGAGTTTTTTTCTGTTGCAAACCTCCACCACCATCTAGCAAGAAGGGCTTTGTTCATCACATGAAGATCTCTAATGCCCAAACCCCCAAATTTTTTTGGTCTGCAATCTCTATCCCATCTAACTTTGTGTAACACCATTTTAGTAATAGTGCCTCCCCACAAAAATCTCCTTTTCCATTTCTCCAATTCTCTGATGACACCCTTGGGGGCTTTGTAAAGAGCCATGTAATAAAGTGGGAGGGAAGAGAGGGATGATTTGATGAATGTTAATCTGCCACCAAAGGATCTGAATTTTCCTTGCCAAAGGTTTAGCTTGGTCTTGAATTTTTTGATAATAGGCTCCCAAGATTTTTTCCTTCTAGGTTAGCCCCCAATTGGAAGCCCAAGTAGTCAAAAGGGAGCTCCATAGATGAGCAGCCTGATATGTCAGTTAACTCCTCAATGTTGACTGAACAAGGATTGAGTACCATGACCTTAGATTTAAGAAAATTAACCTTCAGTCTTGTGGCCTTTTGTAGACAGAGAAGAGTGTGCTTGAGGTTTATAGCTTGTTGAGTCCCAGCCTCAATGAAAATGAGTGTGTCATCATCAAATTGAAGGTGTGAAATCTAAGGACCCAAATCAGAGCATTTAATCCCAGAGAACATCTAGTGGCAATGCCTCTAAGCATAAGTTGATGCAGGCATTCTCCAATAGGTGCAAAAAGAAGTGAGGATAAAGAGCTGCCTTGTCTAAGGCCTCTTTGGAGTAAGAAATCAGGTGAGGGTGAGCCATTTATCAGTACTGAGGACCAAGCTTTTAAGCACTTATGGATCCAATCAATCCAGACCTCCCCCAAAACCCATACTCTTTAAAAGATTGAGTAATGCCTCCCAATGCACATGATCATAGGCCTTCTCAAAATCTACTTTGAAAATGATAACTTCTTTGCCAGAGAGTTTAATGGAGTGTATAAGTTATGATGCAATAAGTACCTCATCAAGTATTTGTCTACCTGCAATAAAACCAGTTTGCACATCATGATGTTAGTCTTAGTGCCCGTAGTTCAATCCTAAATGTCCAAATGTATATATCATCGTTAGCAATAAAATTAAAGCGGCTTTATATTACTTATGTGTTGGAGTAATATATCGATGTGTGCTCTGATCTATGCCCACCATGCGAATAGAACCATAGATCGAGATAGATCACACTCGATGGGTCCCTAGTCAACAAAGCTTCACTAGAAGCGACTAGTATGAAAGATGGCTCTTTATGGCTTACGTTCTGTTAGTCATTGGAATGGGATTCCGGAGTCTGATCATAGATATCATGTGGGACATGATATTGGACGACCCGCCCTGAATATGTGCCATAGATTAAGTCATGAACATATTCAGTGTTGTAGCTTGTCATGTATCCTTAGACCAAGGAGTCTTTGTGATCGCTATGTAGTCAACAACTGAGTTTGACCTGAGCCTAACGTTGTCCGTAACAGGGCTTCCATAACGGCCAGGATTGGCTTGGGGACGGGCTACATGAGTGACACGAAAGACGGCTAAGGGATTTATCCCTCATACTAAGGTATGGGAAAGATATCGGTTCTCGGCCACTTGATCGAGAGTGACTGGAAGAATAGCATGGCCATGCACATGATACTGGGTATCATATCTTCAGTCATCTCACATATCAAGGAACGGTGATTGAGAATAATAAGGATGACGGCTCTATGCCTTATCTCAATCAGGATATCGGAGATAAAAGGATAATGACAGGGACGACGGAAAGGTTAGAATCGACAGGGTCGATTCGTTATGTAATGTCGGGCAATACTAAAGTCTCGTTAGTTGCCACTTAAATAGGATCAAGTAAAATGGGATTTTACGTTGATCTATTGACATGCATAAACCTAAGGGTCACACCGGAGGATGAAACTCATTGACACATTTATGGAGAATGGCCAAAAGGGAGTTGTCTCGGGACATGACCAAAACTGGGTTTTGGGTCATGTGCCCGTAAGTGAATAGGACTTTACGGATCGAGACAAGGCTTGGAGTCTTGGGATTGATCGCGTCGGATAATGTTGGACATTTCCGGTATGGAAGGCTTGGAGGCGATGAGCGAATCACGGGACCTCGTTGGAAATGGCCACGGGCCATGTTCCAAGAGGCCCATGAAAGGCCCATGCAACCAAGGCCCATGGAACTAATTAATCAAGTCTTGATTAATTAGTACTAAGTAAGCAAGACAAGGATTAAGGTGTTGGTGATTCACCACCTAACCCAATCTTGTCTTGCCATACTTTGTCCTATTTACACCTTACTTGACACCATACTTGTCCCATGCCTTTAGTTGGACAAGTAAGGGTTTTGTTATGTTTAAGTCATCTTTTTTCAACATAACAAACACAAGACAAGAATAGGAAACACATTTTCTCTCCCTCTTCCATGGCCATTTCGGGTTTGGCTAGTTTCCTCCTCCATTTTTGTGTTCTTGGTCCTCAAAGAGAAGAACTACGTGGCTTTGATTCCCATGTGGATACGTAGGCGTCTTGGAGACTCAAGCCAATCATTCGTTACCCGGTGTTCTTGTTTTGGTAAGAACTAGTGCTGAATTTTTCTCTTGTGAATCCATTCTTTGTTAGTTGTTTCATGGTTTTAATCGTCTCTTGGTTTTCCTTGATTTTCCGCTGCGAGTTGGTTCATCTCCAACCCTACCTCGAGACCCAACAGTGGTATCAGAGCCGTGCTACCTTCGGGATTCACAAGACGGTGTTCAAAGTTTCGGTTTTGCTTGAAAGTTTCGTTTTTGGCATGTTGTTTTGCTAAATTGTTTGATAACATGTTTTAAATTATTGTTTATGGATTTAATGCATGTAAAATGATTTTTTGAAAATTATTTCAAATCTGGAAATTTTGAAAAAAATTTGATTTTTCGGGTCTCGGGAGCGGGACTCTCGGGGAGCCGAAACCGGGACCGAACGGGGCTCCGTTGGACGGAGCTAGGCCAAGCATGACCATTGGATGGTTGATATGCCAAGGCTAAACCGTTTTGTTAGTTATGACGAGTTTGGAACCGTCATGATGAACTCGAAGATCAAATGTTCAAAAGTTTCATTTTTGAACGGTTTCGATAAACCGAGCATCAAAAAATTTCGAAACTTGGCTATTAATTAAAACCGGAAAATCACATGATGTTTGATAACATGCTTGTTTGATAACACGATGTGTGATGTGATGTTGGCATGGTGTACATAATAGCCCCGAGCTCAATTTAATTATTTATCGCTTTTCACGGCCTGCGAGCCGTTAGAGTTAACGTGTAATTATTCTTTCAAGGTGTGGTCGTCGAACCACTTGTTTGTAATATTTATTTATTCCCGACCTGCGAGTCGTGTATTAAATTGTAATATTTTACTCAAGACGAAGAAAGGGCGAAAAGGTCATTTGGCGGCTTTTCGGGTGTTGGCATCGGCTTGGAGTCGGTGGAGCTCAAGAAGCTAGTGGGAGTTAGTTTAGGGGGCTATTATGTGCACATTTATCGCTTTATGCTTGGTTTAGTTTATGCATGATTAATTCTATGTGTTTTAGAATTGCATGCTTAACTTTATTTACCGAGCATATCACCTCACATGCAAAGATAAAATTGGACTTTTAATCCTTGTGTGTGAACCCTTAGAACCGTCATTGCATTGGATGTAGTTGACGGGTTCAAAGGAAGAATTACATTGGATGTAATTTGAGGCATCATTGCATTTGGAATGTAGTTGATGTGCTCATCGCATCTAGGATGTGCCAAAGTTTTGAACACAACTAGACAAGTAAAAGCGGGTCATGTCCGATACCTCCCAATCATCAACACCTTACTACCTCCCCGTCCTATGGTTGTCGTGCGCATTAGCGGAGCATCCATGGGAAAGCGGGGTAGTAGGTTTGGACGACATATGTGGGTGTCGTGCGCATTAGCGGAGCACCTACATAGTGACGGGCCATAGTTGAAAATTGGTGGACCCGACTACGATTCTCAGCCTGAGGTTGAGCTAGGGTAACAGATAGGGTAAGTCGTGTACATAAGTACATACCCTAGCCAAGAGTCACATTGGATGTGATTGGATGGAGTCCTACCTACATAGCTCGATTAAGTGGTGAGCATTAGTTCAGCTTAATCGAGTGAATCAAGGATCTTGGTTTCAAATTCTAAAGGTTTAGAATTGATTGTTGGTGTTTAAGCTTGATCTTCATAAAATTTATTCAGTTTACTGATTGAATTTTATCTGTTGTAGATCAAATGGCAAATTCAGTGAACATTAATAGTTTGTCATTAAAAACCATTCTTGACAGGGTCAAGCTAAATGGGACAAACTATTTGGACTGGTACAGAATTTTGAGGATAGTCCTCAAGTCTGAACGCAAAGAATATGTCCTTGACAAGGCTGTCTCTAAGACCATATCAGAGTTACATGAAGTGTCATCAGCTGCTGAGAAGAATATCTCATGGATCTGGGATCCAAGGATATTCTGATGGTCAACAAGGGAATTGGAAGTGGCAAGGGCTGGGCCCATGCGCACTTGGCAGGAAAGATGAGACACCTGAGAATGTCTGCTTCTACTGCCAACAGCCTGGTCATTGGAACCGGGATTACAGGAAGTTCACGGCTGATCTGAAGAAGGGCAGTGGGACTGCGCCTTCATCAAATAGCCTGGATGATCTGAAGAAGGGCAGTAGGACTGCGCCTTCATCAGGAAACCTGGATGATCTAAGGAAGGGCGGTGGGATCGTGCCTTCATTCGGTATTAACTCTATAGAGCTACATCTCTCTACTTCCAAAGATTCATGGGTATTAGATACCATGACTGAATCTCACACATGCACTAATATATGGTGGCTGAAAGTAGGAGAGATTTGGAAAGCACGAAATGGACCTCAGAGTTGTGGCAACTGCTGTAGGATCCATGAGTCTTGCTTTGCCAAGAGGCCTTGTCTTAGTATTGTATAATGTATATTGCATACCTACTTTTAGTAGGAATATTATATCTGTATCCGTGTTTGACAAGGAAGGATATAATGTTAATATTGGAAATGGAGTTTTCAATGTTCTATGCAATGATATGTTTTATACCAGTACTGACATGGTTGGAGGATTGTACATATTAGATATGGGTAACAATGCCTCAAGTTCTATATATTCCGTTAATACCAAGAGGTCTAAATCCAACGATTTAAACCTAACTCTGTTATGGTACTGTCATTTGGGTCGCATAAACAAGAAGCGCCTATCAACACTTCAGAAGTGCGGGCTTTCAGGTTCATTCGAATTCCATTCGATCGATAGGTGCAAGGTTTGTTTGATGGGCAAAATGACTAAAGTGCCCTTTATCGATCGCGATGAAAGGGCGGGTGAATTATTGGGGCTGATACACTCGAATGTGTGTAGACCAATAAGTTCACTTGCCAGGAGGGGTTTTAACTACTTTATCACATTTACTGATGATTACAGTAAATATGGTTATGTCTCTTCGGTGAGACATAAGTCTGAAGCTTTTGATAAATTCAAAGAGTTTAAGACTATAGTAGAAAACCAGCTCGACAAAGGTATTAAGGCACTTCGATTGGATCGAGGTGGAAAATACTTGACCACAGAGTTATTAGATCATCTAAAAGAGAATGGGATCCTTTTGGAATGGACTCCTCCTAGGTCACTGTAGTTGAAAGGTGTAGCCAAACGGAGAAATCGGACATTGTTAGACAATGGTCTGTTCCATGATTAGTTGGACTGATCTCCCAATCTCTTTTAGGGGTTTTGCTCTAGAGACGACCGCATTCATAGTGAATCGGGCTTCGACAAATGGTGTGGAAGGGACACCATTTTAAAAATGGTACGGGATGATGCCCGCTTTGTCCTTCCTAAAGATTTGTGGTTGCGAGGCTTATGTGAAACATTTGGTTTCGACTAAGCTCGAACCAAGATCTGAGATATGCACCTTCGTGTGGTATCCCAAAGCAACAAGGGGATACTATTTCTACAATCCCAGTGAGAACATGGTGTTCGTCGCTTGGGGTGGGGTCTTTATGGAAAAGAAGTTTTGTTTCCAAAGACGTCATTGGGAGGACTGTGCATCTCGAAGAAATTCAGGATGGTACAGATCTGTCTAAACCAATTGGCAACCCAGTAGAAAGGAGCCAGAGATTGTCGTAGAGTAAGAACCAATTCCTGTTACAATTCCGGAAGGTCCAAGGCGATTTGAAAGGATCAATCTTCCACCTCCAAGATATGGTATCCGGAGGTGACAATGAAGTCATGGTGGATCACGATGATCCAGCCACCTTTCAGGAAGTCGTGGATGGGCCCAACTCCGAGTTATGGCTGGGAGCCATGAGGGAGGAAATGCAATCCATGTCGGACAAACGAGTTTGGGAACCGGTTGATCCCATCAATGGTGTGAGGACCATAGGATGCAAATGGATCTTCAAGGTGAAGATGGACATGGACGGCAACCCTCTGACCTACAAAGCTCAACTGGTGGCGAAAGGTTATAGGCAGATCCAATGGATTGACTATGAGGAAACCTTCTCCTTAGTGGCTATGGTCAAAATCGATCCAAATTCTTCTTGACATAACTGCGTATCATAATTACGAGACATGGCAAGTGGATGTCAAAACCGCTTTCCTAAATGGAAATTTGACTGAGTACGTTTGTATGTCTCGGCCCAAAGGTTTTGACGATCCGAAGAATAAAGGAAAGATTTATAAGTTGTTGAAATCCATTTATGGATTGAAACGAACTTCTCGGAGTTGGATCCTTCGTTTTGATGAAGCTGTAATTGGATTTGGCTTAATCAAGAACGAGGATGAATCTTGCGTTTATAAGAAGGCTAGTGGGAGCAATATTACCTTTCTGGTTCTCATTGAAAACGACATCCCAACCTTGCACGAGACTAAAGCTTGGTTGAGGAAGTGTTTTTCAATAAAGGACTTAGGCGATGCTTCTCATATCTTAAGGATTAAGATATGTAGAGATCGCACCAAGAGGGTCTTGGATTTAAGTCAGGGAACCTATGTGAACAAGGCATTGAGTAGGTTCTTAATGCTCGATTCAAATAAAGGACTCTTACCCACTAGTCATGGCATTCATCTCAGCAAGACTTAGTGTCCTAAGACACCTGATGAGCAGAAAAGGATGATGAGAATCCTATGCGCCTGGGGGCAGGATCGATCATATATGCCATGACATGTATGAGACCAGACGTCTCGTAAGCCTTATGTTGTACCAGTAGACATCATTCTAACCCGGGGGAAAGATGATGCTGAACTAGTCGTCGAAGGATGAGTAGACGCTAGTTTTCCAAGACAAATCCAGATGACTTTAGAAGTCAATCAGGATATGTGTTTACGCTGAATGGCAGAGCTTTAGCTGGGAAAGCGTAAAGCAAGATACCATTGCCGAATCTACGACAGAGGCCAAGTACATGGATGCTGCAGAGGCAGCTAAGGAGGCTATGTGGATTTGGAAATTCATGGCAGGGCTGGGTGTAATTAAAAACCCATCCAGTCCGGTGAATCCATTTTGCGACAACACAAGGGCCATTGCGCAAGCTAAAAGCCTAGATCGCATAACAAATCCAAACATGTACTACGGCGTATCCACCTCATCAGATAAATACTGAACTGAGGTGAAGTGAAGATAACCGATATTGCAATAGATGATAACATATCCAACCCTTTGACTAAGGCAGTGTCACTGCCTGAACATGTTAGACATGTAAAGTCGATGGGGACATATTGGAGTTTAGATTGGAACTAGGGCAAGTGGGAGATTGTTAGTCTTAGTGCCCGTAGTTCAATCCTAAATGTCCAAATGTATATATCATCGTTAGCAATAAAATTAAAGCGGCTTTATATTACTTATGTGTTGGAGTAATATATCGATGTGTGCTCTGATCTATGCCCACCATGCGAATAGAACCATAGATCGAGATAGATCACACTCGATGGGTCCCTAGTCAACAAAGCTTCACTAGAAGCGACTAGTATGAAAGATGGCTCTTTATGGCTTACGTTCTGTTAGTCATTGGAATGGGATTCCGGAGTCTGATCATAGATATCATGTGGGACATGATATTGGACGACCCGCCCTGAATATGTGCCATAGATTAAGTCATGAACATATTCAGTGTTGTAGCTTGTCATGTATCCTTAGACCAAGGAGTCTTTGTGATCGCTATGTAGTCAACAACTGAGTTTGACCTGAGCCTAACGTTGTCCGTAACAGGGCTTCCATAACGGCCAGGATTGGCTTGGGGACGGGCTACATGAGTGACACGAAAGACGGCTAAGGGATTTATCCCTCATACTAAGGTATGGGAAAGATATCGGTTCTCGGCCACTTGATCGAGAGTGACTGGAAGAATAGCATGGCCATGCACATGATACTGGGTATCATATCTTCAGTCATCTCACATATCAAGGAACGGTGATTGAGAATAATAAGGATGACGGCTCTATGCCTTATCTCAATCAGGATATCGGAGATAAAAGGATAATGACAGGGACGACGGAAAGGTTAGAATCGACAGGGTCGATTCGTTATGTAATGTCGGGCAATACTAAAGTCTCGTTAGTTGCCACTTAAATAGGATCAAGTAAAATGGGATTTTACGTTGATCTATTGACATGCATAAACCTAAGGGTCACACCGGAGGATGAAACTCATTGACACATTTATGGAGAATGGCCAAAAGGGAGTTGTCTCGGGACATGACCAAAACTGGGTTTTGGGTCATGTGCCCGTAAGTGAATAGGACTTTACGGATCGAGACAAGGCTTGGAGTCTTGGGATTGATCGCGTCGGATAATGTTGGACATTTCCGGTATGGAAGGCTTGGAGGCGATGAGCGAATCACGGGACCTCGTTGGAAATGGCCACGGGCCATGTTCCAAGAGGCCCATGAAAGGCCCATGCAACCAAGGCCCATGGAACTAATTAATCAAGTCTTGATTAATTAGTACTAAGTAAGCAAGACAAGGATTAAGGTGTTGGTGATTCACCACCTAACCCAATCTTGTCTTGCCATACTTTGTCCTATTTACACCTTACTTGACACCATACTTGTCCCATGCCTTTAGTTGGACAAGTATGGGTTTTGTTATGTTTAAGTCATCTTTTTTCAACATAACAAACACAAGACAAGAATAGGAAACACATTTTCTCTCCCTCTTCCATGGCCATTTCGGGTTTGGCTAGTTTCCTCCTCCATTTTTGTGTTCTTGGTCCTCAAAGAGAAGAACTACGTGGCTTTGATTCCCATGTGGATACGTAGGCGTCTTGGAGACTCAAGCCAATCATTCGTTACCCGGTGTTCTTGTTTTGGTAAGAACTAGTGCTGAATTTTTCTCTTGTGAATCCATTCTTTGTTAGTTGTTTCATGGTTTTAATCGTCTCTTGGTTTTCCTTGATTTTCCGCTGCGAGTTGGTTCATCTCCAACCCTACCTCGAGACCCAACACATGAACCAAGTCATTTATCACTGTCTTGAGTCTTCCAGCTAGTAATTTGGAGATGATCTTATATGTGCTACAAATGAGGCTGATGGGTCTATATTCTTCAAAAGTCATAGGGGTAGAATTCTTTGGGATCAGTGTAATGAATGTAGAATTAATGCCCCTACCAAGTTCACCACCTCTGAAAAAATGATCAATAAAAGCCAAAATATCAGTTCTAATAATGTCCCAACAAACTTAATAAAATCTCATGGTGTAACCATCAGGGCCAGGTGTTTTGTCCCCTCTACAGGCTTTAATAGCTTTCAAGACTTCAACTTCAGTAAAAGGTGCTTCTAAGAGATAGCTTGTGCTTGTGATAGAGAGTTGAATGGTAGGCTGGAAAGATCAATGCAAATATTTGAAGAGAGTTGGAATCTTCTTGAGAAATGCAGATGTGCAGCTTGTTTTATTTCCCCAGGAGTGGTGAAAGAAGATCCATCCTGAAAAATCTCCACAATTTTCTTCTTTGTATGATTAAAATTGGCCACCAAGTGAAAGAATTTAGAATTCATGTCTCCTTCTCTAGACCACTTCAATCTGGACTTTTGGCACCAAATCTTAGATTGTGTCTTCAACTTGTGGATGAGTCTTGCTTGCAATAGAGCCCTCCAAGATATCTCAGCTGAGAAAAGGCTTCTTCTATTGATAACCTCATCAATAGTATTGATTTCCCCCCTAATAGCATCAATCTCCTGATCCACAAAGCCAAAAGTTCTGCAATTCCAATCTCTATAGAAGTTCTTCAGAGTCTTTAATTTGTACCACAAGAC
Organism: Erodium maritimum; assembly: GCA_963921825.1. Classification (NCBI taxonomy): domain Eukaryota; kingdom Viridiplantae; phylum Streptophyta; class Magnoliopsida; order Geraniales; family Geraniaceae; genus Erodium; species Erodium maritimum. Next base: position 66,476,458 of record OY997588.1, on the reverse strand, counting down.
AAAGGCTGGAGATCCAAAAATCTCAATAGACTCCCAACACTCTAGTGTGTCTTTGAAGAAAGTGGGGTGAGTGATCCATGCATTGATGAATTTAAATGGTCTAGGACCCCAATCAACAATGGGGTTTGTGAGTAAAATGGGTCTATGATCAGACATACATCTCTTGAGGCAAGATTGTGTCAAATTGTTGAAATGTGATAAAACCTGTGGATCAATCAAAAACCTATCAATTCTGGAAGCTATTGATCCATGACCATACCAGGTATATTTACCCCCACTAAGTGGTAAATCAATAGCACCAAGATCCTCCAACAAGGAGTTAAATTCTCTGAGACTGTGTCGGGAATAATTAGGACCTGTTTTTTCTGCAGGTTCTAAGATGGCATTAAAATCACCAGCCAAGATGAAAGGAGAGTTAAACCTCAAGAGATTCTGAGTGATTTCTAACCACAACTGTGCTCTAACTGTGACAGAGCAAGGAGCATATATATTCACAATGGAGCAATTGAAACCAGAAGGAAGAAAGGTCCCAGACCAGTAAATAGCTCTCTCAGTGCAGAGATGATCATGAAGCTCGAAAATCAACTTATTCCAGATAGTAATAACCCCACCTGAATTACCAGTAGATGGAGAAAAGATGATCTCCCAATTCTGATTAAAACCACAGCTTTGTAGGAAGTTAAGAGGTAATAAGCATAACTTGGATTCTTGTAATAAAACCATTGTGAATTGTTGTTTGGAGCACACCTTTAATAAGGCTCTTCTCTTCTGATTAGAAGTATCCCCTCTCATATTCCATGAGAGGATCCTCATGGAGAGGATAGATCTTGTGTAGGGATGATAGGGGTATCAGAACAAATGTTATCTCCCCCTTCTTCTAAATCACAATAGTCATCATCTGAATGAGTATCCAAATCCACTGCCTGGTTGACTTCAAATTCAAGATTATCAAACTGTTCTGCAACACTTTCATCAGATAAATAAGCTTTCAAGCCTAAGGCTTTACAATACTCCAAAGTCCCAGCACCTCCTTGTTTAAATATCTTCTTGTTTTTTTGAAGTTTTCCACCAGTATTGACTGGAGGGCAATAGATGGGTTTCACCACTTTGGTCTTTGATCTAGTGTTATAAGCAACTACACTATTCCTTCCTCTTGTAACTCTCTTACCAATGGGATCAGTGCAGGTTAATGGAGAGAGGGGATGATTAGTTACAATAGTAATTGGTTCGAAATTATTAACTCCCTCCAAAACAGGGTTATTAGCTGTTGAGAACAATTCTTTGGGGCCCATTTCTGCTAATACAGGTGCCAAATCCTCTCCCTCATTAATGTTAGCAACTTCCCAATGTTCCTTTTGTCCATGGGGGTTTGAAGTAGTCCCATCTCCAGCTAATAGCAAAGGTGCATCCCAATCCCCCAAATCATAATCAGAAATATGTGTAGGGTTTGGTGTTGTATCCAAAAAAGTGCCTTGTACAGTAGTAACCTCTACTGTAGAAATTCCAAGAGTGCTAATGGTTGCTGTCACCACTTCTCTATATGATTGTGTGGCCTTAATGTTGTTCAAAACAAGTGTCGGAGGGGGAGATAATACAGGAGGGTAGAGAGTCTTCAGAGTCACCATTGCAGGTAATGGGGAACAATCTTTCTGAGTGTTCAGATCCACATTCTTCTGTGTCAGCAAAAAATCTCGTCCCTCAGTCAAAATTCTCTGAGCATTAGTACTAATGGGGTTGGTGAGATCGGGAGTAATGGAAGTGATAAATTCACTAGATAAATCATTGTCAGAATCAATCTCCAAAGGAGTGTTGGTGGAAGTAGATAATAAGAAAGGAGCGGATATTAATGGTACCACAGAGATGTCAATAGAGGCAGTCATAACATTGAATACCTGTTCTTCTAGCTGAAAGCAAGACTCTGGATACACCCTTAGGTACTCCTGTGAGTGAAGTAAGATGAATGCAGCTTCCAGATGTACTTCTTCTTCAGTAATTGGATGAGTACAGACTATAGAACCCAAATCAGTTGTGATTGCGGCAAAATTTTCAGTGCACCATCCCAAGATTGGGACTCCATGAATGGCAACCCAAGTGAACTTCCCTCCCTTTTTACAATACTTTGCTTTGTCTTTGATCTCCACCATCCATGGTTTTAGCCATGCCCCATCATTCTCTAATGCTTGTCTTTCCATCTCAGTGTCCAAGAAATGTACCAAAGCCACTCTATTACCCAGGTTTTTGATCCTCACCTCAACTCCTCTTTCAGCCTTAAAATCTTCCATGATAGCTTCCACTTTCATGTTATTATAAAGGAGAAAAAGATGACCTTTGTCTAAGAGGTCCCTGTTCCTTTCCACCACTTTTCCTTTGACTTGGTCGAAAGTTGTGTATCAATTTCCACCTCCTTCTTTCTCCATTTCCATTCAGGTCCTCTGTTCTGCTTCGACTTATCTCTTCTCCAAGCTTTGATAACCAGTAGTCTAAAGCCCTTCAACACAAACCCATTGAAGACTTGTATGGCTCTGTCTAATGATTCTTGTGATTGGAATGTCACAAATCCGAACCACCTTCCTCTGGTATTTGGTCGCAGAGGAGCTTCAACCTTGCTAATAGGACCACACTCTAAGAAGAGGTTTTGGAGCCAATCAGAGCAAGTATTCGGTGGTAAGTTATGCACGAAAACTCTATAGTCCTCGTATGAAGAGAGGTTTGGAGTACTTCTGACCTCTAATCCTCTGATAGTGTTTCTTGCCCTTAAAATCTCTGAATCACAGTGTTCAAAGCCCGGGGGAGGACCAGTAAATGAGGAGGAAGCCATGAATCAGAACACGAAAGAAATGAAGACAAGTCTGTAGATAGAGAGTAGTGGCTAGTTCAGGAAAAAAGGAGAAGAGGTAAGGTTTAAAACATGGTGGTCTGGTGGCCCAAGGCCATCATGGACACTACACCACGAAAAAACCAAAACAAGTTGAAGGCAGAAACGAAAATCTGCAGCCAAACCAGTGTGGAAGTTGCAAGATCTTCAAAGTTGTTCTTGTTGACACTGGTCACTACTGTAGTGAGTAGAGAGCACAGTTGGAATGTGTGTTGGAGACGTAACATGCTTGTTGTTGTGCCAAACTCCTTCTTGCTGACCCTCCCTCTTTTCATTTGGTTACAAATTTAGGGTTCCATACATCTTATTTATATTACTACCTAAAGAAATTAGAATTGCAACACATATAACATTCACAAATCGGCATAGTTATTAACAGTTATTGGGAATGTTTTCTGTATTTCAAGATCTTCATCGGCCACAACTCTTTGAATACGCTACAGTAGGTTTGTTCTGTTGTTGAAGATCTTCTTCCTCCTCACGGTGTTGTGTCCATGATGGCGCCACCCATAGCCATCGGACCACCGTCCATCTCCTCTAAACCTTTCACTTGATCTTCTTCCCACTCAACACTGCCTCAAACCCAATCCTCTGCTTCAAAACCCTCCTTCCTCTGTTTTGACTTACAGACAATTGTAGCTCGTCCAACTGCAGGTATATCTGCCCTCCCAGCAGCTCAAGAACGTTTGTTCTCTGCTGGTGTTTGAGTATTACAACCTACTCTTCAAAATATGCTCTTTGTGGATGAACTCTATGGACTACGAGTTCAAGGCCCTTCGGTCAATGACCAAGGCTCGTCCTCAATTGGCCCTCCTCCGGGATTTGAAACAATTCAAAAGAAGCCTAGCAAGAAAAGAGTCAAGATCATTGATCCCCCTTCAGCTTACTACTCAGACTCGAATAGAACCCAGGAATACTCGGCAGGTGGTACAACAAATTTAATGAATGGGAAGAAGATGTTTTATGACAAGTTCTTCAAACCACTTGATTCGGGATCAGACTCAACTCCAAACAATAGTTTGGCAAAAGGATCTACTCACAGACAGAGTAGATGGAGATCCAAACCATATACTAATGAGGTTGCTACAAGAGCCAGGCCGGGAAATCAAAAACTTTATGTAGCTTTTGTCCACAACATTCCCAAATTTGCAACAGGCTCATGGCTTACTCAAATCTTTTCAACTATCAGAGGCATTTTCAAGACACATGTAGCCATCAATCCAACTGCTAAAGGAAAGTTCTTTGGCTTCTGTCATTTCCTCAGAGTTGAAAATCTTCAAGAGGCAATAACACGTTTTAATGGAGCCATTTTTGATGGTTATAAACTTCTGGTGACTGAAGCAAGGCCCAGAAATTCCACTCAAACTACTAGACAAAGTACTGATGAATCTGCATCGTTTGGGAGAGCTGGAGGGTACAATGAGGTTGGTTTTAGAGGGTCAGTTGTTGCTTCTCAGTTGGAGTTCGTTCAGAGAGGACATTTAGCCGTAACCCACAGCTCTCACAATGCTTCCTCAATCATGAGAGATTTAGCTCTTGAAGGGATCTCTGAGGTACAAATCAAAGGGCTGGGAAACAAAGTTGTTTTGGTTAGTTGTCCAGATGAGTTATATGATAGAGAATTCAAAAAAGAAGAAGGAATTTGGCTCCATAACTGGCTCACATTTTTGCCTGAATCAAATAGAGGAATTTGTGGCCATTTCAGCTGGGTTGGAATCAAAGGGGTGCCCTATCAGGGTTGGTGCCAAGAAACCTTTGATGTTTGCATAAGGCAATTTGGGTCCTTGGTGTTTACCCATCCTCAGACCAAGGCTGGAGTTCATCTAGACACTGCCTATGTGTTAATACACTCCTATAGGCATCAAAATATCCACAAGGAAGTACACATTCAGCTTGGAAATCAAATTTGCAGGGTTTGGGTTTCAACTTTACAGGTTCATGAGGTTCCTCATATCTTAGGTGAAGATTTTTATGACAATGATAGTTCATCTGAAGATCTGTGTCCACAACTCTCTCCTACAAGTTCAAGCATCCCTCCGTTAGCCCATGGACCTGTATCTGATTTTCATTCTCCATCACAGCACAACAATATACCTACAGCTGCTCCCTCCAACTCAATACCTGATGAACATGCTTCACCTCCTGCTGGGGAAAATTTGAATCATCCAGATTCGAGTTTGAGTGGGAAAATTGTCCTTGGTGCTTTCCATGATGAAGATGGGACAGTTCCTCTCTGCCTGGATCTTCCTCCCACAACTGTTGAAGGGACAGAATTAGTTATATTAACTAAAGAATGTCTGCCTTCCCCATCTTGTCCTCAGGGTTTAATAGCCACCAACCAAGGAATGAATCTGGTTTCCTCACAACCCAATACATCTTGTCCTCAGTTACCTTTAATGGAGGATAGTACTCTTGTGGTCCCGCAACATTTAATTCATAACCCTTCCCAAAGTGCTACAGCTGCAACAAAAGAAGCAATAGATCCGTGGACAGCTGCTGAGGTTGAATTCATATCTGACTCTTTTCCTTATTTGGAAACAATCAAGGGTTTGGATGGTCTCAATAGTGGCTTGCCATCACTATCTCCACCACAACTGTCAATTCTGGACAGTTTACCATCTGTGCAAGACAAGATTGCAGAATCAGCCTCCAATATGGGACTTGGTCCTGCTCAACAGCAAAATATCCCTCCCACCTCGATCAAGGGGAAAAAAAGAAGAAGAAGGGCAACATTTCTACTCCTCACTGTTATGAAACCAGGTCCAAAACAATTGAAGATCCCAAAGAGCTGAGAAGCCTCAAAAAACCAGTTTTGAACCAAAAGGGTCTCTTTGAAGCTAAAAAGGCCTTGCAGTTTGGCAAAGCTATTGGGCTACAACCCAAATGTAATGAAAATATAATACTACTCCATTTAAGTTCTCTGGAAGAAAGAGATATCAAGGAATGAGGGGCTTTAGAGGCTGATACAGATGAGGACTATGTTGATTTAGATGCAGATGAGGTGCAGATGGTTGTAGGTGTTTCTCAGGCTGGCCCCCTGGCTGCCTTACCTCCATTGAACTAAAAGCATTATGAAAGTCCTCTCCTGGAACATTAGAGGACTTTCCTCCTCTCAAAAGAGGAGTTCTTTGGGTGACTTGATCCGCAAGCAAGCTCCACAGTTTGTGCTCATTCAAGAATCAAAATTGGAAAAGGTTACCTCTTCCTCTTTTCTGAGAATCTGTGGGCTTGGATGGGGTTGGGAGTTGGTTTTTGTGCCTGCTGTAGGCTCTGTAGGTGGCATAATATCTTGTTGGAAGACAAATGAGTTCACTTTCCAGGCTTCAAAACCCTTAGATGGAGCCTTGATCTGGAGGGGCACTATCATTTCTCTTAATAGAAAGGTCTGTTTAATAAATGTTTATGCTCCAACTTCAGTAGCTGAAAGAAGAGTGCTTTGGAGAAAAATTCTTGCTGAATTAAGCTTATTAGAGCCTGACACCCTAGCTCTGGTGAGAGGAGATTTTGATGCCACTGTTACTGATACTGAAAGAGCTAATCAATTGTCTCATGAAGCTGGAAGAACTTCCTTTTGCAAACTTTATCATCCAGGCTGATCTAATTGATCTCCCTCTCTCTGGAGGCAAATACACCTGGTTTGGGCCAGGGTCCAAGGCATCAAGGCTTGACAGATTTCTAGTCTCTTCTGACTTCTTGGCCTGCTATCCTCTCCTCACTCAATCCTTTCTTCCTAGAAGCTTATCAGATCACAAACCCATCACATGTTCAAATCCAATTACACAATGGGGCCAAAACCTTTTAAGTTCCTCAATATATGGATTGAAGATCACAGATTTTACAAAGCTGTGGAAAATTTCTGGAATTCTTATAATGTGGGTGGTTTACCACATTTCATACTCTGGCAAAAGCTAAAGTTGCTAAGAGAAGATCTTAAGACCTCGAATGTTGAGGTCTTTGGGATACTAGAAACTAATATCTCAGATCTCAAGATCAAAATTGACAAGTTAGATGCTTTAATTGAAGCTAGACAATTATCTCAGCAGGAGTGTTCTCAAAGAGCCTGGAGGGCTGAGTTGATCACAAAAACTAAACTCCTTGCAAAGCTGTGGTGCCAAAAGGCCAGAAAAAAGTGGATCAATGAGGGAGACAAAGGCTCCAAATATTATCACAGGATAGCTAATTTCAATGGAGCTCATCAGAAAATCACACAAATTTGGTTTGAAGAAGAATTATTATCTGACCCTCTCAAAATCAAGAATGCTGCAGGATTACACTTTAGCTCCAGGTTTCAAGACTCTCTTCCTCCAACCATGGACTTTGATCACCTCAACTTCTCCACCATCACTCCTAAGGATGCTTAAAGACTTGAGACACCTTTTTCTGAGGAGGAGATTCTCAAAGCAATAATGCCTTGTGCTGGTGATAAGGCAACTGGACCAGATGGATTCACCCTAAAAAAATTTCAGGTCTGTTGGCCAATTCTAAGGTTGGATCTCCTCAATTTCTTCTCACACTTTCACTATTAAGGACACCTTGGAAAGGGCTTAAATTCCTCCTTCATAACCTTAATCCCAAAATTTACCTCTCCCTCATCTTTCAATGATTTTAGACCCATTAGTCTTATGGGGGGGTCTTATAAAATTTTGTCCAAGCTTTTATCAACTAGACTCAAAACTGTGGTGGGAAAGCTAGTGGGGTTTGAACAAACTGGTTTTATTTTGGGAAGGAAAATTTTGGATGGAATCCTGGTGGCTTCTGAAGTGGTAGATCATATCAAAAAATCAAAGATAAAGGCAATAATGTTTAAGGCTGATTTTGAGAAAGCCTTTGATAAAGTTAGTTGAGCTTTATTTTGGAAATTCTTGCCAGAATGGGGTTTGGCTTCTTATGGAGATTGTGGATGATTTCCTACATGAGAGCTTCAGTTTCAGTGCTCATCAATGGTTCTCCAAGCTATGATTTTATCATGAAGAGAGGTCTGAGACAGGGCTGTGCACTTTCTCCTCTCTTATTTGTTATTATTTCTGAAGCTCTGAATCAATTAATGAAGGCTGGGTCATTAGGCAACCTCTTTTCTGGTATTCACATTGGCAATCAAGGGCCTACAATTTCTCACCTACAATATGCAGATGATACTATTTTCTTCTTGGAAGCCTCCTCTCAGGGAGTTGAAAATCTGAAGGGAGCACTCTCAATGTTCTACCTCATTTCTGGTCTTAAAGTTAATTTTGACAAGTCCACCCTCATCACTTTTAATATCTCCAATGAAGATACCCTACAATTGGCAGATATTCTAGGCTGCTCTATTGATACTTTGCCTCTAACATACCTGGGGTTCTCCTTGGGAGCCAACCCAAGGAAAGTCAGCACTTGGAAACCTGTGATAGAAAAATTTAAAAAGACTCTAGGACTTTGGCAAGCAAAGCTACTCTCATTTGGAGGGAGATTAACCCTCTTAAAATCTACTTTGGGAGCCTTACCTCTATATTTCTTCTCTCTGTTGAAAGCTCCAAAGACTGTAATCAAAATTCTTGAAAGCTGGCAAAGAATATTTCTTTGGCATGGTTCATCAATAGCAAGAGCCTTTTGCAAAGTTAAGTGGCTTATTGTTTGCAAATCCAAAGAGCAAGGGGGTCTAGGGGTGAAAAGACTATCTGATATGAATTTGGCTCTTTTAGCAAAATGGTGGTGGAGATTTGCTACTGAGGAGAAGGCCTTGTGGAGATTAGTCCTATGTGCCAAAGCTGGTTGGGATAGTAAAGATTGGGACCTTTCCAATTGTGCAGAGTTGGGCACTTCCAGCCTCTTCAATCAAATAATGCAGCTTTCCAATGATCCAAGATTTGAGGACATCATTGGCTCAAAAACCTTTTTATGGACTTTAGGCAGAGGCAATCAAATACACTTTTGGACTGATGTTTGGTGGGGAGACACCTCTCTGAAACTGCTCTTTCCTAGAATTTATCTTCTTGCAAACTCTAAGAAAGACTTGATAGAGGATCTGTGGGATGGTGTGGACTGGAATTTAAGTCTCAGAAGAGATCCTAGGGGCTGGGAGGAGGATGAATGGGGCATGTTAATTTCCATACTTGATCTGGTTTCCCCCTCAGTTGAAGATGATCTATTGCAATGGTCCCATGATGCTAGAGGCTTCTCTGTGAAAAGGATTTACTCCTTACTTGCTCCTCAAGGTACATCAATACCAGCTTGGTCTAAAATTCTTTGGTCCCCTGGAGTTCCACCAAAGATAGTGGCCTTCTGCTGGCTAGCTTGCCTTGAGGCCATACCCTCAAGATGCTTCCTTGATTCTAGAGGTATGGCTTTCTCTCTAGATGACATAATCTGCCCCTCGTGCTCCTGGGATTTTGAAGATGCTGCTCATATAATTCTCCACTGTAAAGTGGCATGGGAGGTTTGGAGTCTCTTACTGGGTTGGTGGGGTTTCTCTTGGGCAATGCCTAGGGATATTCAGGCCTTGTTCTGCTTCTGGTCTCTTATTTCCCTTACTGCTCATAGAAAAGTTTGGGAAAAGTTATTAAAACTGGCCTGTTGGCAAATTTGGTTAGCAAGGAATGACAGAATTTTCAATGGTGTGTTTACTTCTTCAGTCTCAATCCTCAACAAAATTCAAAGCCATCTTTATTCTTGGGAAGTTGCTTCTTCAGCTTATTTGGTTAACTTCTCCTTTGAGTCCTGGATTTCTGACCCTTTGACTTGTCTTTCTCTGAGGCTTAAAAAGCCTTCTTCTGGTTTGGGTGTGAGGGGAAGAGATTGAGGGTGGTTTGGGTACTGTGGTGAGGGTGTCTCTTTGGGGGCTTTGGTGTTCTGTTTGAGTGGGGGTCTCTCTTCTCTCCCTTTGTCTTGAGTGGGGTTGTCTTTTGTCAGTCCTTTGCTAGTTACCTTCTTGGGCTGGTTAGTTTGTCTGTGTTTTTTGCTTGTTTTTGCAGGTTCTGGTCTTTGCTACTGCTGGTATATTAGTAGTTGCAAGGTCATGCTTATTTCTTTGGTGTTAGCATCTTGGCTGACCATTGCTGCAGACTACATCTTGGCTCCTGCTGGCTTGTTTTAAAGACTCTTGCCATATTACTGCAACACTCTTCCTCAATTATTAGTTTCAATATCATCATTCTCCTCATCCTGGGCACCTGCATAATAACACCTTCCATATCCTACTGCCTTGATCATTTACTTACCAAAGGTGCAGCTGGTGTCTTGGACCTCTCAACACTTTTGGTCTGCATTTTACAATTGGATCTTCTACTGCAATGCTGCAGTTGGTGTCTTTGGCCTCTCAACATTTCTGGTCTGCAAATTACAATTGAATCTCCTACTGCAATGCTTTTACCTCAGAACTTCAAGATCATTTGCAAACTCAAAATTCAGCTCCCACAACTTTGAATGCATTACTCATAGGATCTTCATTCTGGACAGATGCATTTTCAGCTTTCTTTTTTCAGTTTCCCACCCTTATGTTTGTTGGGTGGTGGTTTGGTTTGTTTGGTTTATTTTCCCTCTTCTATTGTTGTTCTTCCTTTGTAGCTAAAGGTTGTTGTCCTCCCTTTTCAACCTTTGAAAAGGGAGATATTTAATATAATGCTTTCCTTATCAAAAAAAAAAACAGTTATTGGAAAAAAAAAAACCGTTTCGTGTCACATTTATCCAATTATCTCCATCAAAAAAGTTAGCCAATGGCAATAAACTGAATATGCAAAACAACATAATATACATACAAATAATTCCATCGTTTTGTTATCCTTTGACGTAATATAAGATAGAATAATAAATATTCAACTTCAGTATACATATTCTAACAATCGTCAATTTGTATGTATAAAATAATAATTTTGTATACATTATTTTATATTCTTTATACGTTTCTTCACGTCATCCAAGCCTTTAAAATTTTCTATATAGTCTTGAACGATCCCATTATGATACTCAAAGTCAACACTTGACCGTCCTTGTAGGTTTTCATCCGTCATATTCTTCATCTTTTTCAACACTTTTCCTTTAAGCTCCATAATCTTGTAATTCATTTCTAATACTTCCGCACATACCAACTTCTTTGTTGATGTTTCTCCTTTATTCATGTTGCTGGCAATGAAAATAACAAAATAACTTTCTAATTTATAACCTAAATTAGTGCTTGAAATATCAATATTAAATATAATTGGATAATAATGTTTGGTTAGTAGCAGTTCTTAAAAGTATAACTGAATATATTTTGTATAATAAAATATAGCTATGAGTTACTATTATAAAATAGATGTTTGGTTAGAAATAAGAGTTTGAACCTATATTATCAAAAAATAAACCTTCACTTATATTACTTTTTTTTGAAATGGGAACTAGATATTATATATTAACGGTAACAAATTAATCTTACAGTGTATGACATAACGTCCCGGATTCCAGATTTGTGTCCCAACCGGCCGTAGCCCGTCAAGCGCTCATGGATCCATAAAGGTACTCTGCTTTGTCTCGCAGATCCGAACACAAGAAATTCTTGATCCAACGTTTCAAAAAAATAAACATCCCAAAACCTAGTCCTATCTAGCCAGAACTTTATTCGACCTATAACAGGAAAAACAATAAGTAACTTAGCCTTTAGTGCGGATTCCCCGAGACCTCCCGGCTGCAGTTGTCTCGGGTCTGTAGGTATAGTCCCTATGCAGTCCTCCCTAACCCCGCTTTGGGGATTCATTAGACCCTCAAGGGGCTACAACCCCCCGGAGTCACATCCTGGCCCTGCACCTTTCCGAAGATCTCAACATGTTCTTCTGTCTCCTTCCTTTTCTTGGTCTTTCGAGGACGGGGGCCAATGCCCGGATTGTAGAGCAATATTCTTCGACGGACCAACTGCATGTCCCCCTGAGTGTATCGGTCCACCGGGGGCCTGGGTCGGCCAGAGGGCATTGGTACAGGAGAGTCCTCCCTCAAGACGGTCACCGTCACCGGCCTAGCTGTCTGGGGCTTTGGAGTGAACCGCCTAGGTGTCGGCCTTACCGACCCCGGAGCTTGAGGTGGCCCGACTCGACCCCTAGGGTTTTCAGACCACCTAGGGTTTGTATGCCTTCTATATGACACCACCGGCCGAACTGGATGAATCGGTGACGACACCATCATGCCCGGGTCTAGGTGAGCTCGCTCATGCATATGGGACGGTAGCACCCATGACCAGGGCGCGCTCCGAGTGGTCTCTGCAAGGTCCCATGCCTCTCTCGAGTATCGAAACACTTCACGATAACCCACCTCCGGCCGATGGTGCAGTGCCTGATTATCGACAGGTCTAGGGGGCCAGAACGGCCACGGGGGCCTGTGCCCCCACCCTTTCATGGGCCAGTCCCCCTCTCGGTGCATGCCCGTAAGCCAAATGGTCGGATCGGAGAGTGGATGCAGTGGCGGCCGAGGCTCCAATCCCCGATGGCGAGAATGATCCTCGTCATGGCGGTGGTGCGGCGACGGGGACTGAGGAAGAGACGGGCGCAGGTGATGCATCGTCGGGAATGGAGAAGGAGACAGTCGCAGTAGATGCTAGTCGATGATTGTGGGGCGGTGGACGTGGGCGGCCCAGTCGTGGCGGACGACGGCGCAGGGAGGAGGACGGCGGCGCAAACCCTAGTTAGGGTACGGGAGGCACCTCTGTTGCAGATGTATACATAGCGTTTTTCTTAGTGATGTTTCTTAGCAATAACCTTGACTTATATTAATCGTACAGAAATTTAGCATATACAAAGTCTTGTTGTTATAAAATTATGTGTTATTTTACAATACAATACAAAGAGGAGAAATCAAATACAAACCATGTCTTAACCTAAAAACTAGAGAACCAATCTAAGTCATCCATTTTAAGAATGGATGGATGAGATGCAATTGAGTAGTTGACTGCAAAAAAAACAGCACTTTTTAGTAAGTGGTAAGGGGTTTTTTAGTAAAACTATCATATTTTTTTTTAATCAATTCACTAATTTAATTTTTCCCGCTTCGTTTGAACTCCGATTGGCTTCAAACTTGCGCCATTAGTTTTGTTTTTTAAGGGCTTTAAACCAATATCAGTCATGAATATATTTTGAAGCACGAAAAAAAATTCGGTGTTGATTTTTTTTATAAAAAAAATCTGGGTAATTTTTATCAACACTTTGCTCTGGATTTATCAACACTTTTACACTGGTTTTATCAACACTTTACACTGGATTTATCACCTCATTTTCCAAATCTGATCATGATTTTATCACCTCATCACGTGCTTTTTATGAACACTAGTTTTATCAACACTAAACATTAGGCTTATGATTCAATTATGTGTGTTTTATCACGGCCATCACATGTTTTTTTTTTAAGCACACAATTTTTTTTATTTTGGGGCTGGTTTTTAAAGAAATTATATCTGGCTAATTTTTATCAACACTTTGCTCTGTTTTTATTAACACTTTACACTGGTTTTATCAACACTCTACACTGGTTTTATCACCCCATTCTCCAAAACTGATCATGATTTTTATCATCTCATCACATGCTTTTTATGAACGCCAGTTTTATCAACACTAAACACTATGTTTATCATTAAATTACATGTGTTTTTATCACCTCATCACATGTTTTTTATCAACGCTAAACTCTAGTTTATCACACTTATTATCAAAATTGAACATGATTTTTATCACCTCAGTACATGTTTTTATCAACATTTAGCACTAGTTTGATACCTCCGATATAAAACATTTATTAGTGAAGATTTATCAACACTCAACATTATTTTTATCACTCTAATTTACCTTTTTATTTTCGTGCTTCAAAATATATTCATGATTGATCTTGATTTAAATCCCTTGAAAAAATAAAAATATTGGCGCAAGTTTGAAGCTAATCGGAGTTCAAACGAATTGGGAAATATTAAATTAGTGAATTGGTGAAGAAAAAAATGGACACTTGTCCACATGGCACAATGCTTTTACAATTATTCTCTTGCTTGTGTGAGAAAGGATGAAAGTGGCGTGAGTTTGGATGAAATTGGGGTGATGATGTGGCATCATGGTGAATGTTGGATGTTAGGTGTGTGTGGCTAGGATTGGTTCTCTAGTTGGTTTGTAGCCGATTTCACCTCACAATACAAATAAAGATATAAGTGCTTTATTCTATAATGTGATGAAACTGGAAATTAATAATCAAATGACAATAGTTAAAAAAACGATTTCCAAACATAAACGTCGGAAACAATGTAACTATTCTTTTTTTTTATCAATGAAAAACATGGTTTTATAATCTACCCAAAAGTCTCAAAAGAGACATTACAAGAGGGAAGAGGAGAAAGAGCAAGAAAACAAGAAGAACGACAAAAGCGAGGGCTAAAAAGCCCTGAAATCAGGGGGAATTCTGAAAGATCTTGTAGACGTCTTCCTCACAAGCCGAAGTTGTGAAGCCTAAAGATGTGCATAGCTCCCAAGAATGCTTAGCTTCCGATTTTTTGCGCAAGGAGCGAGAAGGACTGATGACCAAAGGTAAAGTAACCGATTTGCGAGTCTTGCGACGATCAAGCTTCTTGCGCTTCTTTTTCCTGATATCGCCTTTGCGAAGGGGGGAGAAACCACCCAAATTTGGGGAGTTGAGGTCGGCAATGAAATCGTGGAACGAGTCAAGAGTGCGAGACATGCGGCAGCGGGGCTTTGGAAGGGCCCAACAGAGGAGGAGCAGCAGGCCGGTCCAACAAGAGAGTGGCAGATGAATGTTTCGGAGATGGGCCTGAATCACAAAGAGACAGCCCACGTGCCACACAGGCTAAATCACACATAGAGGTGCACGTGGGAGCCGAAGGGGCAGCGGGGTTCTCGAACGCACCCAACGCCTTGGGAGAAGTAGTCGTCAAGATCGAAGGAACCTTGGAACTGTCAGGAGCCTGAGAGAGAACGTGACTTCCCAAGACATGCATAACGCTACAGTCCGACCTTTCCTATTCCTCATTAATGCTCGGCACCGGCGGCCAATTCGGAAGGGAAGGAGACGTCTGAGGGAAGAGGGCCGGCTGAGACGCAGCTTGAGGGCTTAGGGCACGAAATTCGCCCTCCTCAAGGTCCGGCGCTGGTTCAAGGGAGGGGACCAGCGAAAGTTCTGGGAAATCGATGCAAACCGGGAAGCACTTATCGGAGATTCGAAGCTTGGCCAGTCTCTTTCTCGGCAGAAGATCGAAGGTATGGACCAGGACAAAAGCCCTATCCAATCTAACACGAGAAGAAGAGATTGGGTGAATGAAGAGCGGGGTGCCAACCAACGCAACAAGATTGAGGATTGAAAATCGAGTCCAACCAGTGAGAGGGAGGCCTTCAATCGAAATCCATCGCAGACAACCACCATTGATAATGACTTTCACATCAGAGAAAAAATCGCAGAACCAAGCACGTAACCAAGTCCAACCCGAACTCGCGGCCATCTCGAAGGCTTGAGGGTTCGAGAAGGATATGAGAAGTGCTAGTCTTAGTGCCCGTAGTTCAATCCTAAATGTCCAAATGTATATATCATCGTTAGCAATAAAATTAAAGCGGCTTTATATTACTTATGTGTTGGAGTAATATATCGATGTGTGCTCTGATCTATGCCCACCATGCGAATAGAACCATATATCGAGATAGATCACACTCGATGGGTCCCTAGTCAACAAAGCTTCACTAGAAGCGACTAGTATGAAAGATGGCTCTTTATGGCTTACGTTCTGTTAGTCATTGGAATGGGATTCCGGAGTCTGATCATAGATATCATGTGGGACATGATATTGGACGACCCGCCCTGAATATGTGCCATAGATTAAGTCATGAACATATTCAGTGTTGTAGCTTGTCATGTATCCTTAGACCAAGGAGTCTTTGTGATCGCTATGTAGTCAACAACTGAGTTTGACCTGAGCCTAACGTTGTCCGTAACAGGGCTTCCATAACGGCCAGGATTGGCTTGGGGATGGGCTACATGAGTGACACGAAAGACGGCTAAGGGATTTATCCCTCATACTAAGGTATGGGAAAGATATCGGTTCTCGGCCGCTTGATCGAGAGTGACTGGAAGAATAGCATGGCCATGCACATGATACTGGGTAGATGATAGCATGGCCCTGTCATTATCCTTTTATCTCCGATATCCTGATTGAGATAAGGCATAGAGCCGTCATCCTTATTATTCTCAATCACCGTTCCTTGATATGTGAGATGACTGAAGATATGATACCCAGTATCATGTGCATGGCCATGCTACTCTTCCAGTCACTCTCGATCAAGCGGCCGAGAACCGATATCTTTCCCATACCTTAGTATGAGGGATAAATCCCTTAGCCGTCTTTCGTGTCACTCATGTAGCCCGTCCCCAAGCCAATCCTGGCCGTTATGGAAGCCCTGTTACGGACAACGTTAGGCTCAGGTCAAACTCAGTTGTTGACTACATAGCGATCACAAAGACTCCTTGGTCTAAGGATACATGACAAGCTACAACACTGAATATGTTCATGACTTAATCTATGGCACATATTCAGGGCGGGTCGTCCAATATCATGTCCCACATGATATCTATGATCAGACTCCGGAATCCCATTCCAATGACTAACAGAACGTAAGCCATAAAGAGCCATCTTTCATACTAGTCGCTTCTAGTGAAGCTTTGTTGACTAGGGACCCATCGAGTGTGATCTATCTCGATCTATGGTTCTATTCGCATGGTGGGCATAGATCAGAGCACACATCGATATATTACTCCAACACATAAGTAATATAAAGCCGCTTTAATTTTATTGCTAACGATGATATATACATTTGGACATTTAGGATTGAACTACGGGCACTAAGACTAACAATCTCCCACTTGCCCTAGTTCCAATCTAAACTCCAATATGCCCCCATCGACTTTACATGTCTAACATGTTCAGGCAGTGACACTTCCTTAGTCAACGGGTTGGCTATGTTATCATCTGTTGCAATATCGGTTATCTTCACTTCACCTCAGTTCAGTATTTATCTGATGAGGTGGATACGCCGCAGTACATGTTTGGATTTGTTATGCGATCTAGGCTTTTAGCTTGCGCAATGGCCCTTGTGTTGTCGCAAAATGGATTCACCGGACTGGATGGGTTTTTAGTTACACCCAGCCCTGCCATGAATTTCCAAATCCACATAGCCTCCTTAGCTGCCTCTGCAGCATCCATGTACTTGGCCTCTGTCGTAGATTCGGCAATGGTATCTTGCTTTACGCTTTCCCAGCTAAAGCTCTGCCATTCAGCGTAAACACATATCCTGATTGACTTCTAAAGTCATCTGGATTTGTCTTGGAAAACTAGCGTCTACTCATCCTTCGACGACTAGTTCAGCATCATCTTTCCCCCGGGTTAGAATGATGTCTACTGGTACAACATAAGGCTTACGAGACGTCTGGTCTCATACATGTCATGGCATATATAATCGATCCTGCCCCCAGGCGCATAGGATTCTCATCATCCTTTTCAGCTCATCAGGTGTCTTAGGACACTGAGTCTTGCTGAGATGAATGCCATGACTAGTGGGTAAGAGTCCTTTCTTTGAATCGAGCATTAAGAACCTACTCAATGCCTTGTTCACATAGGTTCCCTGACTTAAATCCAAGACCCTCTTGGTGCGATCTCTACATATCTTAATCCTTAAGATATGAGAAGCATCCCCTAAGTCCTTTATTGAAAAACACTTCCTCAACCAAGCTTTAGTCTCGTGCAAGGTTGGGATGTCGTTTTCAATGAGAACCAGAAAGGTAATATTGCTCCCACTAGCCTTCTTATAAACGCAAGATTCATCCTCGTTCTTGATTAAGCCAAATCCAATTACAGCTTCATCAAAACGAAGGATCCAACTCCGAGAAGTTCGTTTCAATCCAGAAATGGATTTCAACAACTTATAAATCTTTCCTTTATTCTTCGGATCGTCAAAACCTTTGGGCCGAGACATACAAACGTACTCAGTCAAATTTCCATTTAGGAAAGCGGTTTTGACATCCACTTGCCATATCTCGTAATTATGATACACAGTTATGTCAAGAAGAATTTGGATCGATTTTGACCATAGCCACTAAGGAGAAGGTTTCCTCATAGTCAATCCATTGGATCTGCCTATAACCTTTCGCCACCAGTTGAGCTTTGAGGTCAGAGGGTTGCCGTCCATGTCCATCTTCACCTTGAAGATCCATTTGCATCCTATGGTCCTCACACCATTGATGGGATCAACCGGTTCCCAGACTCGGTTGTCGACATGGATTGCATTTCCTCCCTCATGGCTCCCAGCCATAACTCGGAGTTGGGCCCATCCACGACTTCCTGAAAGGTGGCTGGATCATCGTTATCCACCATGACTTCATTGTCACCTCCGGATACCATATCTTGGAGGTGGAAGATTGATCCTTTCAAATCGCCTTGGACCTTCCAAAATTGTAACAGGAATTGGTTCTTACTCTACGACAATCTCTGGCTTCTTTCTACTGGGTTGCCAATTGGTTTAGACAGATCTGTACCATCCTGAATTTCTTCGAGATGCACAGTCCTCCCAATGACGTCTTTGGAAACAAAACTTCTTTTCCATAAAGACCCCACCCCAAGCGACGAACACCATGTCCTCACTGGGATTGTAGAAATAGTATCCCCTTGTTGCTTTGGGATACCACACGAAGGTGCATATCTCAGATCTTGGTTCGAGCTTAGTCGAAACCAAATGTTTCACATAAGCCTCGCAACCACAAATCTTTAGGAAGGACAAAGCGGGCATCATCCCGTACCATTTTTAAAATGGTGTCCCTTCCACACCATTCGTCGAAGCCCGATTCACTATGAATGCGGTCGTCTCTAGAGCAAAACCCCTAAGAGAGATTGGGAGATCAGTCCAACTAATCATGGAACAGACCATTGTCTAACAATGTCCGATTTCTCCGTTTGGCTACACCTTTCAACTACAGTGACCTAGGAGGAGTCCATTCCAAAAGGATCCCATTCTCTTTTAGATGATCTAATAACTCTGTGGTCAAGTATTTTCCACCTCGATCCAATCGAAGTGCCTTAATACCTTTGTCGAGCTGGTTTTCTACTATAGTCTTAAACTCTTTGAATTTATCAAAAGCTTCAGACTTATGTCTCACCGAATAGACATAACCATATTTACTGTAATCATCAGTAAATGTGATAAAGTAGCTAAAACCCCTCCTGGCAAGTGAACTTATTGGTCTACACACATTCGAGTGTATCAGCCCCAATAATTCACCCGCCCTTTCATCGCGATCGATAAAGGGCACTTTAGTCATTTTGCCCATCAAACAAACCTTGCACCTATCGATCGAATGGAATTCGAATGAACCTGAAAGCCCGCACTTCTGAAGTGCTGATATGCGCTTCTTGTTTATGCGACCCAAATGACAGTACCATAACAGAGTTAGGTTTAAATCGTTGGATTTAGACCTCTTGGTATTAACGGAATATATAGAACTTGAGGCATTGTTACCCATATCTAATATGTACAATCCTCCAACCATGTCAGTACTGGTATAAAACATATCATTGCATAGAAAATTGAAAACTCCATTTCCAATATTAACATTATATCCTTCCTTGTCAAACACGGATACAGATATAATATTCCTACTAAAAGTAGGTATGCAATATACATTATACAATACTAAGACAAGGCCTCTTGGCAAAGCAAGACTCATGGATCCTACAGCAGTTGCCACAACTCTGAGGTCCATTTCGTGCTTTCCAAATCTCTCCTACTTTCAGCCGCCATATATTAGTGCATGTGTGAGATTCAGTCATGGTATCTAATACCCATGAATCTTTGGAAGTAGAGAGATGTAGCTCTATAGAGTTAATACCGAATGAAGGCACGATCCCACCGCCCTTCCTTAGATCATCCAGGTTTCCTGATGAAGGCGCAGTCCTACTGCCCTTCTTCAGATCATCCAGGCTATTTGATGAAGGCGCAGTCCCACTGCCCTTCTTCAGATCAGCCGTGAACTTCCTGTAATCCCGGTTCCAATGACCAGGCTGTTGGCAGTAGAAGCAGACATTCTCAGGTGTCTCATCTTTCCTGCCAAGTGCGCATGGGCCCAGCCCTTTCCACTTCCAATTCCCTTGTTGACCATCAGAATATCCTTGGATCCCAGATCCCTGAGATATTCTTCTCAGCAGTTAATGACACTTCATGTAACTCTGATATGGTCTTAGAGACAGCCTTGTCAAGGACATATTCTTTGCGTTCAGACTTGAGGACTATCCTCAAAATTCTGTACCAGTCCAAATAGTTTGTCCCATTTAGCTTGACCTTGTCAAGAATGGTTTTTAATGACAAACTATTAATGTTCGCTGAATTTGCCATTTGATCTACAACAGATAAAATTCAATCAGTAAACTGAATAAATTTTATGAAGATCAAGCTTAAACACCAACAATCGATTCTAAACCTTTAGAATCTGAAACCAGGATCCTTGATTCACTCGATTAAGCTGAACTAATGCTCACCACTTAATCGAGCTATGTAGGTAGGACTCCATCCAATCACATCCAATGTGACTCTTGGCTAGGGTATGTACTTATGTACACGACTTACCCTATCTGTTACCCTAGCTCAACCTCAGGCTGAGAATCGTAGTCGGGTCCACCAATTTTCAACTATGGCCCGTCACTATGTAGGTGCTCCGCTAAGGCGCACGACACCCACATATGTCGTCCAAACCTACTACCCCGCTTCCCCATGGATGCTCCGCTAATGCGCACGACACCCATAGGACGGGGAGGTAGTAAGGTGTTGATTATTGGGAGGTATCGGACATGACCCGCTTTTACTTGTCCAGTTGTGTTCAAAACTTTGGCACATCCTAGATGCGATGAGCACATCAACTACATTCCAAATGCAATGATGCCTCAAATTACATCCAATGTAATTCTTTCTTTGAACCCGTCAACTACATCCAATGTAATGACGGTTCTAAGGGTTCACACACAAGGATTAAAATTCCAATTTTATCTTTGCATGTGAGGTGATATGCTCGGTAAATAAAGTTAAGCATGCAATTCTAAAACACATAGAATTAATCATGCATAAACTAAACCAAGCATAAAGCGATAAATGTGCACATAATAGCCCCCTAAACTAACTCCCACTAGCTTCTTGAGCTCCACCGACTCCAAGCCGATGCCAACACCCGAAAAGCCACCAAATGACCTTTTCGCCCTTTCTTCGTCTTGAGTAAAATATTACAATTTAATACACGACTCGCAGGTCGGGAATAAATAAATATTACAAACAAGTGGTTCGACGACCACACCTTGAAAGAATAATTACACGCTAACTCTAACGGCTCGCAGGCCGTGAAAAGCGATAAATAATTAAATCGAGCTCGGGGCTATTATGTACACCATGCCAACATCACATCACACATCGTGTTATCAAACAAGCATGTTATCAAACATCATGTGATTTTCAGGTTTTAATTAATAGCCAAGTTTTGAAATTTTTTGATGCTCGGTTTATCGAAACCGTTCAAAAATGAAACTTTTGAACATTTGATCTTCGAGTTCGTCATGACGGTTCCAAACTCGTCATAACTAACAAAACGGTTTAGCCTTGGCATATCAACCATCCAATGGTCATGCTTGGCCTAGCTCCGTCCAACGGAGCCCCGTTCGGTCCCGGTTTCGGCTCCCCGAGAGTCCCGCTCCCGAGACCCGAAAAATCAAATTTTTTTCAAAATTTCCAGATTTGAAATAATTTTCAAAAATTCATTTTACATGCATTAAATCCATGAACAAGAATTTAAAACATGTTATCAAACAATTTAGCAAAACAACATGCCAAAAACGAAACTTTCAAAAGCAAAACCGAAACTTTGAACACCGTCTTGTGAATCCCGAAGGTAGCACGGCTCTGATACCACTGTTGGGTCTCGAGGTAGGGTTGGAGATGAACCAACTCGCAGCGGAAAATCAATGAAAACCAAGAGACAATTAAAACCATGAAACAACTAACAAAGAATGGATTAACAAGAGAAAAATTCAGCACTAGTTCTTACCAAAACAAGAACACCGGTTAACGAATGATTGGCTTGAGTCTCCAAGACGCCTACGTATCCACATGGGAATCAAAGCCACGTAGTTCTTCTCTTTGAGGACTCAAGAACACAAACATGGAGGTGGAAACTAGCCAAACCCGAAATGGCCATGGAAGAGGGAGAGAAAATGTGTTTCCTATTCTTGTCTTGTGTTTGTTATGTTGAAAAAAGATGACTTAAACATAACAAAACCCATACTTGTCCAACTAAAGGCATGGGACAAGTATGGTGTCAAGTAAGGTATAAATAGGACAAAGTATGGCAAGACAAGATTGGGTTAGGTGGTGAATCACCAACACCTTAATCCTTGTCTTGCTTACTTAGTACTAATTAATCAAGACTTGATTAATTAGTTCCATGGGCCTTGGTTGCATGGGCCTTTCATGGGCCTCTTGGAACATGGCCCATGGCCATTTCCAACGAGGTCCCGTGATTCGCTCATCGCCTCCAAGCCTTCCATACCGGAAATGTCCAACATTATCCGACGCGATCAATCCCAAGACTCCAAGCCTTGTCTCGATCCGTAAAGTCCTATTCGATTACGGGCACATGACCCAAAACCCAGTTTTGGTCATATCCCGAGACAACTCCCTTTTGGCCATTCTCCATATATGTGTCAATGAGTTTCATCCTCCGGTGTGACCCTTAGGTTTATGCATGTCAATAGATCAACGTAAAATCCCATTTTACTTGATCCTATTTTAGTGGCAACTAACGAGACTTTAGTATTGCCTGACACTGCATAGCGAATCGACCCTGTCGATTCTAACCTTTCCGTCGTCCCTGTCATTATCCTTTTATCTCCGATATCCTGATTGAGATAAGGCATAGAGCCGTCATCCTTATTATTCTCAATCACCGTTCCTTGATATGTGAGATGACTGAAGATATGATACCCAGTATCATGTGCATGGCCATGCTACTCTTCCAGTCACTCTCGATCAAGCGGCCGAGAACCGATATCTTTCCCATACCTTAGTATGAGGGATAAATCCCTTAGCCGTCTTTCGTGTCACTCATGTAGCCCGTCCCCAAGCCAATCCTGGCCGTTATGGAAGCCCTGTTACGGACAACGTTAGGCTCAGGTCAAACTCAGTTGTTGACTACATAGCGATCACAAAGACTCCTTGGTCTAAGGATACATGACAAGCTACAACACTGAATATGTTCATGACTTAATCTATGGCACATATTCAGGGCGGGTCGTCCAATATCATGTCCCACATGATATCTATGATCAGACTCCGGAATCCCATTCCAATGACTAACAGAACGTAAGCCATAAAGAGCCATCTTTCATACTAGTCGCTTCTAGTGAAACTTTGTTGACTAGGGACCCATCGAGTGTGATCTATCTCGATCTATGGTTCTATTCGCATGGTGGGCATAGATCAGAGCACACATCGATATATTACTCCAACACATAAGTAATATAAAGCCGCTTTAATTTTATTGCTAACGATGATATATACATTTGGACATTTAGGATTGAACTACGGGCACTAAGACTAACAATATCTTCAGTCATCTCACATATCAAGGAACGGTGATTGAGAATAATAAGGATGACGGCTCTATGCCTTATCTCAATCAGGATATCGGAGATAAAAGGATAATGATAGGGACGCCGGAAAGGTTAGAATTGACAGGGTCGATTCGTTATGTAGTGTCCGGCAATACTAAAGTCTCGTTAGTTGCCACTTAAATAGGATCAAGTAAAATGGGATTTTACGTTGATCTATTGACATGCATAAACCTAAGGATCACACCGGAGGATGAAACTCATTGACATATTTATGGAGAATGGCCAAAATGGAGTTGTCTCGGGACATGACCAAAACTGGGTTTTGGGTCATGCGCCCGTAAGTGAATAGGACTTTACGGATCGAGACAAGGCTTGGAGTCTTGGGATTGATCGCGTCGGATAATGTTGGACATTTCCGGTATGGAAGGCATGGAGGCGATGAGCGAATCACGGGACCTCGTTGGAAATGGCCACGGGCCATGTTCCAAGAGGCCCATGAAAGGCCCATGCAACCAAGGCCCATGGAACTAATTAATCAAGTCTTGATTAATTAGTACTAAGTAAGCAAGACAAGGATTAAGGTGTTGGTGATTCACCACCTAACCCAATCTTGTCTTGCCATACTTTGTCCTATTTACACCTTACTTGACACCATACTTGTCTCATGCCTTTAGTTGGACAAGTATGGGTTTTGTTATGTTTAAGTCATCTTTTTTCAACATAAAAAAGACAAGAATAGGAAACACATTTTCTCTCCCTCGTCCATGGCCATTTCGGGTTTGGCTAGTTTCCTCCTCCATTTTTGTGTTCTTGAGTTCTCAAAGAGAAGAACTACGTGGCTTTGATTCCCATGTGGATACGTAGGCGTCTTGGAGACTCAAGCCAATCATTCGTTAACCGGTGTTCTTGTTTTGGTAAGAGATAGTGCTGAATTTTTCTCTTGTGAATCCATTCTTTGTTAGTTGTTTCATGGTTTTAATCGTCTCTTGGTTTTTATTGATTTTCCGCTGCGAGTTGTTTCATCTCCAACCCTACCTCGAGACCTAACAGTGGTATCAGAGCCGTGCTACCTTCGGGATTCATAAGACGGTGTTCAAAGTTTCGATTTTGCTTGAAAGTTTCGTTTTTGGCATGTTGTTTTGCTAAATGGTTTGATAACATGTTTTAAATTCTTGTTCATGGATTTAATGCATGTAAAATGAATTTTTGAAAATTATTTCAAATCTGGAAATTTTGAATTTTTTTTTGATTTTTCGGGTCTCGGGAGCGGGACTCTCGGGGAGCCGAAACCGGGACCGAACGGGGCTCCGTTGGACGGAGCTAGGCCAAGCATGACCATTGGATGGTTGATATGCCAAGGCTAAACCGTTTTGTTAGTTTTGACGAGTTTGGAACCGTCATGACGAACTCGAAGATCAAATGTTCAAAAGTTTCATTTTTGAACGGTTTCGATAAACCGAGCATCAAAAATTTTCGAAACTTGGCTATTAATTAAAACCGGAAAATCACATGATGTTTGATAACATGCTTGTTTGATAACACGATGTGTGATGTGATGTTGGCATGGTGTACATAATAGCCCCGAGCTCGATTTAATTATTTATCGCTTTTCACGGCCTGCGAGCCGTTAGAGTTAGCGTGTAATTATTCTTTCAAGGTGTGGTCGTCGAACCACTTGTTTGTAATATTTATTTATTCCCGACCTGCGAGTCGTGTATTAAATTGTAATTTTTTACTCAAGACGAAGAAAAGGCGAAAAGGTCATTTGGTGGCTTTTCGGGTGTTGGCATCGGCTTGGAGTCGGTGGAGCTCAAGAAGCTAGTGGGAGTTAGTTTAGGGGGCTATTATGTGCACATTTATCGCTTTATGCTTGGTTTAGTTTATGCATGATTAATTCTATGTGTTTTAGAATTGCATGTTTAACTTTATTTACCGAGCATATCACCTCACATGCAAAGATAAAATTGGAAGTTTAATCCTTGTGTGTGAACCCTTAGAACCGTCATTGCATTGGATGTAGTTGACGGGTTCAAAGGAAGAATTACATTGGATGTAATTTGAGGCATCATTGCATTTGGAATGTAGTTGATGTGCTCATCGCATCTAGGATGTGCCAAAGTTTTGAACACAACTGGACAAGTAAAAGCGGGTCATGTCCGATACCTCCCAATCATCAACACCTTACTACCTCCCCGTTCTATGGGTGTCGTGCGCATTAGCGAAGCACCTACATAGTGACGAGCCATAGTTGAAAATTGGTGGACCCGACTACGATTCTCAGCCTGAGGTTGAGCTAGGGTAACAGATAGGGTAAGTCGTGTACATAAGTACATACCCTAGCCAGGAGTCACATTGGATGTGATTGGATGGAGTCCTACCTACATAGCTCGATTAAGTGGTGAGCATTAGTTCAGCTTAATCGAGTGAATCAAGGATCTTGGTTTCATATTCTAAAGGTTTAGAATCGATTGTTGGTGTTTAAGCTTGATCTTCATAAAATTTATTCAGTTTACTGATTGAATTTTATCTGTTGTAGATCAAATGGAAAATTCAGCGAACATTAATAGTTTGTCATTAAAAACCATTCTTGACAGGGTCAAGCTAAATGGGACAAACTATTTGGACTGGTACAGAATTTTGAGGATAGTCCTCAAGTCTGAACGCAAAGAATATGTCCTTGACAAGGCTGTCTCTAAGACCATATCAGAGTTACATGAAGTGTCATTAACTGCTGAGAAGAATATCTCAGGGATCTGGGATCCAAGGATATTCTGATGGTCAACAAGGGAATTGGAAGTGGAAAGGGCTGGGCCCATGCGCACTTGGCAGGAAAGATGAGACACCTGAGAATGTCTGCTTCTACTGCCAACAGCCTGGTCATTGGAACCGGGATTACAGGAAGTTCACGGTTGATCTGAAGAAGGGAAGTGGGACTGCGCCTTCATCAAATAGCGTGGATGATCTGAAGAAGGGCAGTAGGACTGCGCCTTCATCAGGAAACCTGGATGATCTAAGGAAGGGCGGTGGGACCGTGCCTTCATCCGGTATTAACTCTATAGAGCTGCATCTCTCTACTTCCAAAGATTCATGGGTATTAGATACCAGGACTGAATCTCACACATGCACTTATATATGGTGGCTGAAAGTAAGAGAGGTTTGGAAAGCACGAAGTGGACCTTAGAGTTGTGGCAACTGCTGTAGGATCCATGAGTCTTGCTTTGCCAAGAGGCCTTGTCTTAGTACTGTATAATGTATATTGCATACCTACTTTCAGTAGGAATATTATATTTGTACCCGTGTTTGACAAGGAAGGATATAATGTTAATATTGGAAATGGAGTTTTCAATGTTCTATGCAATGATATGTTTTATACCAGTACTGACTTGGTTGGAGGATTGTACATATTAGATATGGGTAACAATGCCTCAAGTTCTATATATTCCGTTAATACCAAGACGTTTTAAATCCAACGATTTAAACCTAACTCTGTTAAGGCACTATCATTTAGGTCGCATAAACAAGAAGCACCTATCAGCACTTCAGAAGTGCAGAGTTTCAGGTTCATTCGAATTCCATTCGATCGATAGGTGCAAGGTTTGTTTGATGGGCAAAATGACTAAAGTGCCCTTTTATCGATCGCGATGAAAGGGCGGGTGAATTATTGGGGCTGATACACTCGAATGTGTGTAGACCAATAAGTTCACTTGCCAGGAGGGGTTTCAACTACTTTATCACATTTACTGATGATTACAGTAAATATGGTTATGTCTATTCGCTGAGACATAAGTCTAAAGCTTTTGATAAATTCAAAGAGTTTAAGACTAAAGTAGAAAACCAGCTCGACAAAGGTATTAAGGCACTTCGATTGGATCGAGGTGGAAAATACTTGACCACAGAGTTATTAGATCATCTAAAAGAGAATGGGATCCTTTTGGAATGGACTCCTCCTGGGACACTGTAGATGAAAGGTGTAGCCAAACGGATAAATCGGACATTGTTAGACAATGGTCCGTTCCATTATTAGTTGGACTGATCTCCCAATCTATTTCTGGGATTATGCTCTAGAGACTACCGCATTCATAGTGAATCGGGCTTCGACGAAGGGTGTGGAAGGGACACCATTTTAAAATGATATGGGATGATGCCCGCTTTGTCCTTCCTAAAGATTTGTGGTTGTGAGGCTTATGTGAAACATTTGGTTTCGACTAAGCTCGAACCAAGATCTGAGATATGCACCTTCGTGTGGTATCCCAAAGCAACAAGGGGATACTACTTCTACTATCCCAGTGAGAACATGGTGTTCATCGCATGGGGTGGGGTCTTTATGGAAAAGGAGTTTTGTTTCCAAAGACGTCATTGGGAGGACTGTGCATCTCGAAGAAATTCAGGATGGTACAGATCTGTTTAAACCAATTGGCAACCCAGTAGAAAGAAGCCAGAGATTGTCGTAGAGTAAGAACCAATTCCTGTTACAATTTCGGAAGGTCCAAGGCGATTTGAAAGGATCAATCTTCCACCTCCAAGATATGGTATCCGGAGGTGACAATGAAGTCATGGTGGATCACGATGATCCAGCCACCTTTCAGGAAGTCGTGGATGGGCCCAACTCCGAGTTATGGCTGGGAGCCATGAGGGAGGAAATGCAATCCATGTCGGACAACCGAGTCTGGGAACCGGTTGATCCCATCAATGGTGTGAGGACCATCGGATGCAAATGGATCTTCAAGGTGAAGATGGACATGGACGGCAAACCTCTGACCTACAAAGCTCAACTGGTGGCGAAAGGTTATAGGCATGGATTGACTATGAGGAAACCTTCTCCTTAGTGGCTATGGTCAAAATCGATCCAAATTCTTCTTGACATAACTACGTATCATAATTACGAGATATGGAAAGTGGATGTCAAAACCGCGTTTCCTAAATGGAAATTTGACTGAGTACGTTTGTATGTCTCGGCCCAAAGGTTTTGACGATCCGAAGAATAAAGGAAAGATTTATAAGTTGTTGAAATCCTTTTATGGATTGAAACGAACTTCTCGGAGTTGGATCCTTCGTTTTGATGAAGCTGTAATTGGATTTGGCTTAATCAAGAGCGAGGATGAATCTTGCGTTTATAAGAAGGCTAGTGGGAGCAAGATTACCTTTCTGGTTCTCATTGAAAACGACATCCCAACCTTGCACGAGACTAAAGCTTGGTTAAGGAAGTGTTTTTCAATAAAGGACTTAGGCGATGCTTCTTATATCTTAAGGATTAAGATATGTAGAGATCGCACCAAGAGGGTCTTGGATTTAAGTCAGGGAACCTATGTGAACAAGGCATTGAGTAGGTTCTTAATGCTCGATTCAAAGAAAGGACTCTTACCCACTAGTCATGTCATTCATCTCAGCAAAACTCGGTGTTCTAAGACACCTGATGAGCTGAAAAGGATGATGAGAATCCTATGCGCCTGGGAGCAGGATCGATCATATATGCCATGACATGTATGAGACCAGACGTCTCGTAAGCCTTATGTTGTACCAGTAGACATCATTCTAACCCGGGGGAAAGATGATGCTGAACTAGTCGTCGAAGGATGAGTAGACGCTAGTTTTCCAAGATAAATCCAGATGACTTTAGAAGTCAATCAGGATATGTTTTTACGCTGAATGGCAAAGCTTTAGCTGGGAGAGCGTAGAGCAAGATATCATTGCCGAATCTACGACAGAGGCCAAGTACATAGATGCTGCAGAGGCAGCTAAGGAGGCTATGTGGATTTGGAAATTCATGGCAGGGCTGGGTGTAATTAAAAACCCATCCAGCCCGGTGAATCCATCTTGCGACAACACAAGGGCCATTGCGCAAGCTAAAAGCCTAGATCGTATAACAAATCCAAACATGTACTGCGGCGTATCCACCTCATCAGATAAATACTGAACTGAGGTGAAGTGAAGATAACCGATATTGCAATAGATGATAACATAGCCAACCCTTTGACTAAGGCAGTGTCACTGCCTGAACATGTTAGACATGTAAAGTCGATGGGGACATATTGGAGTTTAGATTGGAACTAGGACAAGTGGGAGATTGTTAGTCTTAGTGCCCGTAGTTCAATCCTAAATGTCCAAATGTATATATCATCGTTAGCAATAAAATTAAAGCGGCTTTATATTACTTATGTGTTGGAGTAATATATCGATGTGTGCTCTGATCTGTGCCCACCATGCGAATAGAACCATAGATCGAGATAGATCACACTCGATGGGTCCCTAGTCAACAAAGCTTCACTAGAAGCGACTAGTATGAAAGATGGCTCTTTATGGCTTACGTTTTGTTAGTCATTGGAATGGGATTCCGGAGTATGATCATAGATATCATGTGGGACATGATATTGGACGACCCGCCCTGAATATGTGCCATAGATTAAGTCATGAACATATTCAGTGTTGTAGCTTGTCATGTATCCTTAGACCAAGGAGTCTTTGTGATCGCTATGTAGTCAACAACTGAGTTTGACCTGAGCCTAACGTTGTCCGTAACAGGGCTTCCATAACGGCCAGGATTGGCTTGGGGACGGGCTACATGAGTGACACGAAAGACGGCTAAGGGATTTATCCCTCATACTAAGGTATGGGAAAGATATCGGTTCTCGGCCGCTTGATCGAGAGTGACTGGAAGAATAGCATGGCCATGCACATGATACTGGGTATCATATCTTCAGTCATCTCACATATCAAGGAACGGTGATTGAGAATAATAAGGATGACGGCTCTATGCCTTATCTCAATCAGGATATCGGAGATAAAAGGATAATGACAGGGATGACGGAAAGGTTAGAATTGACAGGGTCGATTCGTTATGTAGTGTCAGGCAATACTAAAGTCTCGTTAGTTGCCACTTAAATAGGATCAAGTAAAATGGGATTTTACGTTGATCTATTGACATGCATAAACCTAAGGGTCACACCAGAGGATGAAACTCATTGACACATTTATGGAGAATGGCCAAAAGGGAGTTGTCTCGGGACATGACCAAAACTGGGTTTTGGGTCATGCGCCCGTAAGTGAATAGGACTTTACGGATCGAGACAAGGCTTGGAGTCTTGGGATTGATCGCGTCGGATAATGTTGGACATTTCCGGTATGGAAGGCATGGAGGCGATGAGCGAATCACGGGACCTCGTTGGAAATGGCCACGGGCCATGTTCCAAGAGGCCCATGAAAGGCCCATGCAACCAAGGCCCATGGAACTAATTAATCAAGTCTTGATTAATTAGTACTAAGTAAGCAAGACAAGGATTAAGGTGTTGGTGATTCACCACCTAACCCAATCTTGTCTTGCCATACTTTGTCCTATTTACACCTTACTTGACACCATACTTGTCTCATGCCTTTAGTTGGACAAGTATGGGTTTTGTTATGTTTAAGTCATCTTTTTTCAACATAAAAAAGACAAGACAAGAATAGGAAACACATTTTCTCTCCCTCTTCCATGGCCATTTCGGGTTTGGCTAGTTTCCTCCTCCATTTTTGTGTTCTTGAGTCCTCAAAGAGAAGAACTACGTGGCTTTGATTCCCATGTGGATACGTAGGCGTCTTGGAGACTCAAGCCAATCATTCGTTAACCGGTGTTCTTGTTTTGGTAAGAGATAGTGCTGAATTTTTCTCTTGTGAATCCATTCTTTGTTAGTTGTTTCATGGTTTTAATCGTCTCTTGGTTTTTATTGATTTTCCGCTGCGAGTTGGTTCATCTCCTTCTTGAGGGTTCGAGAAGGATATGAGAAGGGCACGATTGCCTAAATCTGCGAGACGAACCTCCAGTTTCTGAGATGCAGAGAGCTCAGACCAGATTGAGGATAACGAATGGCCGGAGCCTGCTAAGCCAACGAGACTTAGGCCATTCTCAC
The DNA here is from genome assembly GCA_963921825.1 of Erodium maritimum. NCBI lineage: Eukaryota > Viridiplantae > Streptophyta > Magnoliopsida > Geraniales > Geraniaceae > Erodium > Erodium maritimum. Next base: position 66,445,089 of record OY997588.1, on the reverse strand, counting down.
TGGAGGAGCCAGAACAGGAGAGGCCTGCCAAGGACTCAGGCGGGGGGGTCGAAACGACAGGCGAGGGGGCTGTTGTTGGGTCTCGATGGAGGGTATGAACACATGCTTGCAGTCGAGACCATGTCATAGAACACTACCAAATATTAGATACACAAGAGAATAAACAATATGGATGTTTCCTTACCAACTAGTTCAAGAAAAGGAAGAGAACACCAAAGAAACGATGATCGGCTTGAGTCTCCAAGACGCCAACGTATCCAATTGGAATCAAAGCCACGTAGTTCTTCTTTAGATGACTCAAGAACACAACAAGAGGGAGGAAAAGTGCCAAACTCGAAATTGTAGTGTGAGAGGGAGAGAAGTTGTGTTTCTATTCTTGTCTTGTGATTTGTTGTAGGAAAAAGATGACTTAAACCATCAACAACCATCAAGGACAAGTAAGGTGTGAAGCATGGTGTGAAGTAAGACAAGTATGGTGCTAAGTATGGCAAGACAAGATGGGTTAGGTGGTGAATCACCAACACCTTAATCCTTGTCTTGCTTACTTAGTACTAATTAATCAAGACTTGATTAATTAGTTCCATGGGCCTTGGTTGCATGGGCCTTTCATGGGCCTCTTGGAACATGGCCCATGGCCATTCCCAACGAGGTCCTGTGACGTGCTCATCGCCTCCAAGCCTTCCATACCAGAAATGTCCAACATTATCCAACGCGATCAATCCCAAGACTCCAAGCCTTGTCTTGATCCGTAATGTCCTATTCACTTACGGGCACATGACCCAAAACCCAGTTTTGGTCATGTCCCGAGACAACTCTCTTTAGGCCATTCTCCATAAATATGTCAATGAGTTTCATCCTTCGGTGTGACCCTTAGGTCTATGCATGTCGATAGATCAACGTAAAATCCCATTTTACTTGATCCTATATAAGTGGCAACTAACGAGACTTTAGTATTGCCTGACACTACATAGCGAATCGAACCAATCGATTCTAACCTTTCCGTCGTCCCTGTCATTATCCTTTTATCTCCGATATCCTGATTGAGATAAGGCATAGAGCCGTCATCCTTATTATTCTCAATCACTGTTCCTTGATATGTGAGATGACTGAATATATGATACCTAGTAGCATGTGCATGGCCATGCTATTCTTTCAGTCACTCTGGATCAAGCGGCCGAGAACCGATATCTTTCCCATACCTCAGTATGAGGGATAAATCCCTTAGTCGTCTTTCGTGTCACTCATCAGACTCCGGAATCCCATTCCAATGACTAACAGAACGTAAGCCATAAAGGGCCATCTTTCATACTAGTCGCTTCTAGTGAAAATTTATTGACTAGGGACCCATCGAGTGTGATCCATCTCGATCTATGGTTCTATTCGCATGGTGGGCATAGATCATAAATCACATCGATATATTAATCCAACACATAGGTAATAGAAAGCCGCTTTAATCTTATTGCTAATGATGATATATACATTTGGACATTTATGATTGAACTACGGGCACTAAGACTAACAGCTGTAGCGTCTAGATAGCTCCGATCCCCGGAAAGGGATGCCGGCTTGGGAGCCACAGAGCCAACACTAAACGAGAGGGAGAAATCAACAATGAGCAGTTCGGGACCGAGTTTGGAGCGGTGTAAAGTAGGAACGGCTCGTGCAGCATCGACGACATTGACAAAGTGTACAAAGCCAAACTTTTTACCGGCTTTGTTAAGCTTACCCGGGAGGAAAGCTCGACGAATTGATCCGTAGCTGGAGAAGAGAGCAAGAAGCTGCTCACGAGAGAAAGCCGGTGGAAAGTTGCAGACAAAAAGTTTGGAGCAGGGAGATCCGACAGGGTGGGAGGAAGAGAGGGGCTGGGAAGGGAGGGGAGGGAAGGCAGAGGAGGGGTCGGGAGGTTTGGGAGCACTCATTGTCCCCAGAATTGAATATTTCATTACTATCCACATTTGGAGGGATGATACTCAATTTGAACTATTATTAGCGTATGATCCAATTATATATCACACTTCAAAAAAATACATGAACCAATGCATCAAATAAAAATGAAACAGAAATCTCTACTGTGTTTTTTATTGTCAGTAACATTCCAGGAAAGCACATACTATCTCCTCACCTTCTATTCATAACATCAAGTAATACAAAATGAATGATTCATGTCTATGTTAAAACAATTTTAAGCAACCTACTTAGTAGTTATGCAGAAATTATTTTCCATTTACGTATCAACATCAGGGAACATGATTGTTGTTAATTATTTAATTATTGTGTTGGTAAATTTGCACTTTATTATTTGTGTATGCAGGTTGGAAATTTCATATATTTTAGTAAAGGAAGATGAAAAATGATTTTAGAGTTACAACTATGAAAGAAGAGAATGTCAAATTGATATGGAAGATTATGAGTGGAAGGCTAGTTCCAATATCAACTGAACAATAGCAATTTACGGTAACAAAAATAAATTTAATTGATGTTAAACAATATTACCATACACAGTAATTAGAATTTCATAACTGTATGTAACTTTTATAAAATACCCCTATATTTAACACATTTTTTTTTGAGATAATATGAGATTTTATTTAAATATCGGCAAAGATGATGTTTTGAAGAGGTTCGGGGACATGACCCCCTTGCCAATTCCAGACAGGGTTAGAACAAGCCGCCCTGGCAAGCCAGTGAGCTGCTTTGTTCGCTGTCCATTTTACATATTCGAGCTGCACGCACTCGAGTGTAGATAAAAGGGAGTTACAATCTGTGACGATCGTTCCCGGAGGAGAGAGCAGATTCCCACCTCGTCTAATCATATCCACTATGACCTTGCAGTCGCTCTGAACTACAGCCCTCTGGCGAGGATACTGTTGAAGCCACGTAAGCGCCTCTCGGATCGCATAGGCTTCAACCAGCCCTGGGTTCTCAGCACCATGGAATGATGTGGACCGGGCGTCCTGAAGCTGGCCCATATCGTCCCTACATATCCATCATGTTCCAACTTTGTCTGCCGCCGCAAACAATGCTCCATCTGTGTTTATGGCCCACGCACCCTGTGTGGGATGTTCCCACACTTCTGCCGCCTGTACTCCAGCATGGCGGGGAGCAGCTTGTCCTTGTAGTTTCCGCTTCCTGGCCTCCATCCACCTTGCCTGCAGGTGGAATGATGTCTGAAAGATACTGGCTGCTAGTGGAGCTACATTCTCCCAGACCACTTTGTTCGTAGCCTTCCACACTTCCCACAAGAGACATCCTATCAATCCCCCGCTTGTCGGGGGGTTGATATTCAACGTGTCATGCACCCACTCTACTATCGTCTGGGCCTCTTGGGGCAGATTCAACCCCGATTGCGCCCAGCACTCCGCTGCCACCGGGCATTGAACCAACATATGGAGAGCCGATTCCTCCTCCCCGGCGCAGACCGGGCATGTCGCCACCATATCCACATGTCGGCGCCTCCGATTAACTGCCACCTGCAAACATCCTAAGCAAGTACGCCACAAAAAGGACTTTACCTTCGGCATCACCTCTATCTTCCAAATAGCCGACCAGATTTCCGGCTGGGCCTGGAAAGTTGCCTGATCTTGCTGGCCCATACTATTTTCCGACCTGATCGTGTATTGGCCCAAGTAGTCCCCCGCCCAATACCAGGAGTCCCGTGCGTCCATCCTACTTATCGGGACCGCCATTATAGCCATCCGATCCTCTGGGCTGAACAGTCTACCAATTTTCTCCACGTCCCATCTTCTCTCACCCGGTCTTATCAGATCTGACACCAGCTTCCCCTCCACTTCCGGGCCTGCCGACTGTACCCTGGCCTCCACCCCTGTGAGCCAAGGATGTGCGCTTATCAACGTGCCCGTACCTGGTCCGATCGACCTCCGGGCCCCGCTCTTGACCATCTCCTGTGCCGACAAGATACTTTTCCAGACGTAGCTCTGATTTTGTTTCCGAACTGCCTCCAACACCGATGACCTCGGGTAATATTTAGCCTTCAAAACCCGAGCCACTAGGATGTCCTCCTCCGTTACTAGTTTCCACAACTGTTTACCCAACAGAGCGGAATTAAACTCATACAGGTTCTTAAAACCCAACCCTCCTTTAGCCGCGACATACTCGTCCAGGACTGCCATATAACCCCTTTCCCTTCCGGTCCAGCTGATTTCCACCAGAACCGAGCAAGGGCCACATTCATCTTATCCAGGATCCCCTTAGGTATTCTCATTACACTCATCGTATAAGTGGGAATTGCATGTAGTACCGACTTGATTAACACCTTCTTCCCGCATCATTCAAGAGCTTCCCGTCCCACCTCTGTATCCGGCGTAGGACCCTATCCTGTACATATTGCAATCCCTGCTTCCGACTCCTTCCCATCATGTTCGGAACCGCTAGATATGGGGATGGGGTGTCCAATTCCGGTATTCCCAGGATCTGCACTCCTTCCACCCATCCTATGCTCCGGTGTGTTATGGCTAAAGAACAAAGACGACTTGGCTTGATTCAACACCTGCCCTGATGCCTCCTCAAACATCCGAAGAAGATTTCGCAGACGAGTCATCTCATCCGGTGTTGCCTTACTATATACATAGCAGTCATCAGCAAAAAAGAGGTGTGTTAACGTCGATGCACCGTTAGCCACCCTTACCCCATGTATTTCTCCCACACTTTCAGCTCCTTGGAGTAGACGGGAGAAGCCTTCCATACAAAAGAGGAACAAATAGGGAGATAAAGGATCCCCCTGCCTGATACCTCTCTTCGGTTGGACAAACCTCGCCTGCTGTCCTCCTGCAACTATGTTGTAAGTCACTAAGTACGTACACCGGCGAACGAGAGAGATCCACTCTTCGCCGAAGCCAAAACCCCTCATTATGTCCCACAAGAAGCCCCACTCCACCATATCATAAGCCTTACTCATATCTAGCTTCAACGCCACCCACCCCTCTTTCCCCTGTCGTTTATTCTTGAGGTAGTGTAACGTTTCGTGAGACAGGATTATATTATCCTGTATCGACCTACCAGGCACAAACGCCCCTTGGGACTCTGAAATCAGCCCATCCAATAGCCCTTTTAGCCTGTTTGCGGCCACCTTCGAGACCACCTTGAACACCACATTACACAGCGCAATTGGCCGAAGATCCTTTAGCGACATCGGACACTCCACCTTCGGGATCAACACTAGCGTCGTTTTATTCAGGTCCCTCGGAATCTCCTCCCCCGCAAAGATCTTGCGTACCCATCGGGTCACATCTTCCCCCACCGTTCCCCAGTACTTCTGGTAAAAGAAAGGGTTCAGGCCATCCGGACCCGGTGACTTATTAGGCCCCATAGAGAAGGTCGCATCCCGCACTTCATCCGATGTTACCTCCCCCATCAACGCTCTGTTTTGCACCTCCGTCAGCTGTTGACGAAATCTCGGGAAATTTGCCCCATCCCCCCTTGTCCTCTGAGACAAGGTTTTATAGAACTCCAGGATATGGTCACCCAAACCCGACTCCCAAGTTAGGACGTTCCCGTCCCCATCCCGTAATTTCGACACTTTATTGATATTCTTCCTTTGCGATGCTGATGCCTGGAAAAACTTCGTATTCTGGTCACTGTCCGTGAGCCAGTGCTGCTTGGCACGTTGTCTCCAAAACTCTCCCTTCTGCTCCAACGCCTTGACATAGAGCTTCTGCAGCGCTCTACGTCGCATGATACTCGTGCGATCCTCCCTACCATTCAGCCACAACATATCATTTTCATATCTGGCGATCTTACGTGCTAGCGCATTGTACACCTCCTTACCCCAGACCTCTAGCTCAGTGCCCGTCTCGCGTATTTTTGAGCCAATATCCCTGTCCCCCGGGGCACCCCACCTTGCATGTATCAGGTGCCCGCATTCCGGGTCCTCCGCCCAAATATTTTCGAATCGAAAATGTCTAGACCCCACTGGTTCCACCCTCCTATCCGAGTCCACCAGAATAGGTAGATGGTCAGACGTGGAAATACCCAGGTTGGCCAAGTGCACTTCCGGCCACATTGCGCGCAAAGTCGGTGACATCAGCGCTCTGTCCAACTGCACTGCCATCCTCGTCTCTGGTTCGCTCCCACTGTGCCAAGTATATCCATACCCTTGAAGCGGTAGATCCTGGACTCCCACATCCCGCATTGCACTACGAAATCCCGCTATCAATCTTTCCGGATACCGGCGACCACCTCTCTTCTCCTTATTTCTCAGGATCCCATTAAAATCCCCCATCATAAGCCACCTGTGCGAGGCTCCCGGCCGTGCACCTAGGGTTCGAATCATCTCTCAAGTCTGCCAACGCAATTCCCGATTCGCCTCCCGTAAACTCTAGTGAATCGGAAGCCGTCCCCAACTGGACCCTTGATCTCCACATCGATGTACCTCTCGTCACTCGGGTATGGTGTGACCGACACCTCCGCCGTCCACAAGAGAATCAGACCCCCCTTCTGCCCCACCGCCGGTACCTCACATCCACCCGAGAAGCCCGTCTTCAACTTCAGGGTCTGTACTTCCCCTTTCCTAGCCATCGTCTCGCTCAGGAAAATTACTTGTGGTTTCCGACGAAGAATTACCCCTTTCAGGTATTCGACCGTCGCCAGTTTCCCCAAGCCCCGACAATTCCACGAAAGGAACTTCATATCTCTATAATGAGCCAATCCACCTTACTCCTACTGCGGCTGTCCAACCAGTCACCAATCCCACCTGCACGGGTTGCTGCGACCGTCCTGGCGAAGTCAACCAACTCCCGTTCCTGTTCACCGCACCTCCACTGGCTCCTTCTCCTGCCAAAGCACCCGGAATTCACCAGATCCGCTACTGAACCAAACTTCACCGACAGGAACTCCAGCCAACAACCCCAAGCCGATCAATTACACCGTCACAATCACCAACAGCGTAGACACAAAACAACTCTGAATCTCAGTCACGAGCCGGAAGCACAAAGTGATCTTCCCCAGCAACTCAGACAGAGTACCCCAACCCTTCACCGGCTACTACCTACCTCGTCGGCCATACCCTACTGCTCGTACGAATCGCCGGATTCAGATCCCGTACCAAGACCCAGAGCAACGAACAACTCCCTTCTCCACCAACCACTACCCGAGGCAACTCCCCTTGATCGTGGGGCAACACCCAGCTCCTTCGCCGGGAATTAAATCGGGATACCCCGATTCTCCGACTCCCAGAACGAAGACGAAACTACCCGCCCAAACTCTCCCGAAAACAAGTTTGCACAGAACAAGATGACAGTAGCAAGGAACTTACCTTCCCCCTCCACACACCGAAGCCCGACGCCGGCCACACTCGCCGGGACGCGCGCACCTCTGTACTCCTTCCGTCCGTGACTCACAGAGCTAGGGCCGGCAATATGATGTTAATAAATGAGAAAAATATTAAAATCAATATATTTAACACATTTTAATATTGTGCAGATAAAGGTTTTGGTACAATTGTTATTCCTAAACAAATATAATTACTATATTGTCGTACAACATGTCCAGTGCTAGCAAAATCCACAATGATGTACAACGTTGATCTGCCAAATATTAAAGCACGTTCTTCCCCATCGAAACTGGTTGGATATTATAAATGTGGAAATCAAACCAACATATCGTATATGGAGCAATACTGCATTGAGTGAGTTTTTTTTATCAACAAAACATATTTAAATTAAAACCTCTTTAAAAGTTAAAGAGGAGTACACGACATGTCTAGTTACAGATCATACACAAATAATTCAAAACACAACAAACATCTTCCTATGATACAATAGGGAATGAAAATGAAAACCCTCTGACTAGAGTATGAAAATGAAAACCCTCAATAAAAGAGTTAACTAAGAGAATAAGATGAAGCAATCCAAATGATTCCAAGCCATCCAAGAGGGAGTAAACCTTTTGAGTAGCTGAGTTGTGCTGATATTGATTTTTGATGATCTGATATGTTGGATTGTTGATTTGTTGAGATTGAAAATGAGAGTCTGCAGAGTGATTTTGTGAATCTGTCAATGGGGTTGCACACTGCAAATGTTGATACCTTCCAATTTTTTCTTGAGCTTAATGAAGATCCGAGCTTTGATGTACTTGAGACACTCCATAAAGGCTTTAGATGACTTTGCTTAGACTTGAGAATACATGAAGCAAGAGAGCAGGTTGTATGCAGAGCTTGTAGAAACAGCTAGGAAGCAAATGAAGGCCCATAAAAGAGCTCCCTCTAAGATGATTGAATAGCTGAACACAAAAACCTTAGCCTTCCAAAAGGATATGATTCCTCCAGCATTACCCTGCGTCTGAATCTCTATCCAATTCTAAAAAATCATCATCAGAACCACCCTTTAGATCCACTGAGTGGTTTTTGTGATCTTCCAAGGCTTCTAGTTGTTGGATGATAATGTGATCAGGAACATTAGCTTTTAGACCTATGGCCTTCCCAAAACCCCAAGCCTTCTTTGCTAATGTCTGAAGATGTAAAAAATCAGAAGAGACACCCAAATTAGCAGTAGGTAAAGCACTTTGAGATAAGGAAGGAGATTTCTGTGACTCCTTCAACTTCGATCTGGTGGTATAGGAATGAGGTGTCTTGGATATGCTGGCTTTGCTGACTTTTTTTTTTCTTTGGTTTGGTATTGATTTTGATCTTTGGGCTTGATTTACCAGCAGAAAAACCTAAGAGATCTGCAACTTCAGCAACTTGTGATTGCAAGAGATTTTGATCAAAAAGGTCTTCTTCTAAAAGTTCAGACGAGGATGTAACAGGTAAGACAGATGCACTGTTGAGAAAACTCGACCCTAATGGGGTGCTGATAGGTGTAGAAGAAACAACATCCCTTTGAATGTCTGAGGCAATTAAAGTTTGTAACTTGAGAGTATCAGCTGATAAAATGGTTCCTTCTTGAGCCTCACCCTTCAATAAAAGATCCTCTGAACTTGTCCTATGTAGCTCAGGGATGGGAGAGTCTGAGCTGTCAAGAGTGAGGTTAATCTTCAAAGAAGGCTCCAAAATAACAAGTTGATCTGCAATTTTAATCTGAGAATTGGTTTCCAAGTGAACTGGTACTGTAGAGATTGAGCAACCATCCAAAATACCATTGCCAATAACTGATGGTAGATCAGAATCAAAGGTAGCAGGGACAACCAAGTTGTCCTTGAAAATAAAATCAGAATGAGAGCCTACAACATGTTGCACAAAACTACTGCAGGGGAGGACAGGTCTTTCTGAGAAGAAGAAAAATGGTTTGCAATAGGAGTGGCCTGAAAAAGAGGAGCCTGAGTGCTTGTCTTGAAAGATAAAACCTTTTCTCCTGCCAATAATGCTTTTGCTCTCAACTGAGGTGTAGATAAGTGTAACAAGGGATTCTCTAGCCTCATCAATTCCTGAGAGTTGGGTAAAAGTAAATCCTCATCATTCTCAGATAGAATAGTTCCAATGTCAGCAGACATGGAATCTTCTGACCCAATATCTAAACCTTCTGCAGCTTGTAAACCTTCATCTGAACCAAATGTAGCTTCAAATCCCTTTTCTAAATTTAAAGACTGACTAGAAGATCCTGATAAAGACTCAGAGGGATATAGAGGAAAGGATGGTAGGGAGGAAGGATCAATAGAAGAAACCCAAACTTTGTAATCTTTCCTTCCTAAGGAGATTTCTACCTGTTCAGAAATAGACTCCAACTTATAGGAATGAACTAGCACATAAGCAATGTCCACATAAGTCCCAATTTTGGAAATAGGATGAGTAAACATGATGTTTCCAAAATTAACTACTGTTGCTTGGAAGGATTCTTCACACCATCCATGGAAAGGGACCCCTTGAATGGCTAGCCATCTGAATTTACCACCTTCAAAGCACAGTTTTTCCATCCCAGGCAAGAAAGATAGCCAATCTGATAGCCAAAGCCCTCCATCCTTCATCAGTTGCTTGTCAAAATCTTCATCAGGACAGTAAACTAACACAACCTTGTTTCCAAGAGCTTTGAGCTGAATATCAAAAACTCCATGGAGAGCTATCTCATTCATAATAGCATCAACACTAAGATTAAGGTGTGTGACTGCTAAATGAGCTTTAAGAAGGATACTTGCATTCCTGGATACCACTGATCCTTTATGGAGAAAATCCTCATAAGAGAGAGCTTGATTCAAAGAGACTGGATCTCTAGAGTAACAAGGCTTTTTTCCCAAGCTTTAGTTACAAATAACTTGAAACCTCCCATTACCCTTCCATTGAGGTCTAAAATTGCTTGCTCTCTGTCTTCATTTGAGTTGAAATAAATAAATGCATACCATTTCCCTTTAGTATTTGGCCCCTTAGCAACCAAAGCTTTTTTAAAACAAAAAGCTTTCCCGAATACATTTTCCAACCATGTAGCATTGACCTGAGGAGGGATGTTGTAGATGAAGGCTGCAAAATTTCTGAGTGAGCTTGCAGAAACGAACAATAGAGATAATTTAGTTGCGAAAGTGAGAGTTGTAATGAAATAGCAAAAAAGAAGCACAAATAGTCCACTATATATAGTAGTCAAATTGTACAATTCGACATATAATGAAAGAATTGAACAATATTTCATTCTTTATTATCTATTTGGCATTTTGAGTGGTATAATACAGTATTGCATTTGCAAAGGTATTCCTTACCTTACTAACAATATCCATAGGCAAAATTGTCATGTGTAAGATTTCTACACCATCTAGATTATAGTGGGGAACAGTAAATAAGTCTTCATAAATTAATAATAAATTAACTATGTCTACGTTACTAAATAATTGAAGATTGTTCTGTACTTGCACACATTTTAATTTCTTTAAAAATTATGGATTCTGTATATACTTGTAAAAAAAACAATATTGCAAATACAATTATAGTATCCTTGTTATGTAATCGTATACTTGAATAACCAAACTGCAATAAAAATTATAGTTTTTTTTATAAACTCAAAAAGCTTATTAGAAAAAATTAGATCCAACCACGATCTAATCAAAGCAACCATCACATGTGATACTATCAATAACCTATTCAATACATTCAATGGTACTTTGACGCAAGTTTTAACCAAGCTGAGAGTTGTACATAAGGGTGACATGTTGGATAAAAGTGAGTTTAGACAAATGGAAATAATCAACTTGACACTCAATTATATATAGGATCGGCTCACCCTAGAACTATGGAAATATTAGTTTCGTGTTCTAGGAAGTGAGGTCTTTCCAACGAGATATTATGAGGTCTAAACGGACAAGAGGTGAATGAGAAATTAAAGCTCAAAGATCACCCGTTGAACTTAGTTGTTGAGAAAATTGCAAATGGAAAATGCACAATTCATGTGTAGTCCCACATGTAAAGATTGCCAAACTTTCCTTGGGTTTATATAGCATGAGCTTCTTAGCATGTTTGAGATGCTCAGGTGAAAGGCTCTGTGCGGGATGCGAATGCTGTAGCGGATTTGGGCCCATGGCACCAGTTTTGTTTTGCTTCGGCCCGCATTTAAATCTCAACAATTAATTTCCAATTTTCAGAATATGCAAAAGAAGGAAATCTGAAATTGATATCTTTTTCAGTTTTGGAAATTGATATGCAATAAGGAAATTTCAGAATTTATTATTTCTGAAATTTATATTATTTCCTATTTTTTATTATTTCGAATTTTTTAATATTTCCGAAATTTATTTAATTTCCTAATATTATAATATTTCGAATTTAATAATTAATTACCGGAAAAATATATTTCCAATATTTGATATTTCCGAATATTGTGTTTCTATAAAACTCGTTTCCAAAAACTCTCATATAAGCTCTGTTCTAGTTCATTATTCATAGTGAAAAATTAGACACGTAGTAGAGACGAATTAGATACGAAATTTACCTACACAATTTCTCTCCTTCTCCAAGAACAGAGCAACTGATTTCTTTCTACTCGGTGCTACTTCTCAAACACGGTTTCGAGTTCGTTTACATTGCCGTTGTATCTTGGGAGACTTGCTCAGACGGGGCAATAAAAAGTCTTAAGGAAACTGGTTCGCAGGCCTCGACATACCAGTCCCCTCTTCGAGTATCGATTGAGATTAATGTTTCGATTACGTATCGACTTTATATTTTTACATACTTTGTTTGTTATTTTATTTCGTATGTGATTTGAATATTCATTAATAATATTGGATCCGGTTTTTATCTGTTTTTATCGTTTATAGACTAACTCGTCTAACAATCTTAAGACTTTTTATTTTTGCAAGTTCCATAAACGAAGAACAGATTATCTTTGCTGGAGTTTGATTCAACTTACTTTGCAAGCGAAGTTTGGTAACAAAGTCTAGTGACTTATTATTCTACATCTAATTGATTTCTTGCGTAGGGATCGGAAATCCTGAAATCAGAGGGAATCAGAAAACTAGCTTCATTTAATTTGATTCTCGAAATTCTCTAAATTGTGAAAAAAATTGTGTTTGAGACATTCATTATTTCGTATCACCCAAGTATGTACTTTGCAGTCTTATTTCCAGCTATGGAACCATCCTTCAACACTTGAATGTTGTTGTTATTTAGGAGAAATAAAGACTCAAATGAGAAGCTGAACATCTTTGCTTTTCATCAAAACCTTGAATTGCGTGCAATTAAATCATTGTTGTTATAGAATATAGATTAGCAATAAAAAAATATAGCAACATGGAGTAATAAATATTGCCAATTTCATGAGAACTGCTCACTGCATTAGAATTATGAAGAAAGGTTTGTTGTCATAATGCACAACATATTTGAATATTTCAATCAAAAGGTCATCTGGTAGATCAACTACTCTTCCCATTTATTTATTTTTTTGATCAGTGAAAGCAAATTGATTAAAACCTCTTCTGAGGAAGAAAAGGTAGAAGCACAAAAACAAACAATCTAGCTACAGATTGAGGGGAGCAAAAGGAAAATAAACTTAAGACAATAAAGATGTTGAATGATGGAGGGAAGTGGGATGAAGGTGGAAGATGGATTGGTGTTGGTGTCTGCGAATTTTTTGATGATGGTGCATGATGCAGATGATGTTGTGATGTTGTGTGCGGAGCTTTGATGATGCCTGAAGGTTTGAGCAATTGAGTGAATGAGGGCTTGAGTAATTTGAGTGTATTTTGTTCTGCTGTGTAGGATTGAAGCTTGAGCCACAAGGAAGTGAATTGTAGTGGGCTGTACTTGAGCCACAAGGAATTGAGAGCTGTAGTGAAATGTGAGTCTGTTGAGTTGAATTGGGGAAATGCTGAGTGAATGGTTGGTAGGGCTATTGGGCAACTTGAGCATCTTCAGAACTTGTATGGCCTGTTTGTAGTTGTGATGTGATATAGGAGTATCATGTTGTAAGAAGCTGGATGTTGTAGTTGTGCTTGTGCTTGTGGAAGATCAAATTATTGTGTCTCTAGGTAGGGTTGGAGATTAACCAACTCGCAGAGGAAAATCAATGAAAACCAAGAGACGATTAAAACCATGAAACAACTAACAAAGAATGGATTCACAAGAGAAAAATTCAGCACTATTTCTTACCAAAACAAGAACACCGGTTAACGAATGATTGGCTTGAGTCTCCAAGCCGCCTACGTATCCACATGGGAATCAAAGACACGTAGTTCTTCTCTTTGAGGACTCAAGAACACAAAATGGGAGGTGGAAACTAGCCAAACCCGAAATGGTAGGAGGAGGGAGAGAAAAAAGTTGATTCCCATTTGTGTCTTGTGTTTGTTATGTTGAAAAAAGATGACTTAAACATAACAAACCCCATACTTGTCCAACTTAAGGCTGTTGGGTCTCGAGGTAGGGTTGGAGATGAACCAACTCGCAGCGGAAAATCAATGAAAACCAAGAGACAATTAAAACCATGAAACAACTAACAAAGAATGGATTAACAAGAGAAACATTCAGCACTAGTTCTTACCAAAACAAGAACACCGGTTAGCGAATGATTGGCTTGAGTCTCCGAGACGCCTACGTATCCACATGGGAATCAAAGCCACGTAGTTCTTCTCTTTGAGGACTCAAGAACACAAACATGGAGGTGGAAACTAGCCAAACCCGAAATGGCCATGGAAGAGGGAGAGAAAATGTGTTTCCTATTCTTGTCTTGTGTTTGTTATGTTGAAAAAAGATGACTTAAACATAACAAAACCCATACTTGTCCAACTAAAGGCATGGGACAAGTATGGTGTCAAGTAAGGTGTAAATAGGACAAAGTATGGCTAGACAAGATTGGGTTAGGTGGTGAATCACCAACACCTTAATCCTTGTCTTGCTTACTTAGTACTAATTAATCAAGACTTGATTAATTAGTTCCATGGGCCTTGGTTGCATGGGCCTTTCATGGGCCTCTTGGAACATGGCCCGTGGCCATTTCCAACGAGGTCCCGTGATTCGCTCATCGCCTCCATGCCTTCCATACCGGAAATGTCCAACATTATCCGACGCGATCAATCCCAAGACTCTAAGCCTTGTCTCGATCTGTGAAGTCCTATTCACTTACGGGCACATGACCCAAAACCCAGTTTTGGTCATGTCCCGAGACAACTCCCTTTTGGCCATTCTCCATAAATGTGTCAATGAGTTTCATCCTCCGGTGTGACCCTTAGGTTTATGCATGTCAATAGATCAACGTAAAATCCCATTTTACTTGATCCTATTTAAGTGGCAACTAACGAGACTTTAGTATTGCCTGACACTACATAACGAATCGACCCTGTCGATTCTAACCTTTCCGTCGTCCCTGTCATTATCCTTTTATCTCCGATATCCTGATTGAGATAAGGCATAGAGCCGTCATCCTTATTATTCTCAATCACCGTTCCTTGATATGTGAGATGACTGAAGATATGATACCCAGTATCATGTGCATGGCCATGCTATTCTTCCAGTCACTCTCGATCAAGTGGCCGAGAACCGATATCTTTCCCATACCTTAGTATGAGGGATAAATCCCTTAGCCGTCTTTCGTGTCACTCATGTAGCCCGTCCCCAAGCCAATCCTGGCCGTTATGGAAGCCCTGTTACGGACAACGTTAGGCTCAGGTCAAACTTAGTTGTTGACTACATAGCGATCACAAAGACTCCTTGGTCTAAGGATACATGACAAGCTACAACACTGAATATATTCATGACTTAATCTATGGCACATATTCAGGGCGGGTCGTCCAATATCATGTCCCACATGATATCTATGATCAGACTCCGGAATCCCATTCCAATGACTAACAGAACGTAAGCCATAAAGAACCATCTTTCATACTAGTCGCTTCTAGTGAAGCTTTGTTGACTAGGGACCCATCGAGTGTGATCTATCTCGATCTATGGTTCTATTCGCATGGTGGGCATAGATCAGAGCACACATCGATATATTACTCCAACACATAAGTAATATAAAGCCGCTTTAATTTTATTGTTAACGATGATATATACATTTGGACATTTAGGATTGAACTACGGGCACTAAGACTAACAATCTCCCACTTGCCCTAGTTCCAGTCTAAACTCCAATATGTCCCCATCGACTTGACATGTCTAACATGTTCAGGCAGTGACACTGCCTTAGTCAAAGGGTTGGCTATGTTATCATCTGTTGCAATATCGGTTATCTTCACTTCACCTCAGTTCAGTATTTATCTGATGAGGTGGATACGCCGCAGTACATGTTTGGATTTGTTATGCGATCTAGGCTTTTAGCTTGCGCAATGGCCCTTGTGTTGTCGCAAAATGGATTCACCGGACTGGATGGGTTTTTAATTACACCCAGCCCTGCCATGAATTTCCAAATCCACATAGCCTCCTTAGCTGCCTCTGCAGCATCCATGTACTTGGCCTCTGTCGTAGATTCGGCAATGGTATCTTGCTTTACGCTTTCCCAGCTAAAGCTCTGTCATTCAGCGTAAACACATATCCTGATTGACTTCTAAAGTCATCTGGATTTGTCTTGGAAAACTAGCGTCTACTCATCCTTCGACGACTAGTTCAACATCATTTTTCCCCCGGGTTAGAATGATGTCTACTGGTACAACATAAGGCTTACGAGACGTCTGGTCTCATACATGTCATGGCATATATGATCGATCCTGCCCCCAGGCGCATAGGATTCTCATCATCCTTTTCAGCTCATCAGGTGTCTTAGGACACTGAGTCTTGCTGAGATGAATGCCATGACTAGTGGGTAAGAGTCCTTTCTTTGAATCGAGCATTAATAACCTACTCAATGCCTTGTTCACATAGGTTCCCTGACTTAAATCCAAGACCCTCTTGGTGCGATCTCTACATATCTTAATCCTTAAGATATGAGAAGCATCGCCTAAGTCCTTTATTGAAAAACACTTCCTCAACCAAGCTTTAGTCTCGTGCAAGGTTGGGATGTCGTTTTCAATGAGAACCAGAAAGGTAATATTGCTCCCACTAGCCTTCTTATAAACGCAAGATTCATCCTCGTTCTTGATTAAGCCAAATCCAATTACAGCTTCATCAAAACGAAGGATCCAACTCCGAGAAGTTCGTTTCAATCCATAAATGGATTTCAACAACTTATAAATCTTTCCTTTATTCTTCGGATCGTCAAAACCTTTGGGCCGAGACATACAAACGTACTCAGTCAAATTTCCATTTAAGAAAGCGGTTTTGACATCCACTTGCCATATCTCGTAATTATGATACGCAGTTATGTCAAGAAGAATTTGGATCGATTTTGACCATAGCCACTAAGGAGAAGGTTTCCTCATAGTCAATCCATTGGATCTGCCTATAACCTTTCGCCACCAGTTGAGCTTTGTAGGTCAGAGGGTTGCCGTCCATGTCCATCTTCACCTTGAAGATCCATTTGCATCCTATGGTCCTCACACCATTGATAGGATCAACCGGTTCCCAGACTCGGTTGTCCGACATGGATTGCATTTCCTCCCTCATGGCTCCCAACCATAACTCGGAGTTGGGCCCATCCACGACTTCCTGAAAGGTGGCTGGATCATCGTGATCCACCATGACTTCATTGTCACCTCCGGATACCATATCTTGGAGGTGGAAGATTGATCCTTTCAAATCGCCTTGGACCTTCCGGAATTGTAACAGGAATTGGTTCTTACTCTACGACAATCTCTGGCTCCTTTCTACTGGGTTGCCAATTGGTTTAGACAGATCTGTACCATCCTGAATTTCTTCGAGATGCACAGTCCTCCCAATGACGTCTTTGGAAACAAAACTTCTTTTCCATAAAGACCCCACCCCAAGCGACGAACACCATGTTCTCACTGGGATTGTAGAAATAGTATCCCCTTGTTGCTTTGGGATACCACACGAAGGTGCATATCTCAGATCTTGGTTCGAGCTTAGTCGAAACCAAATGTTTCACATAAGCCTCGCAACCACAAATCTTTAGGAAGGACAAAGCGGGCATCATCCCGTACCATTTTTAAAATAGTGTCCCTTCCACACCATTCGTCGAAGCCCGATTCACTATGAATGCGGTCGTCTCTAGAGCAAAACCCCTAAAAGAGATTGGGAGATCAGTCCAACTAATCATGGAACAGACCATTGTCTAACAATGTCCGATTTCTCCGTTTGGCTACACCTTTCAACTACAGTGACCTAGGAGGAGTCCATTCCAAAAGGATCCCATTCTCTTTTAGATGATCTAATAACTCTGTGGTCAAGTATTTTCCACCTCGATCCAATCGAAGTGCCTTAATACCTTTGTCGAGCTGGTTTTCTACTATAGTCTTAAACTCTTTGAATTTATCAAAAGCTTCTGACTTATGTCTCACCGAATAGACATAACCATATTTACTGTAATCATCAGTAAATGTGATAAAGTAGCTAAAACCCCTCCTGGCAAGTGAACTTATTGGTCTACACACATTCGAGTGTATCAGCCCCAATAATTCACCCGCCCTTTCATCGCGATCGATAAAGGGCACTTTACTCATTTTGCCCATTAAACAAACCTTGCACCTATCGATCGAATGGAATTCGAATGAACCTGAAAGCCCGCACTTCTGAAGTGCTGATAGGCGCTTCTTGTTTATGCGACCCAAATGACAGTACCATAACAGAGTTAGGTTTAAATCGTTGGATTTAGACCTCTTGGTATTAACGGAATATATAGAACTTGAGGCATTGTTACCCATATCTAATATGTACAATCCTCCAACCATGTCAGTACTGGTATAAAACATATCATTGCATAGAACATTGAAAACTCCATTTCCAATATTAACATTATATCCTTCCTTGTCAAACACGGATACAGATATAATATTCCTACTAAAAGTAGGTATGCAATATACATTATACAATACTAAGACAAGGCCTCTTGGCAAAACAAGACTCATGGATCCTACAGCAGTTGCCACAACTCTGAGGTCCATTTCGTGCTTTCCAAATCTCTCCTACTTTCAACCACCATATATTAGTGCATGTGTGAGATTCAGTCATGGTATCTAATACCCATGAATCTTTGGAAGTAGAGAGATGTAGCTCTATAGAGTTAATACCGAATGAAGGCACGATCCCACCGCCCTTCCTTAGATCATCCAGGTTTCCTGATGAAGGCGCAGTCCTACTGCCCTTCTTCAGATCATCCAGGCTATTTGATGAAGGCGCAGTCCCACTGCCCTTCTTCAGATCAGCCGTGAACTTCCTGTAATCCCGGTTCCAATGACCAGGCTGTTGGCAGTAGAAGCAGACATTCTTAGGTGTCTCATCTTTCCTGCCAAGTGCGCATGGGCCCAGCCCTTGCCACTTCCAATTCCCTTGTTGACCATCAGAATATCCTTGGATCCCAGATCCCTGAGATATTCTTCTCAGCAGCTGATGACACTTCATGTAACTCTGATATGATCTTAGAGACAGCCTTGTCAAGGACGTATTCTTTGCGTTCAGACTTGAGGACTATCCTCAAAATTCTGTACCAGTCCAAATAGTTTGTCCCATTTAGCTTGACCCTGTCAAGAATGGTTTTTAATGACAAACTATCAATGTTCGCTGAATTTGCCATTTGATCTACAACAGATAAAATTCAATCAGTAAACTGAATAAATTTTATGAAGATTAAGCTTAAACACCAACAATCAATTCTAAACCTTTAGAATCTGAAACCAAGATCCTTGATTCACTCGATTAAGCTGAACTAATGCTCACCACTTAATCGAGCTATGTAGGTAGGACTCCATCCAATCACATCCAATGTGACTCTTGGCTAGGGTATGTACTTATGTACACGACTTACCCTATCTGTTACCCTAGCTCAACCTCAGGCCGAGAATCGTAGTCGGGTCCACCAATTTTCAACTATGGCTCGTCACTATGTAGGTGCTCCGCTAATGCGCACGACACCCACATATGTCGTCCAAACCTACTACCCCGCTTCCCCATGGATGCTCCGCTAATGCGCACGACAACCATAGTACGGGGAGGTAGTAAGGTGTTGATGATTGGGAGGTATCGGACATGACCCGCTTTTACTTGTCCAGTTGTGTTCAAAACTTTGGCACATCCTAGATGCGATGAGCACATCAACTACATTCCAAATGCAATGATGCCTCAAATTACATCCAATGTAATTCTTCCTTTGAACCCGTCAACTACATCCAATGCAATGACGGTTCTAAGGGTTCACACACAAGGATTAAAATTCCAATTTTATCTTTGCATGTGAGGTGATATGCTCGGTAAATAAAGTTAAGCATGCAATTCTAAAACACATAGAATTAATCATGCATAAACTAAACCAAGCATAAAGCGATAAATGTGCACATAATAGCCCCCTAAACTAACTCCCACTAGCTTCTTGAGCTCCACCGACTCCAAGCCGATGCCAACACCCGAAAAGCCACCAAATGACCTTTTCGCCCTTTCTTCGTCTTGAGTAAAATATTACAATTTAATACACGACTCGCAGGTCGGGAATAAATAAATATTACAAACAAGTGGTTCGACGACCACACCTTGAAAGAATAATTACACGTTAACTCTAACGGCTCGCAGGCCGTGAAAAGCGATAAATAATTAAATTGAGCTCGGGGCTATTATGTACACCATGCCAACATCACATCACACATCGTGTTATCAAACAAGCATGTTATCAAACATCATGTGATTTTCCGGTTTTAATTAATAGCCAAGTTTCGAAAATTTTTGATGCTCGGTTTATCGAAACCGTTCAAAAATGAAACTTTTGAACATTTGATCTTCGAGTTCATCATGACGGTTCCAAACTCGTCATAACTAACAAAACGGTTTAGCCTTGGCATATCAACCATCCAATGGTCATGCTTGGCCTAGCTCCGTCCAACGGAGCCCCGTTCGGTCCCGGTTTCGGCTCCCCGAGAGTCCCGCTCCCGAGACCCGAAAAATCAAAATTTTTTCAAAATTTCCAGATTTGAAATAATTTTCAAAAATTCATTTTACATGCATTAAATCCATAAACAATAATTTAAAACATGTTATCAAACAATTTAGCAAAACAACATGCCAAAAACGAAACTTTCAAGCAAAACCGAAACTTTGAACACCGTCTTGTGAATCCCGAAGGTAGCACGGCTCTGATACCACTGTTGGGTCTCGAGGTAGGGTTGGAGATGAACCAACTCGCAGCGGAAAATCAATGAAAACCAAGAGACAATTAAAACCATGAAACAACTAACAAAGAATGGATTAACAAGAGAAACATTCAGCACTAGTTCTTACCAAAACAAGAACACCGGTTAGCGAATGATTGGCTTGAGTCTCCGAGACGCCTACGTATCCACATGGGAATCAAAGCCACGTAGTTCTTCTCTTTGAGGACTCAAGAACACAAACATGGAGGTGGAAACTAGCCAAACCCGAAATGGCCATGGAAGAGGGAGAGAAAATGTGTTTCCTATTCTTGTCTTGTGTTTGTTATGTTGAAAAAAGATGACTTAAACATAACAAAACCCATACTTGTCCAACTAAAGGCATGGGACAAGTATGGTGTCAAGTAAGGTGTAAATAGGACAAAGTATGGCTAGACAAGATTGGGTTAGGTGGTGAATCATCAACACCTTAATCCTTGTCTTGCTTACTTAGTACTAATTAATCAAGACTTGATTAATTAGTTCCATGGGCCTTGGTTGCATGGGCCTTTCATGGGCCTCTTGGAACATGGCCCGTGGCCATTTCCAACGAGGTCCCGTGATTCGCTCATCGCCTCCATGCCTTCCATACCGGAAATGTCCAACATTATCCGACGCGATCAATCCCAAGACTCTAAGCCTTGTCTCGATCTGTGAAGTCCTATTCACTTACGGGCACATGACCCAAAACCCAGTTTTGGTCATGTCCCGAGACAACTCCCTTTTGGCCATTCTCCATAAATGTGTCAATGAGTTTCATCCTCCGGTGTGACCCTTAGGTTTATGCATGTCAATAGATCAACGTAAAATCCCATTTTACTTGATCCTATTTAAGTGGCAACTAACGAGACTTTAGTATTGCCTGACACTACATAACGAATCGACCCTGTCGATTCTAACCTTTCCGTCGTCCCTGTCATTATCCTTTTATCTCCGATATCCTGATTGAGATAAGGCATAGAGCCGTCATCCTTATTATTCTCAATCACCGTTCCTTGATATGTGAGATGACTGAAGATATGATACCCAGTATCATGTGCATGGCCATGCTATTCTTCCAGTCACTCTCGATCAAGTGGCCGAGAACCGATATCTTTCCCATACCTTAGTATGAGGGATAAATCCCTTAGCCGTCTTTCGTGTCACTCATGTAGCCCGTCCCCAAGCCAATCCTGGCCGTTATGGAAGCCCTGTTACGGACAACGTTAGGCTCAGGTCAAACTTAGTTGTTGACTACATAGCGATCACAAAGACTCCTTGGTCTAAGGATACATGACAAGCTACAACACTGAATATATTCATGACTTAATCTATGGCACATATTCAGGGCGGGTCGTCCAATATCATGTCCCACATGATATCTATGATCAGACTCCGGAATCCCATTCCAATGACTAACAGAACGTAAGCCATAAAGAGCCATCTTTCATACTAGTCGCTTCTAGTGAAGCTTTGTTGACTAGGGACCCATCGAGTGTGATCTATCTCGATCTATGGTTCTATTCGCATGGTGGGCATAGATCAGAGCACAAATCGATATATTACTCCAACACATAAGTAATATAAAGCCGCTTTAATTTTATTGTTAACGATGATATATACATTTGGACATTTAGGATTGAACTACGGGCACTAAGACTAACAAAGGCATGGGACAAGCATGGTGACAAGTAAGGTGTAAATAGGACAAAGTATGGCAAGAAAAGATTGGGTTAGGTGGTGAATCACCAACACCTTAATCCTTGTCTTGCTTACTTAGTACTAATTAATCAAGACTTGATTAATTAGTTCCATGGGCCTTGGTTGCATGGGCCTTTCATGGGCCTCTTGGAACATGGCCTGTGGCCATTTCCAACGAGGTCCCGTGATTCGCTCATCGCCTCCAAGCCTTCCAAACCGGAAATGTCCAACATTATCCGACGCGATCAATCCCAAGACTCCAAGCCTTGTCTCGATCCGTAAAGTCATATTCACTTTCGGGCACATGATCCAAAACCCAGTTTTGGTCATGTCCCGAGACAACTCCCTTTTGGCCATTCTCCATAAATGTGTCAATGAGTTTCATCCTCCGGTGTGACCCTTAGGTTTATGCATGTCAATAGATCAACGTAAAATCACATTTTACTTGATCCTATTTAAGTGAAAACTAACAAGACTTTAGTATTGCCTGACACTACATAGCGAATCGAACCAATCGATTCTAACCTTTCCGTCGTCCCTGTCATTATCCTTTTATCTCCGATATCCTGATTGAGATAAGGCATATAGTCGTCATCCTTATTATTTTCAATCACTGTTCCTTGATATGTGAGATGACTGAATATATGATACCCAGTATCATGTGCATGGCCATGCTATTCTTTTAGTCACTCTCGATCAAGCGGCCGAGAACCGATATCTTTCTCATACCTCAGTATGAGGGATAAATCCCTTAGTCGTCTTTCGTGTCACTCATGTAGCCTGTCCCCAAGCCAATCTTGGCAGTTATGGAAGCCCTGTTACAGACAATGTTAGGCTCAGGTCAAACACAATTGTTGACTACATAGCGATCACAGAGACTCCTTGGTCTAAGGATACATGACAAGCTACGACAATGAATATGTTCATGACTTGATCTATGGCACATATTCATGTCGGGTCGTCCAATATCATGTCCCACATTATATCTATGATCAGACTCCGGAATCCCATTCCAATGACTAACAGAGCGTAACCCATAAAGAGCCATCTTTAATACTAGTCGCTTCTAGTGAAGCTTTGTTGACTAGGGACCCATCGAGTGTGATCTATCTCGATCTATGGTTCTATTCGCATTGTGGGCATAGATCAGAGCACAAATTGATATATTACTCCAACACATAAGTAATATAAAGCCGCTTTAATTTTATTACTAACGATGATATATACATTTGGACATTTAGGATTGAACTACGGGCACTAAGACTAACACAAATATGCAGTCACAAAGAAGAATAAAAGTGTAGAGCTCGTGGTCTGATGAGCTTGATAATTGTGAGTGTTGAGCAAGACTTGAACCTGACTTAAGCTTTGATGAGGATCTGATGAGTGTGAAAACATGTCTTGAGCTTTGAAGAGGATCTATTGAAAATGAGGCCATCAATGAAGAAGGAAGGTAGCAGGAGGAGAGCCCAAACAAGAGAGGGACCCTGCAAAACAGAAAAGCCGACAAGAGAAGAGGAAAAGCACTCAAAACTACAACAAAGCTACCCACACACTGAAGGAGAGGTCAAAGAGGCAAAGAAAGGAGCCAACCCCCACTCAGAGGAGAACACTCAAGGCCAGAAAGGCCAGCACCCTCAAGAGAGACCTAACCTCACCAAAACTAAAGAGAAGACCCCAAAGACCCACCCCCAACCCACCCCAAACCAACAAAGAAATACAAGCAAAACCAGTTGAGGAAAGAAACCAGAAGTTGAGGGAAGAGGCCAAACCAGCTGAGGATAAAAGCCAGTAGTTACATGTTGTAAATTACCCTTGGGTTGGAGCTCCAAAAGTTGCAGAGTAAAATGATAAGAAGAGTTGAAGGAAGCCCATTCCCAGCTGAAGCTCTTATTGAGAATTCTATTGAAAATGACTTCAGGAGGTTCATCAATGTGTTTGAAAATGAGGGTGTTTCTAGCAAGCCAGATCTGCCAAAGAGCGATTTGCATTATTCCCCTCCAGCATCTTCTAAATTTTGGGGGCAAAAGTTTATGCCAGGAGCTACATAAGAGTTTAACTGAGGCAGGACATACCCAATTCAAGCCCCACCAATTCAAGACCAGATTCCAGGTCCACCAAGCCTTGTGACAGTGTAAAAGCAAGTGAGCTCCATCTTCAAGATCCCAGGAACACTGAGGGCAAATCAGTTCTTGTAGTGAGAAGGACATGCCTCTACCTTCAAGGAAGCACTTGGAGGGGATTGCTTCCAAGCATGCAAGCCAAGAGAAGGCTGAGATTTTTGGTGGGATACCAGGAACCCATATTTGAAATGTCCAGTGAGTTTGAGAGTCAGAGGTAGCTTGAGATGCAAGTAATTCATAGTTACTTCCCACAGTGAAGCCTTTGCTATCAGGTTTCCAAATAAGAATGTCATATAATATGGTGGGTTGAGTTGACCTTAAAATTTCTGAGAGGGCTCCCCATTCATGGAGTTCTCTTCCTCTGGGAGCTCTTCTGAATAATAGATCCCAGTTAGAGCCATCCCATAGTGCCTCAATGGTTGAATGTTTTGAACCAGCCAGGATAAAATAACCTTGGAAAAAGGCTTTTGAAATCCAAGTCTCCCCACCAAAGGTCCTTCCAGAAGTGTATTCTATTGCCTCTTCCAAGCTTCCAGTTCATTCCTTTAGTGCCAAGCATATCAGCAAATCTAGTGTCCTGTAAGAGTGTTATAAGGTGTGATGTAAAGCTAGGCATACCAATCTTTGTGAATTTTGAGAGATCCCATTCAGAGTAGTTCCATCCTAATTTGGCACAAATGATTTGTTTCCAGAGTGAGTCTTCTTCCAAGGCAAACCTCCACCACCATTTTGCCAATAAAGCTAGGTTCATGATTTTCAAGCTTCTGATACCTAATCCCCCATCTTTTTTTGATTTACAGACTTGGTTCCAAGCTACTTTGCAGAAGACTTTGGATGGAGCCTCTCCATTCCAGAGGAATCTTCTTTGGTGTCTCTCCATATTTAAAATAACTGCTTCTGGTGCCTTGAGTAGAGAAAAGTGATATAGAGGTAGAGCACTGAGTGTGGACTTGATCAAGGTGATTCTTCCCCCAAATGACAGCAGCTTGACCTGCCATAGACCAAGATTTTTTCTGAACTTTTGAATGATTGGCTCTCATGTTATTAATCTCTTGTAATTTTCTCCCAGTGAGAAACCAAGGTAAGAGATTGGAAGTTTTTCCACTGAGCAATGCAGAATCTGAGAGAAGTGATCAATTTCCTGTTGAGAGTATTGAAGCTTATCATACTTGATTTGTTGAAATTGACTTTGAGGCATGTTGCCAGTCTGAATAGGGAGAGAGCATTCTTCAGGTTGGTTACCCCCTCAGCATTTCCTTGTATAAAAATAACAGTGTCATCAGCAAATTGAAGGTGTGAAATAATCAGACCATTGTTTCCTATCTTGATTCCCTGGAATTGATTATGAATGAGGCCAGCTTTTAGAATTTGATTCAGACCCTCAGCAACCAAGGCAAAGAGAAGAGGTGAGAGGGCACAGCCCTGTCTTAAGCCTTTGTGAACTTGGAAATCTGAAGTGGGGGATCCATTGATTAGCACAGAGACATGAGCTTTAAAACATGAGATCATCCAGAGTCTCCAAAGGGCTCCAAAGCCTATTCTTGTCAGTAGTTTCATGATGAACATCCAGTGAACTTTGTCAAAGGCTTTCTCAAAGTTTTCCTTGAAGAGAATAGCTTGATCTTGTCTTTCTTGATTCTATGGACCACCTCATTAGCTACTAGGACACCATCTAGTATTTGCCTTCCAGCAATGAAGCCTGTTTGCTCAAAACCAACCAAATGACTGATAACATTTTTTAGCCTAGTGGAGAGGAGCTTGGAGATGATTTTGTAGGGGCCTCCCATAAGGCTGATGGGTTTGTAGTCATCAAATGATAAGGGTGACTCACATTTGGGTATAAGTGTTAGGAAATATGAATTAATTCCTTTTCCTAGATGGCCAGACATGTGAAAATGATTGGTGAAGCTGATGAAGTACTGCTTTATAATTGGCCAACAGACTTGGAAAAATTTGAGTGTATAACTATCAGGGCCAGAGGCTTTGTCACTAGAACATGTCATGATGGCCTTTAGGATTTCTGCTTCAGAGAATGGGAGCTCCAAATCTTGTGCTTGTTGTTGAGAAATGGTATTAAAATGCAGATGGTCTAAGTTGGTGTGATGAAGTGGGGGTTCTGCAAATCTTTTGCTGAAATGAGTGACTACAACAGCTTTGATTGCAATGGGCTCTTGGAGTATATCATCATCAACTGATACTTAAGTAATTTGCTTTCTTGCTCCTTGATAATTAGCCAACCTCTGGAAATATTTGGATCCCTTATCTCCTTCATGAAAGTATTTTTTTTCCTGGCCTTTTTTTTATCCGCAAAAAAAACGATTTTTTATAAATGGGCTTGCGCCAAGGTTGGGCAAGAAAGATACAGGGAACAAGATAATTTTCAGGGAACAAGGCCTTCTCAATACAAGAAGGACAGTAAAACTGAAAAGAAATATCAAAGCCTTGAAGCAACAACCGAGCTAATGAAGAGGGCCGGGGACCTCTTCCAACAAAGTAGATCAGACTCTGAGATAGAAGTAAGTTTGAGATTGAGCTGTGCAAAGGTGTAAAGTTGAACCCGAAGAAGAACCAGTTCGATAGGCTCAATAGATGCCGAAAAAACCGTTGCGTTCCAGGATAACCACAAATACCAAAAACTTACAAAGAGGGTTTTCATCCAAATCAGCTTCGAAGCCCTTTTTGGGACCAGTCTGCCCCATTGAGAGATGAGGGCTAAAGGGGAGGCCAGCAAACAAGAACGAATGTTCCACCATCTAAAAATGTGATGCCAAAGTGCCATTGATCTGGGGCAAAGCAGTAGGAAATGGGAGCTGTCTTCGAAGGCAACCGAGCAAAAAACGCACATAGGTGAAGCCAGAGGAATATTCGCTCCCCGGGCCTCCAGAAAGTCCTTAGTTGGAATAGCATCTAACGCCACCAACCAGCCGAAAAGAGTAATCTTAGGAGGGAGCTTTGACTTCCAAATGATGGACGCCCATTCTAGTTTTGGACCGATAGAGCCTTTACGAATTTCCTCATACACTGCCTTAACAGAGAAGGACTTGGAGCTATGCTTCCAATTGATCTGGTCAGCGTCGAGAGAGGGATGAAAGGAGTCCAGATGAAAAAGAAATAAGGATTCCTTTTCAGCCTCATAAACAAATCGGGGGCGTCTGAAACTGATATTCCATTGACCTTCGATCCAGTAATCGCAAACGAGCACCTCTTTGTTTTCAGCAAGAAGAAAAAGCCGAGGGTATAAGGAGGAAAGGGGCTCAGGGCCAGCCCAACAGTCGGCCCAAAACCGAATATGATGGCCCGAACCCAAGATCCAACGAAAACCGTCTGGACCGAACAGAGAGGCGATCCTAGAGTCCTTTAAGAGGCTGATAATATTTGCAATGTTCGGTGAGCAGCGAGAAACGGGGACAGAGGAGAAATCCTAAGCCGAGTCAGACCAGCCATAAATTGAGCACAAAACTCTCTTCCAGAGAGGATTCAATTCCGAGGCAAACCTCCATAGCCATTTACTCAACAGAGCGAGGTTGAAATCAGATAAGCACCTGATGGCGAGGCCTCCGGAGGCTTTAGGCTGCAACACCAAAGACGAACGGGTTTTGTAGAAGGGGCGCCGATCCGGCTTCGCACCCCAGAGGAATGATCGCTCAATTTGTTCAAGCTCCTTGATAACTTTGACAGGGGCTTTATAGAGAGACATCATGAAAACCGGGATTGAGCTAAGATTTGCTCGAATCAACGTGTGACGGCCACCTAGAGAGAGATGTTTCCCCTGCCAAAGATCAGTAGCTTTTTTCATCCTGGCCTTTTGACTCCATAATTTTGCAAGGAGCTTTGATTTTTGGATTAAGTTAGCCTTGATAGCTCCTCTGGTGTTACACGCTTCAGATGTGAGTGATCTATCCTCAACCAGGGCATCAATTTGGTTCAACTGTTGTCTGAGAGTTTGAACTTGAAAATCAATATTTCCAAACACTTGGATGTTCCATTCTTTGAGTTTTTCCTTTAGCAGTTTGAGCTTTTGCCATAAAATAATGTGAGGAGGGCCAGTAGGCTGGAAAGATGCCCAGAAATCCTATACAACCTTGAAGAACCTAACATCCTCAACCCAAACATTAAGGAATTTGAAAGGCCTTTTCCCCCAATCCAGTTGTTCATCAAACAATATTAGAGCCCTATGATCAGAGATGCATCTGGGAAGACATTTTTGTGATATGTGGTTGAAGTTAGGTAGGAAGTCAGCTGAGATGAGGAATCTATCAATTCTAGAAGCAGTAGAACCAGGGCCAAACTAGGTGTATTTACCTCCATGCATAGGTAGATCAATGAGATCAAGAGTGTCAATCAACTCCTGAAAGTTTAACATATCTGAACTAGAGACCCTTGCATTAGACCTTTCCTCAGGAGAAAGAACTGAATTGAAGTCACCCCAAGCAGCAGCATTGGAGTGGGGTTTATAGAGGATAGTTCACAGATGAGTTTTTGCCATAAAGCTCTTCTTCTTCTAGAGCAGGGGGCATAAATATTTGTGATGCAGCAAAGAGAACCAGTTTGTTTGTCTATACCTAGCCAGATCATTGCTCCATTTATTTTCGTGATACTGATAACTTGAAAGACACTTGATTTCCAACACATGATGAGACCACCAGAGAGACCAAAAGATGGAATGAAGTCCATTTCCCAGCCCCAGTGCATACCACATGACCTGAGAAAGCAAGGTAATGGTTTGAGTAGTTTTGATTCTTGAATGAGGATCATGGCTGGATGTTGCTTGCGGATCACGTCACCTAAAGTCCTCCTCTTTTGTGAGGAGGCAAGCCCTCTCAAATTCCATGGGAGGAATTTCATAGGTGAGAAGAGAGTGGTGAGAAGCAGTTCCTCACAGCCAAAACACAAATTGGATCTAAGTCTTTGGAGAGGTGTATTGCTTCACAAGCAGGTTCTGATTCTTTGGAATGATGTGCTGCTTCTAGATCTTCCCCCAGAGGCAAGAATTTTGTCATCATCTAAGGAGGTAATCTGTTGAAGTATTAGATCCTCACTGCAATTTGCAGAAATCCCTATGATTTTACCAAAATCCTACACACCCTTGGCTTCCTTCAACCTACCTTAGGAAATGAAGGTCTGATTATTTGATCCTCCTTCTTAGATTTTTGATCTGGTGGGATATTTGTGAGGAGATGGTGTTTTTTTGGGGTTTTTTGTCGTTTTCTCTTTTGGAGATGTTGTTGGGGGGAAACAAGGATATTTCTGGCCCTACCAGATCTTCAACAGGATTGTTCGTCTCAGACTGGCAGTGAGTATATTTGCCACTACTAATTTTCTCCAAACCAAGCATTTGAGAGGGAGGGGACATAATTGTAGAGGGGTCTTGTAGGGGATGGGAAACATTAAATGCAGTAGTTTCCAATGAGGGATGCAAGCTGTTCTGTGGAGAGCGGGATTTTTGGGAGGCCCCCAGCATTAACTTCTGAGTTGAAGTTGATGAGATTGCTTCCTTGGATGTCTCCTTGACAAGTAACTGAGTAGGTTGTTGTCTAACCGAATTAGTCAGCACTAGAACTGGCTCACCACTGGTCTGGCCAGGCAATAGAGCTGACTGAATGTTCTGAGTTTCAGAGGCAAATGTATCAGGGATGATTTTGTTGAGAAGGGTATTTGATTGTTATGCAAACAAAGTAGTTGTTGGTGTAATGGAGAGCTGGTGATCTTGCATTGAGTCAGGCACTACACTTTGGGGACCAAGATTTGGGGTAGTTAATGCTATCTCAGCAAATAAATAATGATGAGCAATAACTTCATCCCCAACCAAATTCTGTTGGTTGTCTGACAGAATTTGAGTGCCAGAAGGTTGTATGAAGCCAGGGCCAATATCTGTTGGATCTCCTTGGCTAGATGAGGTGTTATGATCTTCCTCTTCAAGAAAGGGAGAGGCAAGTGATTCTGATCTAGTAGGGCTGGAGTTCTGAGAGGACTGAGAGCTTGGGATTAATGGCACCTCAGAAAAATCAGTAGTGTTAACACAGATTGTATATGACTTGGAACACAGAAATAACTTGGTCTTAGAAGAGATAGGCATAAAATCATTAGTATGAATAAGAGCATAAGCCAGACTGAGATCCATACCAGTACTTGTGACTGGGTGAGAGCAAACATAGGTTATAAATACACTGATTGCAGCTAAGAATTGCAAATTCAGTGCATTTTTTGCCCTGAAATCCAACGCCCGAGTCTGCAGGATGTGAGACTTTCCTTTGATTCGGCTGCAAGGGTTGCGAATGCAAGGGTGGGGGAGGAGGGGTATCATCAGTATCCGAGTTAACCGGTCTGAAGTATTTGTCATAAAACATTCTTTGGCCATCCACGAGATTGGTGCGACCACCGGGACTGTATTGTTGTGTTCTGTCAGAGGATGAGGGAGAGTGATGAGCTATTCCTATACTGGGTGAGTGGTGAGCAACTCTTCTGCTCTGTCTGTGAGTTCTCTTGATTCCTTTCTTCTGCACATGCTCAAAGCAAGGAGGAGGCCCGATGGAGGAGGAGGTGGCATGTTTGATGTGGATCTGAGAGGCCGGAACAGCCTGAGAGGATCAAATCCCACACAGAATTCCTGTAGAGTGAGTTGGGTGCCTCCCAGGGAACCAGCAGTAAGAGGAGCAGCAGCAGGCTGAGGTAGAGGAGCAACCGGAGCACCTAAGGCCGAGGAGAAAGACTGTAGAAGAGGTTTAGGAGGACAAGGAGGGAGGGTGTGTTGGCGAGGATGGATGAAAGCAGAGGAACTGGGTTGCAGTAAGGGATGCAGATGTGAAGAATACGATGAACGAGCCTGTTCATCCAGAATTGCTCGAGAGAGAGTTTCCATTTTTTCTTTGATATCTCCTTTTTTGATAACCAATGTATGTCCTTTACCTTCATGACATGGTGCACTCAATAGTTACCACCATCACCAAGCATAAAATTTTCCGTATACCATATCTTTACTCTTCCCATTTATGGACTTCTAATACCTATACATCAATGATAAAATAAACACAATGATAAATTAGGAAGTAACGAAGAATAACACAGATGGGGGACTAATTTCTACTTGGTGGGGATTCAGTTCATCATCCCTGGAAATGTAAAAGGGATGCTTGCTTCTTGGTCCTCTTTAGTCCCTCATAAGAAATTATCTAAAGCTTGGTCAAGCCTGGTGCTTCTGGTATGCTGGCAAATTTAGCTGGCCAGAAACCTCTCTATATTTCAAACTATTAATCTATCTACAGATGATATCTTCTTGATCATTCTTAATCAATCCTTTAGTTGGGAATTAGCAAGACTCAAGGCCAATTCATTTCAATTCTCTTTTATGCTGTGTAAATCTAATCCAAGAACTTGCTTCCCTTGGAGGCCAGCTCCTTGTATCTCTTGATCGCTTCTAGCATTGGGTTTGGGGGGCTTGGGTGGTTGGATGGTGTTTGGGTTAGGTCTTAGTTGAGTGGGTGAGTTTGGTGAGCTTCCTTTGGGTGTCCTGTTGTCTTCCTTTTGGAGTGTGGGCTTTTCTTGTTCTTCTCTTGTCTATGTGTGGGTAATGTCCCATTTAGGTTGAGGGTTTTGGTCTCTTGGTCTCCTCTACTTGTCTTGACCTTGTTCTTCTTTGTTGTCTATTTTTCAAGGTTGTCTCTAATCTTTATTGACTTCTTCTCCAGCTCTCTTAGATTTTCAGCCTCAAGGCTTCATCATCAAGGCTGTTTTGGTCCCTTCTCTTTGGTTACTATCAAGACTGATTCCTTTCCATGCTTCAGTAGGCTTTGGTTCTTATTTGCTGAAGGTTTTGGATGTTGTATGACAAAGTTTTGAAACTGCAGCAACTTCTCATCAAATGGCGTGTGGAGCAAGCTAGCAACAGATTTTGAATCAGCCGCTCCTCAACCCTACATGTGGAGCACGCAAGCTTCATTTTGGCCTCTTGTTTGGTCGTGACAGAAACTTACCCTATGGTCTCCTTATCCTTGACAGAATCATACCCTTTGGTTCTCATAATCCTTGACTGTGTTGGTTCTTTTATTGTTGGTTGTACCCTTCAATCCCTTGTTTTATGGAGCTTCATCTTGTTGTTTTTAATATTGTTCTTTATTTATTTTATGTTTTGTCCCTTATCAGATAGTTGTGTCTATCTTTGGGCTTTTGGGGTTCTTAGAGAATCTGTTGTAACTCCTCTTTTCACCTCAAAAGAGGTTTCAATCTAAATTTACTTTTCCGATCAAAAAAACACGGATGGTCCACAAAAATAAGGTTGAGACTCGATTAAAAAATGATAGATAGAACACAAATCAAAGAACATATGGTAGATCATAAACACTTTGGAGTTGCAATGACCTATAAGTCAATGATATAATAACGAATATGAAAACTAACCAAGTATAAATAAATGGTTTTCAAAACGAATGATCAGACTAACTTATATAAAGAATAGGTGAAACCCAAACACAGCTTACCTTATTTAAAACCTATGAAGTTCAATCAATTAAGTTGTTATACAAATTGATTCCAATAAATCCACCAATATTTATATATAAAACAACAAAAACCTCTAAGCAAAAATGCTGAATACACTAACAAAGAACAACAAAACAGGAAGTTCTCTCGCTCGATTGTTTCGGAAGTGGAGATTAGGGTGCCGCCTACGAGTGCGGATTCGTGCCGACTTCATTGTTCGGCTAGGGGAGTGATCGTGTGATGGCTTCTGTGATGGACGCTTTGCAGTTGCAGATGCAAGGAATAGTTATCGACGAAGAAGATTAGGGGGTTTGTGTATCGGAAGAAATCATAAAACAGGGAGGCGAGAAATACAAGTATGGCTTAGCAACGAAAGTTCTCTCGGCCAAAACGTTGAAGGTAGCCGTTTTCAGAGACGTGATGAGGAACGTATGGAACGCAAAGGGAATTCCCACGCAGACCTTGGCACCGGGAGTAATAGGGTTTTTCTTTGTCTGCGAGAAAGATCGGCAACGTGTTTTAGAAAAAGAGCCTTGGACATTCAATAAGGCACTTGTAGCACTGGTGAAATTTTCTGGTGAGGACAGTGGCTAGGAGTTGGTGTTTGATCAAACATCACTTTGGGTACACGCATCTAATTTGACTTTCCTTGCACTTACAAAACCGGTAGGTGAAATCATTAGAGGAAAATTGGGTGATCTGTTGGAGGTGGACTGTAACGAGGAAGACAGGGCTTGGGAGGATTATCTATGCATACGTGTTCGATGGAATATTTCCTATCCTCTAAGGAACACAGTGAAACTATGGTTAGGAGACAAGGAGAAACCAACCTATTACAATATGAACATTTACCTGCTTTTTGCTTTGGGTGTGGAAGGTTGGGTCATTTTGGAGAAGGATTGTGAGGATGGCGAGAAAGAAATAAATGTGAGGAAGAAGAGATTTGGTGCCCATATGAAAGCTGAGACACCAAGGGAGAGAGGACAAGAGTCCTATCAAAGACCTTCGGAGTCTTGGAACACACATATTCAATCCAAGTCTCGCGAGAGCGGGAGTTGTGGAGAAACCAATAAAAAAAGTGGAGATAGAAGGTCTGAATCGCCCATTGAATCATGGATGAGGCCGGACATCGATCGCTTGAATTCAGGTAACGGAAAAGAAGTAGCAACCGAGGGTGAGAGGGGAAGAGAAACGGAGGTACAAAGAGAACTAATGATTATTATGGAGGTCAAGGGAAGGTTACTGATGAAGTGAGGGTGGCACTGGAGAATAACAATTCAGATCAAGAGTGCCACACAAACAAGTCCAAGAATGAGGCAAGTATGAAGACGCTGAAGCAAAAGAAATGGAAGCCTAAGGTCAGAGCTATTGGGGGCATAATTGTAAATGAGAGATCAAGTACGTTGACTGATTTGTTAGGAAAAAGAAAAAGTGAAAATGGGGAGAGTGCTGAAAATGTATTGGAGTTTGGGCCTGAGGGTCCTGCGATAGCCACAGATTCAATGCAAATTTTGGCGAGGGTTGCTAAGCAACCCCGCCAGACAAAATGATAACTTTGTCTTGGAACTGCAGGGGCTTGGGAACCCCGGGGCGAGACAGTTCCTGATAGGGTTGATAACCCGAAAGAAGCCCAATATTGTTTTCTTATGCGAAACAAAGTGTCAAGCAGAAGTTGTTCAAGGCATTAGAAGAAGTACTGGTATGGAAGGAGCGTTTATAGTAAATGCAAGGGGAACAAGTGGTGGTATAGCGATACTATGGAGGAACAAGGAAGAAGGTGACCTTAAAAATTACTCCCACGATTATATTGATATGATGTATAAGTTGTAGGATGGCGAGGTGGTGAGAATAACAGGTATATATGGTGAACCCAGAAGGGAGAGGAGACATATAACATGGGCATTGATCCGGTCTTTGGCTCAACAGCAACCGACCCCATATGTTATGCTGGGTGATTTTAATAACGTGTCAAGCTATGAGGATATCCGTGGAGGGAACACTTATCCTACATCTCTATTGACTGGCTTTAGGGAAGCTTTGGAGGATAGTCAGCTACAGGACGTTGAGATAACAGGCCACCGATATACGTGGGAAGTTGGCAGGCACAAGGTAGATGGAATGGAGGCTCAATACGACAGGGCGGTAATCAATACAGCATGGATGTTAAAACTCCCCAACACCACCCTACAACATGGTGGACTATCCTCGTCAGATCATGCACCTATATTGCTCTACGGGTAGAAAGAAAGGGTTACAAAGACAGCTAGGAGTTTTAAATTTGACCAAAGCTGGGCGAGGGATGCTGGGTGTGAACAGATTATCAGGTCTGTCTGGGAGCAGAACGCGCAGCAGTGCATAGCCGAGAAAGGGAGGATTGTAGCCGCAAAACTAAAAGCGTGGGCCAGACACCATTTTAACATAATAGATTCCCAAATAAGAGCTTGTCAGGAGGAAATGGATAGACTGGTGGGTCCGTGGGACCAAGGAAGAGGGAGACGGATCCAACAACTTTGTGGGCGTTTAACGGAGTTGTTAAGGATAAAAAATGATAGGTGGCGACAAAGGGAAAAGCAATTTGGCTCAAAAGTGGTGACATGAACACTAGGTGCTTTCAGGCAAAGACAAAGAATAGAAAACGCCACAACAGGATTGCAAAACTGAGAGATGAAACCGGAGAGTATAGAGAATGGGGACCGGTTTGGAGCAGGTAATTCTATCTTATTTTACCAAACTTTTTTCTTCGAGCGGGTCGGAGGGGGGGGGACATTTATGGCCTGATTCCGAAAGTGGTAACTGAATCTCAAAATAATGAACTACTGAGACCGGTTTCTTTGGAGGAGGTGCGGAAAGCAATTTTCAGCATGGAAGCTCTGAAACCGGCCCAGATGGGTTTAATCCAGGTTTCTACCATCAGTACTAGAATATTGTAGGGTATGATGTCTTTAAACTGGTTCAGAATGTCTTTCAGTCGGGTTTGCTGCCAACCAAACTGAATGATACAAATATAGTGCTAATTCCTAAGAACAGAAAGCCAGAACAAATGGTCGAGTTTCGCCTAATTGCCCTGTGTAATGTCCTGTATAAAATGGTAACGAAGGTGATTATAAACAGAATGAAAGTGTCCCTACACCAGATTATATCAGAGTCGCATAGCGCATTTGTGGAGGGCAGGTTAATTACTGATAATGTGATAGTTTCAGGTGAAGTCCTACACTATTTACATAATCAAAGGCAAGGTGTTAATGGGAAGATTGCCTTGAAGGTGGACATGACCAAAGCTTATGACCATGTGGAGTGGAGGTTTTTGGAGCTGGTAATGTTAAAAATGGGTTTTTCGGAGAGACTGGTAAGCCTGCTTATGACTTGTTTGAAAACACCGAGACTATGGGTCACAGCGAAAGGGAGGAGGGTCGACCCCATTGTCTTGGAGATGGGAATTAGACAAGGGGACCCGCTCTCCCCCTATCTTTTTATCATATGTGTGGAAGGACTCTTCAGGTTGATTGCTAATGGAGAGGCGGATAACAAGTTACATGGAATCAGTGTAGCTCGTAATGCTCCTAAGGTATCATACTTATTTTTCGTAGATGATAGCTTCCTGTTTTCTAAAGCATCGGTGCTAGAGGCTATGGAGTGGAAAAATATTTTGTCAATATATGAGAAGGCATCGGGGCAAGTAGTAAACTTTGATAAGTCCTCCATCTTATTCAGTCGTAATACACCTGACAGGATGAGACAGGAAATTATTGAAGTACTGGGTATGCAGGAAGTGCAGGACACAAGGATTTACCTAGGACTACCATTTATGTTACAAAGAAGCACGTATCGTAGTTTGGTGTTCATAAAAGAGAGAATTATAAAACGACTACAAGGATGGGACGAGCTCTTATTAAGTAAAGCAGGAAAGGAAGTGCTACTGAAAGTAGGTATACATGCCCTACCAACGTATACTATGGGGTATATTTACTGCCTCAAAAATTGAATCAGGAGATAGAAACAATTATGAATCATTATTGGTGGAGTCATGATGCTAGAACGGGTCAGGGGATTAAATGGAAACGTTGGGAACTTATTTGTGACTATCGGTCTCATGGTGGCTTGGGTTTTAAACACCTCTCAGATTTTAATCTAGCGATGCTTGGTAAGAAGGGTTGGAGGCTATTGCAATACCCGAAGAGTTTAATGGCCCGTGTTCTAAGGGCCAAATACTATCCGAATTCTAATTTTTTGGGTGCTCGGACAAAGGTCGGTTGTTGCTACGGATGGACAAGCATAATGGTAGGGCAGGAGCTGGTTAAGAGAGGAGTAAGAAGAAGGGTGGGGGCCGGATCCAGGTTCAAAATTTCATATATGAACTGGATACCGGTGGAGGACCCATCGGCTCTAACAATCGGGGAGGCGGGGAGAGACTGGTCTATGGATATATTACTGCAAGATAATGGGCGGAGGTGGAACAGGGGACAGGTGGAGTGGCTTTTTTCGAGAGAACTTGCTGAAGCCATTTTAGACATGCCGATTGCCAGAATTACTTTAGACCAGGAGTGGTACTGGTGGGGAGCTAAAGACGGGCATTACTCAGTTAGGGGCGTGTATAGAGATATACAAAGAAGGTTGGGGCGATGGAGGTCGGAAAGTAGGGATATATTCTGGAGGAAAATATGGGGCCTAAAAGTTCCACCGAAAATCAAGCATTTTGACTGGAGAATTTTTTCCGATACACTACCAACCTACTCAGACCTGCGGAGAAGATATGTGCCCATTCAGAGTTCCTGCACAATATGTAGTATGGAAGAGGATGAGCACCATGTGTTGTTTACCTGTGGACTAACAAGTAGTATATAGAATGCTGAAGGAGTGCAAAGCCCTGTGGATGGCAACGCGATGAAACAGTGGTACTTGGCCTGTTGGGATTCGAGTAGAGAAGGGTGGCCTGAATTAGTAGCCAAAATATGGTGGGAGATTTGGCGCTCTCGCAACTTGAAGGTATGGCAACAACAACTGAGAACCGCAATAGAAACTCGGGAGGTGGTAGGTCATTTGTTGCAGGATTGGAAGGACGTGTAGGACGTGGTTCTGGGAGGTAACTAGAGGAGTGGGCCGAGAATAGTCAAATGGTCCAGACCGGAGGAAGGGGAGGTTAAAATCAATGTTGACGGTGCAATCCTGGAGAACGGGCAAGGTGGTAGAGGGATGGTTTGCAGGGGCCCGGATGGTATGGCAATAACGGCTCGGGTGGTCCTCTTTGTTGGGGCCAGGGATCCAGAAACGACTGAAGCTTTGAGTGTTGATGCAGCGCTCGATTGGTCAAGGAAATGGGTTGGAGGACAGGCGTGATCGAATCTGACTGTCTAGGAGTAGTCCAAGCAATCAACACTACTACTCAGCTTATCTCCCCTTTAGGTGTACTAATAACGGAATGCAAATTAAAGCTGCGTGAGTTGCCAGGTTTTAAAGTTCAATTTGTTCGCAGAGAAGCAAATGTAGTATCTCATACTTTGGCCAGACACACTATTGACTGGTTCGAGATTGATTGGCATGTAACGCCTATACCTGATGTATTATTAGCAACCCTGAACAGTGATTTGCTGATCTAATACAAATAGTTACACTTTAAAAAAAAAACCGCTAAAAAATGAACCAATCAAACTTACCAGTATTTAGATACTTTCACTCGTACATTCAAGCATAAATAACATATATTGAATAACGTAACTTCATGGATAGGTGGGGATATGTACACGCATGTTCGGTTGCAACTAAATGTTTAAATATTAAAAATTTATAACTATTAGCAAAAAAGCTCTTTGTCCACCTCTTCTTGTGGTTCACTCCACCCTAGCCAGGGTCTCACCGCCGTCGCCCTTGCCTTCGCCGACCACCGTCTGCATCCTCGACTTCATTGTCGCTGAACCGACGCCGTCTTCGTGTTCGCTCGCCGCCCCTGTTTTCTCCCGTCGTCCTAGCCGTTCGTCGTTCCCCTCTGCTCCCCGACGAAACCGTTCATCTCCGCTGCTCCCGACGACGTCCCGCTGTCGTCCCTCGTTGTTTTCCATCCCTCCCAGTACCGGATCTGTCTACTCCTTGCCGAACTCAATCGAAAATGACGTCCAAAGGTCAAATCCAACCAACCAATGACGAATCTCACCAGCACGATGCCCCCGACCAGATAGGGTTCCTCTCCGGCGCCTCCTTCACGCCGCCGTCTGAGGCAGACCCTTCTCGCCCCCTGCCGGACCCCCGGCTGCCGACGGGTCTCCTGGCCCTGAAGGAAAAACCTGGTACGTACCAGGTAGCCTCCGAGTTTCCTGAGGCTCGGGCGACCGTCTTGGCTCAGGGCGGAAGCCAACTAGTAGTGAGGGAGGCTCCTTCAGATCTGCCGCCCCGTTCTCGGCCTCAGTCACCGACGGTGGTGTCTAGATACCGCCCTCCGACAAATCGGATATCGGACACGAGCTTTCGGCCAGCCGACGGACGGGGGTCGACTGTATACCCACCTGAGGTCCACTCGACCCATATCTCCCCGGTCCCGGATTGGGAGGACGATGATGACGAAGTGGTGGTTTCGGAGGAGGGGGTCCCACTGTTCACCAAGGGCACATACCAGTTCTCCCTGGCAGCCTGGGTTGCAGGGGACCGGGTCCACAATCAGAACGTCGTATGCGCGATGATGCTACAGAAGTGGAAGGTGACTGGAATTCATGTCCTCGGAGGTCACGGGCTATCATTTCCCGTCCACCGAGACGATGGAAAATATCCGTCATAGGGGCCCCTGGAGTTTCAAGGGATTCCCCCTTCTGCTGGAGCCTCTCAGACAATATGTCCCAACCAATGAGATTAACTTCCATCATGTGGAGCTTGGTGTCAGGGCGCTCAATGTCCCGGTGGGAGCTAGGAACTCATACATCCGCGGTCTCATTGCAGATAGTATTGGCACCCAAGTACTATCGGCCCCGATCCCGTTGGCTCGACGGGAGGACATGTTCTTATGGTTGCGGGTCCGAATGGAGTTGCACCGACCTCTACGGAGAAGACTACGACTCAGATTTCCAAGTACCACATCATCCGTTGTGATTAAACTGCAATAGGAGAGGATAGCGGATTTTTGTCACAGGTGTGGAATGGTAACCCACAGAATCACGGGTTGCACGACTCAGTTTCTGGGGATTGGTCGGGAAGAGATCCGGTACGATCCGTCTATCCTGGCCCTAAGGAATATGGATGTGGATCGGCTGTTGAGGACGGTCTGGAATACACCCCCCCCCATCCCCCGGCGACACATCCGACTATTACTTACCTGCTGAGTGATCTGTCCCTGAATCCGCTGATTCGATCCAGGGAAATTACTATGGGTGGAGATTTACCAGGCGTAGACATTTCGAAGTCTGACAATTTGGCTAGGGTTACCCCAGGAGGGGCAACCAATGTAATGTAGGAGGGAGGGCGTCGAGGCTCTGGAGGGCCACCGGGCTTCACAAAGCCTGCCAATCTGGCTAAC
The DNA here is from genome assembly GCA_963921825.1 of Erodium maritimum. Lineage (NCBI taxonomy): Eukaryota > Viridiplantae > Streptophyta > Magnoliopsida > Geraniales > Geraniaceae > Erodium > Erodium maritimum. The sequence goes on along the minus strand of OY997588.1, from coordinate 66,404,733 downwards.
GTCCACCCTGCTACTGATACTATAGACCGAGCTGAGCCCGGAGCTACTGTGGTGACCCGGGAGGGGAAGGAGAAAGATCCCCTATGGAAGGAGAAAGATCCCCAGGCAGGACTGGGGAAAGGAGGGCCCAGCCGAGGAAAGGGTAAGCTAACTACCCTGAAGACTAGGAGCGGGTCACTTTATGCTCGTCCGCAGGAGTCGAAGAAGTCGCTGGATGATCCGACCCTCCAACAACACATCGTGTGGCCGGTCTACCAGAAGGAGGAGAGGGAAGAGCAGACGGAGGCACAACAGCCTCTGATGCAGTAATGACCCGACCCAGCAGGGGTGGGTGGAGTCGTCCTTAGACTATACCTACAGACCTGGGACAGCTAGTGCTGGGAGGTCCCGGGCAGCCTGCAACATCAGCAAAGTTTTTTTTATATGCTTTCTTGTCATCTGCATTATCTTTGGAACATTTTATTTCCTGTTTGCTTTAGGACCTTTTACTTTATGTCTCGTTGTTTTGAGACGATGGTAAGGAATTTTCTTGAGTTTGTGCCCACGATTTCAAGTGGGCTATTATTATGGGTCCATGAGTGTCGGGATTTCTACGGTCGGCTCGGATATAAATCTGGAACCCGGGGCGGTCACGCCCATCCTGTTTGATTACCTATTGGTATTTATGGAAGTCTCTGGTTACCTGTTTCAAAAAAAATGTTTAAATATTAAAAATAGATCATGATCAATCTAATATGATATATAAATTAATAGATTGTATCGGATAGGGAAAACGGGAAAGAGTTCAAAATTATTTATTAGGCTGCGATTAAGGTTGGTTATATACATACAATTGTTTTGAATGTTTCTTTTCATTGATTTCATTCGTTGATTCTGAACCTTGTTTGATTAGCAACATTGGCTGGTAAATGTTTTTTTTTCCTGAATCATTTATACAAACTGTTAAATTTTCAAAAAAAGAAGAAACCTTCGTCCAATTGCCCTCTGATCGACCCTTCCTCCAATTATGGCTCCCGACGAGGCTGTTTGACAAGCCTCATTGATGAACCAGATGGTGGAGTATGGGGACCTTCTTTTTCGTTCGGGTTGACATCCATGAGTTTTAAACACTTCTTTTCAGGCAATGCTTCAAGACGTTGACCCTTTTGGATTCTCCCTCTTTATATCCTTAGAGTTCTTGAGCCTGCATAGCCCGAGAAGGGAAGGTTGGGGTGGATGTTAGTCTTAGTGCCCGTAGTTCAATCCTAAATGTCCAAATGTATATATCATCGTTAGCAATAAAATTAAAGCGGCTTTATATTACTTATGTGTTGGAGTAATATATCGATGTGTGCTCTGATCTATGCCCACCATGCGAATAGAACCATAGATCGAGATAGATCACACTCGATGGGTCCCTAGTCAACAAAGCTTCACTAGAAGCGACTAGTATGAAAGATGGCTCTTTATGGCTTACGTTCTGTTAGTCATTGGAATGGGATTCCGGAGTCTGATCATAGATATCATGTGGGACATGATATTGGACGACCCGCCCTGAATATGTGCCATAGATTAAGTCATGAACATATTCAGTGTTGTAGCTTGTCATGTATCCTTAGACCAAGGAGTCTTTGTGATCGCTATGTAGTCAACAACTGAGTTTGACCTGAGCCTAACGTTGTCCGTAACAGGGCTTCCATAACGGCCAGGATTGGCTTGGGGACGGGCTACATGAGTGACACGAAAGACGGCTAAGGGATTTATCCCTCATACTAAGGTATGGGAAAGATATCGGTTCTCGGCCACTTGATCGAGAGTGACTGGAAGAATAGCATGGCCATGCACATGATACTGGGTATCATATCTTCAGTCATCTCACATATCAAGGAACGGTGATTGAGAATAATAAGGATGACGGCTCTATGCCTTATCTCAATCAGGATATCAGAGATAAAAGGATAATGACAGGGACGACGGAAAGGTTAGAATCGACAGGGTCGATTCGTTATGTAGTGTCAGGCAATACTAAAGTCTCGTTAGTTGCCACTTAAATAGGATCAAGTAAAATGGGATTTTACGTTGATCTATTGACATGCATAAACCTAAGGGTCACACCGAAGGATGAAACTCATTGACACATTTATGGAGAATGGCCAAAAGGGAGTTGTCTCGGGACATGACCAAAACTGGGTTTTGGGTCATGTGCCCGTACATGAATAGGACTTTACGGATCGAGACAAGGCTTGGAGTCTTGGGATTGATCGCGTCGGATAATGTTGGACATTTCCGGTATGGAAGGCTTGGAGGCGATGAGCGAATCACGGGACCTCGTTAGAAATGGCCACGGGCCATGTTCCAAGAGGCCCATGAAAGGCCCATGCAACCAAGGCCCATAGAACTAATTAATCAAGTCTTGATTAATTAGTACTAAGTAAGCAAGACAAGGATTAAGGTGTTGGTGATTCACCACCTAACCCAATCTTGTCTTGCCATACTTGTCCTATTTACACCTTACTTGACACCATACTTGTCCCATGCCTTTAGTTGGACAAGTATGGGTTTTGTTATGTTTAAGTCATCTTTTTTCAACATAACAAACACAAGACAAGAATAGGAAACACATTTTCTCTCCCTCTTCCATGGCCATTTCGGGTTTGGCTAGTTTCCTCCTCCATTTTTGTGTTCTTGAGTCCTCAAAGAGAAGAACTACGTGGCTTTGATTCCCATGTGGATACGTAGGCGTCTTGGAGACTCAAGCCAATCATTCGTTAACCGGTGTTCTTGTTTTGGTAAGAACTAGTGCTGAATTTTTCTCTTGTTAATCCATTCTTTGTTAGTTGTTTCATGGTTCTAATTGTCTCTTGGTTTTCATTGATTTTCCGCTGCGAGTTGGTTCATCTCCAACCCTACCTCGAGACCCAACAGTGGTATCAGAGCCGTGCTACCTTCGGGATTCACAAGACGGTGTTTAAAGTTTCGGTTTTGCTTGAAAGTTTCGTTTTTGGCATGTTGTTTTGCTAAATTGTTTGATAACATGTTTTAAATTATTGTTTATGGATTTAATGCATGTAAAATGAATTTTTGAAAATTATTTCAAATCTGGAAATTTTGAAAAAAATTTGATTTTTCGGGTCTCGGGAGCGGGACTCTCGGGGAGCCGAAACCGGGACCGAACGGGGCTCCGTTGGACGGAGCTAGGCCAAGCATGACCATTGGATGGTTGATATGCCAAGGCTAAACCGTTTTGTTAGTTATGACGAGTTTGGAACCGTCATGACGAACTCGAAGATCAAATGTTCAAAAGTTTCATTTTTGAACGGTTTCGATAAACCGAGCATCAAAAAATTTCGAAACTTGGCTATTAATTAAAACCGGAAAATCACATGATGTTTGATAACATGCTTGTTTGATAACACGATGTGTGATGTGATGTTGGCATGGTGTACATAATAGCCCCGAGCTCGATTTAATTATTTATCGCTTTTCACGGCCTGCGAGCCGTTAGAGTTAGCGTGTAATTATTCTTTCAAGGTGTGGTCGTCGAACCACTTGTTTGTAATATTTATTTATTCCCGACCTGCGAGTCGTGTATTAAATTGTAATATTTTACTCAAGACGAAGAAAGGGCGAAAAGGTCATTTGGTGGCTTTTCGGGTGTTGGCATCGGCTTGGAGTCGGTGGAGCTCAAGAAGCTAGTGGGAGTTAGTTTAGGGGGCTATTATGTGCACATTTATCGCTTTATGCTTGGTTTAGTTTATGCATGATTAATTCTATGTGTTTTAGAATTGCATGCTTAACTTTATTTACCGAGCATATCACCTCACATGCAAAGATAAAATTGGAATTTTAATCCTTGTGTGTGAACCCTTAGAACCGTCATTGCATTGGATGTAGTTGAAGGGTTCAAAGGAAGAATTACATTGGATGTAATTTGAGGCATCATTGCATTTGGAATGTAGTTGATGTGCTCATCGCATCTAGGATGTGCCAAAGTTTTGAACACAACTGGACAAGTAAAAGCGGGTCATGTCCGATACCTCCCAATCATCAACACCTTACTACCTCCCCGTCCTATGGGTGTCGTGCGCATTAGCGGAGCATCCATGGGGAAGCGGGGTAGTAGGTTTGGACGACATATGTGGGTGTCGTGCGCATTAGCGGAGCACCTACATAGTGACGAGCCATAGTTGAAAATTGGTGGACCCGACTACGATTCTCGGCCTGAGGTTGAGCTAGGGTAACAGATAGGGTAAGTCGTGTACATAAGTACATACCCTAGCCAGGAGTCACATTGGATGTGATTGGATGGAGTCCTACCTACATAGCTCGATTAAGTGGTGAGCATTAGTTCAGCTTAATCGAGTGAATCAAGGATCTTGGTTTCAGATTCTAAAGGTTTAGAATCGATTGTTGGTGTTTAAGCTTGATCTTCATAAAATTTATTCAGTTTACTGATTGAATTTTATCTGTTGTAGATCAAATGGCAAATTCAGCGAACATTAATAGTTTGTCATTAAAAACCATTCTTGACAGGGTCAAGCTAAATGGGACAAACTATTTGGACTGGTACAGAATTTTGAGAATAGTCCTCAAGTCTGAACGCAAAGAATATGTCCTTGACAAGGCTGTCTCTAAGACCATATCAGAGTTACATGAAGTGTCATTAACTGCTGAGAAGAATATCTCAGGGATCTGGGATCCAAGGATATTCTGATGGTCAACAAGGAAATTGGAAGTGGCAAGGGCTGGGCCCATGCGCACTTGGCAGGAAAGATGAGACACCTGAGAATGTCTGCTTCTACTGCCAACAGCCTGGTCATTGGAACCGGGATTACAGGAAGTTCACGGCTGATCTGAAGAAGGGCAGTGGGACTGCGCCTTCATCAAATAGCCTGGATGATCTGAAGAAGGGCAGTAGGACTGCGCCTTCATCAGGAAACCTGGATGATCTAAGGAAGGGCGGTGGGATCGTGCCTTCATTCGGTATTAACTCTATAGAGCTACATCTCTCTACTTCCAAAGATTCATGGGTATTAGATACCATGACTGAATCTCACACATGCACTAATATATGGTGGCTGAAAGTAGGAGATATTTGGAAAGCACGAAATGGACCTCAGAGTTGTGGCAACTGCTGTAGGATCCATGAGTCTTGCTTTGCCAAGAGGCCTTGTCTTAGTATTGTATAATGTATATTGCATACCTACTTTTAGTAGGAATATTATATCTGTATCCGTGTTTGACAAGGAAGGATATAATGTTAATATTGGAAATGGAGTTTTCAATGTTCTATGCAATGATATGTTTTATACCAGTACTGACATGGTTGGAGGATTGTACATATTAGATATGGGTAACAATGCCTCAAGTTCTATATATTCCGTTAATACCAAGAGGTCTAAATCCAACGATTTAAACCTAACTCTGTTATGGTACTGTCATTTGGGTCGCATAAACAAGAAGCGCCTATCAGCACTTCAGAAGTGCGGGCTTTCAGGTTCATTCGAATTCCATTCGATCGATAGGTGCAAGGTTTGTTTGATGGGAAAAATGACTAAAGTGCCCTTTATCGATCGCGATGAAAGGGCGGGTGAATTATTGGGGCTGATACACTCGAATGTGTGTAGACCAATAAGTTCACTTGCCAGGAGGGGTTTTAGCTACTTTATCACATTTACTGATGATTACAGTAAATATGGTTATGTCTATTCGGTGAGACATAAGTCTGAAGCTTTTGATAAATTCAAAGAGTTTAAGACTATAGTAGAAAACCAGCTTGACAAAGGTATTAAGGCACTTCGATTGGATCGAGGTGGAAAATACTTGACCACAGAGTTATTAGATCATCTAAAAGAGAATGGGATCCTTTTTGAATGGACTCCTCCTAGGTCACTGTAGTTGAAAGGTGTAGCCAAACGGAGAAATCGGACATTGTTAGACAATGGTCTGTTCCATGATTAGTTGGACTGATCTCCCAATCTCTTTTAGGGGTTTTGCTCTAGAGACGACCGCATTCATAGTGAATCGGGCTTCGACGAATGGTGTGGAAGGGACACCATTTTAAAAATGGTACGGGATGATGCCCGCTTTGTCCTTCCTAAAGATTTGTGGTTGCGAGGCTTATGTGAAACATTTGGTTTCGACTAAGCTCGAACCAAGATCTGAGATATGCACCTTCGTGTGGTATCCCAAGCAACAAGGGGATACTATTTCTACAATCCCAGTGAGAACATGGTGTTCGTCGCTTGGGGTGGGGTCTTTATGGAAAAGAAGTTTTGTTTCCAAAGACGTCATTGGGAGGACTGTGCATCTCGAAGAAATTCAGGATGGTACAAATCTGTCTAAACCAATTGGCAACCCAGTAGAAAGGAGCCAGAGATTGTCGTAGAGTAAGAACCAATTCCTGTTACAATTCCGGAAGGTCCAAGGCGATTTGAAAGGATCAATCTTCCACCTCCAAGATATGGTATCTGGAGGTGACAATGAAGTCATGGTGGATCACGATGATCCAGCCACCTTTCAGGAAGTCGTGGATGGGCCCAACTCCGAGTTATGGCTGGGAGCCATGAGGGAGGAAATGCAATCCATGTCGGACAACCGAGTCTGGGAACCGGTTGATCCCATCAATGGTGTGAGGACCATAGGATGCAAATGGATCTTCAAGGTGAAGATGGACATGGACGGCAACCCTCTGACCTACAAAGCTCAACTGGTGGCGAAAGGTTATAGGCAGATCCAATGGATTGACTATGAGGAAACCTTCTCCTTAGTGGCTATGGTTAAAATCGATCCAAATTCTTCTTGACATAACTGCGTATCATAATTACGAGATATGGCAAGTGGATGTCAAAACCGCTTTCCTAAATGGAAATTTGACTGAGTACGTTTGTATGTCTCGGCCCAAAGGTTTTGACGATCCGAAGAATAAAGGAAAGATTTATAAGTTGTTGAAATCCATTTATGGATTGAAACGAACTTCTCGGAGTTGGATCCTTCGTTTTGATGAAGCTGTAATTGGATTTGGCTTAATCAAGAACGAGGATGAATCTTGCGTTTATAAGAAGGCTAGTGGGAGCAATATTACCTTTCTGGTTCTCATTGAAAACGACATCCCAACCTTGCACGAGACTAAAGCTTGGTTGAGGAAGTGTTTTTCAATAAAGGACTTAGGCGATGCTTCTCATATCTTAAGGATTAAGATATGTAGAGATCGCACCAAGAGGGTCTTGGATTTAAGTCAGGGAACCTATGTGAACAAGGCATTGAGTAGGTTCTTAATGCTCGATTCAAAGAAAGGACTCTTACCCACTAGTCATGGCATTCATCTCAGCAAGACTCAGTGTCCTAAGACACCTGATGAGCTGAAAAGGATGATGAGAATCCTATGCGCCTGGGGGCAGGATCGATCATATATGCCATGACATGTATGAGACCAGACGTCTCGTAAGCCTTATGTTGTACCAGTAGACATCATTCTAACCCGGGGGAAAGATGATGCTGAACTAGTCGTCGAAGGATGAGTAGACGCTAGTTTTCCAAGACAAATCCAGATGACTTTAGAAGTCAATCAGGATATGTGTTTACGCTGAATGGCAGAGCTTTAGCTGGGAAAGCGTAAAGCAAGATACCATTGCCGAATCTACGACAGAGGCCAAGTACATGGATGCTGCAGAGGCAGCTAAGGAGGCTATGTGGATTTGGAAATTCATGGCAGGGCTGGGTGTAATTAAAAACCCATCCAGTCCGGTGAATCCATTTTGCGACAACACAAGGGCCATTGCGCAAGCTAAAAGCCTAGATCGCATAACAAATCCAAACATGTACTGCGGCGTATCCACCTCATCAGATAAATACTGAACTGAGGTGAAGTGAAGATAACCGATATTGCAATAGATGATAACATAGCCAACCCTTTGACTAAGGCAGTGTCACTGCCTGAACATGTTAGACATGTAAAGTCGATGGGGACATATTGGAGTTTAGATTGGAACTAGGGCAAGTGGGAGATTGTTAGTCTTAGTGCCCGTAGTTCAATCCTAAATGTCCAAATGTATATATCATCGTTAGCAATAAAATTAAAGCGGCTTTATATTACTTATGTGTTGGAGTAATATATCGATGTGTGCTCTGATCTATGCCCACCATGCGAATAGAACCATAGATCGAGATAGATCACACTCGATGGGTCCCTAGTCAACAAAGCTTCACTAGAAGCGACTAGTATGAAAGATGGCTCTTTATGGCTTACGTTCTGTTAGTCATTGGAATGGGATTCCGGAGTCTGATCATAGATATCATGTGGGACATGATATTGGACGACCCGCCCTGAATATGTGCCATAGATTAAGTCATGAACATATTCAGTGTTGTAGCTTGTCATGTATCCTTAGACCAAGGAGTCTTTGTGATCGCTATGTAGTCAACAACTGAGTTTGACCTGAGCCTAACGTTGTCCGTAACAGGGCTTCCATAACGGCCAGGATTGGCTTGGGGACGGGCTACATGAGTGACACGAAAGACGGCTAAGGGATTTATCCCTCATACTAAGGTATGGGAAAGATATCGGTTCTCAGCCACTTGATCGAGAGTGACTGGAAGAATAGCATGGCCATGCACATGATACTGGGTATCATATCTTCAGTCATCTCACATATCAAGGAACGGTGATTGAGAATAATAAGGATGACGGCTCTATGCCTTATCTCAATCAGGATATCAGAGATAAAAGGATAATGACAGGGACGACGGAAAGGTTAGAATCGACAGGGTCGATTCGTTATGTAGTGTCAGGCAATACTAAAGTCTCGTTAGTTGCCACTTAAATAGGATCAAGTAAAATGGGATTTTACGTTGATCTATTGACATGCATAAACCTAAGGGTCACACCGAAGGATGAAACTCATTGACACATTTATGGAGAATGGCCAAAAGGGAGTTGTCTCGGGACATGACCAAAACTGGGTTTTGGGTCATGTGCCCGTACATGAATAGGACTTTACGGATCGAGACAAGGCTTGGAGTCTTGGGATTGATCGCGTCGGATAATGTTGGACATTTCCGGTATGGAAGGCTTGGAGGCGATGAGCGAATCACGGGACCTCGTTAGAAATGGCCACGGGCCATGTTCCAAGAGGCCCATGAAAGGCCCATGCAACCAAGGCCCATAGAACTAATTAATCAAGTCTTGATTAATTAGTACTAAGTAAGCAAGACAAGGATTAAGGTGTTGGTGATTCACCACCTAACCCAATCTTGTCTTGCCATACTTGTCCTATTTACACCTTACTTGACACCATACTTGTCCCATGCCTTTAGTTGGACAAGTATGGGTTTTGTTATGTTTAAGTCATCTTTTTTCAACATAACAAACACAAGACAAGAATAGGAAACACATTTTCTCTCCCTCTTCCATGGCCATTTCGGGTTTGGCTAGTTTCCTCCTCCATTTTTGTGTTCTTGAGTCCTCAAAGAGAAGAACTACGTGGCTTTGATTCCCATGTGGATACGTAGGCGTCTTGGAGACTCAAGCCAATCATTCGTTAACCGGTGTTCTTGTTTTGGTAAGAACTAGTGCTGAATTTTTCTCTTGTTAATCCATTCTTTGTTAGTTGTTTCATGGTTCTAATTGTCTCTTGGTTTTCATTGATTTTCCGCTGCGAGTTGGTTCATCTCCAACCCTACCTCGAGACCCAACAGTGGAGAACCCACAGATTTTCCTCCTTAGAAACCGAGGCTCGAGGTTCTTGGATGACATTCTCATCTGCGAGGCGTGGTACTAAGCTAGAGGTGGTGGGGCAGCGACAATGGTTTTCGGGGTGGTGGGATGGGCGTTAGTGATATTAGGTGTCCGAGTGTGTGTGTCTGCGATACCCGATGAAGTGACAAACTATGAGGGTACAATGAAGAGGTTTCGGGGTGGAAGCCCGATCCACGTTAGGTAGGACTGTGGTTTGGGTGGCCGTCAAAGACAGGATAGTTTACACCTTTCCCATACCAGATGCTTCCCGGCCTCCCCTACCCCCAAAAGAACACGACTTAGAGCCGATAATTTAGGCAAGACAGTAGACCGAGGGGCCGACGACATCTAATTGGAGGATCCGGTACCCATCGCAAACGAGGTTGTCAATGGGGGAGGGGGAGGCATATGCCCCCTTACCGTCACATACAACTACTGGAGAACTGAGGGCAATAGTAGGAACATCTAGGGTAAGCAGACCCTGCCCCCGTCACTGTGTTGGAGGAGACGCCTCTCATTCGTCGAAGGAATCCGTCTACTCGAAGCCCCACCGGATAACGTAGGGAATTAGAGTAGCGAAAAGCATGGAAGTCTACCCCTGGAATGGATGCCATGCAAGTATGGTCACGATGGCCCAACGACCCATATCGAAGATAGAAGTCCAGTAACCTAATGGTGATGGGATCCCATAAGTCCTCAAAACGGCATCAGACCTGACGACGCAGGGGCTTCGTAATGTCAATCTCCACACGGAGCCAAAGATAGTTCTCCCACCCTAACGACGCGGCCGGTTTCCCATAGGCACCACCTTACCAAGCGTCGACACATGGATGGACATCATTTAAGAAGATCTAGCCTCAGTAGGGCTGTCAAAATCCCGCACCGATAGGCGAAGAGATCAAAAGAGCAGTGCCCCCGGTTGAGTTTGTGGTGGCAGTGACGTAAGGAGAAAGACTGACCCGTGGAACGTCCACGATCAATATTGACGCCCAAGATGAAGGTCTGGCTCCAAAAACCGAGTAAGATGAACTGGAGAACCGGGGGGTGAAGGGTGAAAAGAGCACCAGAGAAGATGATGGTGAAGAAAGGGCACTCGACTGACAGAAAGAGGGTGGCAACGACGAGGCAAAACCTAAGGATTCTATCGTCGCTTTCGAAAAAAAAACATCAAGAAGAGAATTGTATTTTATTAAACAAGTTCTCTTACATAAGTAGTTCACTTTAATTTAACCTCTAACTCCAATCATTTACTATTTAATCTTTCCTAGTCAGTCTTGTACACTAAAGTCTAGTTTCGTTAACCGAATATAGCCATCAGAGTTATAAATGAATACGCTGCGATGAGAGAACAAATTTTAATAAAAAAGTAACCGAAATATCTAATATAATGAAATGAAAATAAATTTGAGTTCTATACAAGGAAGAATTTCATTGCTACATAAATAAATGTTATTGTACAACCAATAATTAAAGTAAAGTATACTTGTAGATGGAAAAACTATGCCGAGTTTGTTACCTTTGTTAGTCAAGAATCTACGCCATATACTGTGTTTCACTTTTTTTTTTGAAAGTCAATAAACTTTAAAATAAATAGTATTATAATAGAACGATTTGTTACCTTCATATTAAAATTTACACATTAAATCTAAGCCGTAATTCCTCTACACTCATTATTATATCGAGTTCTCACCTTTAAACCACAATGTCAATCCCTCCAAGATAAATATAATATGGGGAAAATGTTGTTATTCATAAAATTGGAATTACTATAAGAAAAGAAAAATAGTAATAAAAAAATTTTAAATATAAGAATTATATGATAGGATTTTACATAGAAACCCAATAAAATTAAATGAAACGATTAACTTTAGGATGAGAAAATGAATTTTAGTAAAAATCTAATGAACTGAAAATAAGTTCAAATTAAATACTACCAAGAATAACATAACTCAATAAATAAATGTAATTTTGCACACAATAATTTGAAACAAAACACTGAAGGAAAGATGTTGCGCAAATTTAAGGAATAATTTTTGTTAGGAGAATAAACGATGTCTATTATTAAATATCGACAATAATGATACTGTGAAGTGGCTCCGGAATAAACTCTCCTTGCCACTCTCAGATAGAGGATGAAGCCGCCCTGATAAGCCAGTTAACTAATTTGTTCGCTTTAACCTTTGATAAGTCAGAGCTTCTTTACAAGTGCTTCAAAATTAAAAAAATAACATCCTTAAAAAATGAAAAATAAATAACGAGACATTTTGTTACCTTAATAACTATTATATGTATTGGAAACTAAATCTAATGCCATGGACTAAATATTTCCATAAATTTTGAATTACTAAATATTTATATAAAAAGTCAAGCGATAAATGAGACAATTAATATCGTAATATTTTATTTTCCCGCCTTTTCAAAAACCTATTATTGAAGTTTTCTGGGAGTTTAAAAGGTGTTCCTCTGCTGGGTTTAAGAGTCAGAATCAAATTGCTCTTTTATTGAATTTTCATTCAACTTCGTTGCGCGTCAATTTGATCTTTATTGGCATGGCTTTCTGGGGTTTGTTCTTCTCACACAAACCGTTTTTTTTCTTCTTCTAATTTTCCCGAGAAACAAACAGATACACACGTAGTTCCATCGCTGATTATCAAATAAAATATTGACTATATTTATTGTCGTCCAGGAATTGTAGTAAAACCAGGAAAGCCTTTTACTCATACACATGATAGCTCAAAAGGGAGGCTTCATATTTCCCAGGTATTATGTTATTTTCTTTTTTTATTCACTCGCAATCTGCAATTTATTTGGGTATTCAACATAGAACAACAGAGTTGTATTGAATTTGGTTACAGTTATTTTCAACAATTATTTATTGCATAGTTGGGTTACATTGGTTGTTATTTATCGTTTGATAAAAAAATATTATTTCATGTTTCTGTGTATCTGTTGAGTCTCGAAGAGAGTTAGTGATTCAACTACTTGTTTCGGGGTCGCGTTTTGAGGCCGATCCGCCTGTTTCGGGTAGAGGGGCGCGGATCACTTAGCTTTTTTGAGGCCAGAGGATCCACCCATGCGGTCTCATGTGAGACTGTTTACAAGTCCGATCAAGGTTACGCGAGCGGTCCTCTTAGACACTGTTCCCTAGTCTGGTGGACCAGGGTGGTTGATTCTTTCTTTTACTCTTTGTTGTTTTTGCTTTTTGGATTGAATTGTTATTGGATTTTTGTTTGGTGGTTGTTGTTTCTGCCCTAGGACCCACACCTCTTTTTTTAATACATTTATTTCTCTCAGATAAAAAAAAAGTTAGTGATTCAACGGTTAATAGTATTTTGTCTATGCTTGTGATAATTGGAATATTATTTTGTGATTCAGTATTTTTTGTTCAATAATTAAATTGTCATATTGTTATTTGGTCACTGTTTTTATAGGGTTAATTGTCAAAACTACCCTAAAGTATTGTGTATAGAAAAAAAATTATTAATTAAAGTTTTGTCCACGCTTTCGGGCTACACTAAAGTTGTGCACCCACTTCTGTTAGAAAAACGTAACAGGTTAATTGTAAAAAACTACTATAAAGTATTGCCCACACAACTATAGGATGCATTATGAATTGCCCGCTCAATTTTGGAATGCGTTATGCATTGCCCACAAATCTATTGAATCTGCAAAGAACCACCCAGACCATTCATAGTGAACATTCATCACAGTTTCTCCTGTTACGTTTTTCTAACTGAAGTCGGTGGACAAAACTTTAGTGTAGCCTAAAAGCGTGAATAAAACTTTAGGTATTCTTTTGTTTGTAGACAATACTTTAGGCTAGTTTTTGACAATTAACCTGTTTTTATATATCCGTAGAGTATTGAAGAGAGTTGAGGCTCTTAGTTGAGATTCTGTGTATACATGGCTACATGTTGACGTTGTAGTATGATCTGTGCAGGCAACATTGGGGCATGATAATGATCTCTTGGAAAGCAAGAGTACAGTTCAGTGCAATGTGGGACTTAAAGCTCCTGTCTTCCTTTGTACGTTGTTCCCTCGAAAGACGGAGTCATTACAGTTACATATAGAGTTCAAGGAAGGTGAGAATGTCATGTTCTCAGTTATTGGCCCACGGAGTGTTCACCTCACAGGTTATTACGTCGGAGGTGGTGTGCATTCAAATTCAAATGATGAGTCGTATGCTTGGATTTAGTTTTAGTTTTTTTATCCAAGGAAGCTTATGGAACTATTACATGATTAAAGTATTAAGGGGTTATGAGGTTTGTTGTTTATACTTGTTCACACAATTTTCCTTAACTCTGATGTCAAGAGAGCCAGATGGAGAAGATATTGCAGACACGGAGACTGAGCGATCTTATAACAGTGATTCTGATACATATGAAGATAGTTTCATAGATGATAGTGATCCATCTGTTTCCGATGATGAAGGTATGCTTTGCATTTGATATTGTTCTTTCCTTTGACCTCTGTGAAATCTACAGTATCATTTGACACGTTAAATTTAGGGATAGTTACAACAAAAAAAATACCATGAGATATTCACTTTTTGCAACTTGTACCCCACTTCTTTGATAATTGTAAAAAAATATCATGAACTTGTCTTTTTGTTGCAGTTTGTATAAAAATGGCGGTTTTACACTTATAATTTTTATTTTAAAGAATACGAAGTCAAAATTAAAAATCCAAATCTTCATACCCCTTAAATTTCTTACTCTTTTATGGTACACAGAGTAAGAATGAAAATTTGGGTTATTTGTTCTTTAATTACTATTTTTAAATTTAAATTTCAAAGGTAAAATTATCATTTTGAAACAAATATATACTCAACAAAAAGACAAGTTGAGGTCACTTTTTTGCTATTATCCTATAATTTCATCAATATAATATCCAACAATCTTTTGCTGCTACTTATGGCAATTCTTTCACCAATTAAGCTTTTGGTACCTTTGATGACAGTTGTCGAAACATCTAACAAGAAAGCAATGAAGGGCAAGAGAAGGCGACTCAGGAAGAAATATCAACCGAGTGAGTCTGATGGTGAAAATTGTTTTCAACAAGGCCAGTCTGAAGATGAAGATAAAGATAAAGGTAAAGGTAATGTCGTTGTGATAGCAGAGAGTGAAGATGAAGATGATCATGAAGATAAAGATTTTTTTACATTTTCCTCCTCTCTCCTCAAGCGCAAAACCAGCCTGAAAAGTACAAATGTTAAGGCCAATAACAAGGCCGACAAGAATGCGAATCAGACGGTCATCAAAAGCGAAGATGCTGGTGATGTGGAGCTAGAAAATGAAGCCAAAAGGTGAGCATGTCGTATGATTGTTAAGGTAGATGAATAATTTTTAAGTTATTATTTTTCCATATGGAACTTGCAGATCTAGCTATATAAAATCTATTGACAGTATAATCTTCTCATGATAGAAAACTACATAATGCTTTGAGTCTTCGACCATAATGAGATCTTGTGTCTTTTGCAGTTTAACTTTCCCTGACTCAAAACGTAACAGGTTAATTATCAAAAACTACCCTAAAGTATTACCCACGCAACTATAGAATGTTGGTTCTAAACCAGATTGAGAACAAATAAGAGAGAATTGATTCTAATTGGTTTTATACTTGATTGAAACCAAAGAGAAAGAGCTAATTGTATTGATTCTCAATTCCCGAATGCATACTTTGGATGCTTTGGGTTACCTTCTATTTATAGTACAAAAAGTGTATAAAGAACATGGAAGGTTTGACACGGCACTAATGTCACCTACCCTTACCTACCAAAAAAAAACATGAGAAGCATGTGTTGATGCTGTATGTATTACGGTTGTGCTAGCTTATTTGCTAACAATCTCCCCCCCTAAGCTAGGCCTGTATGTTAACGATGCAGATCTTCGAGCGTAGGTCTCGAAATTTCACTCTACCAAGTGATTTTGTCATTATGTCCGCCAACTGATCATCGGTTTTGATGTACTCGACGATGATTTTACCGTCGTCGACGCATTCCCTAATGAAATGGTAACGTGTCTCAATGTGCTTGCTCCGGTCGTGGAAGACCGGATTCTTGCATAACTGAATAGCTGATTTGTTGTCCACGTAGAGTGTGGCAACAACAGGCGCCTTGCCCAGTAGGTCACCTAGCAGGCGTGCAAGCCACACACCCTGACAGGCAGCGGTAGTGGCGGCGATATATTCTGCTTCACAAGTTGATAATGCCACTACCTTTTGCTTCGTACTCGTCCAACTGACTGGACTGTGCCCAAGAAAGAATATTACGCCGGTTGTGCTCTTTCTGTCGTCTAGATCGCCGGCCATATCAGCGTCACTATAGCCGATCAATTGTAGTCCATCTTCCTTCCTCTTATATTGGCAACCAAAGTGAATGGTTCCTGCTATGTAGCGAAGGAGATGCTTTACTGCAGCCATGTGCTCAGCTTTAGGTGACTCCATGAATCTACTGACATACCCTACCGTGTGGGTGATGTCAGGCCTTGTGTGGACCAAATATCGAAGCTTTCCGATCAAGCTACGATACAGTGTTGCGTCAACTGCATCACCTGAACTTTCCTTGCTCAATTTCATTTTTGCTTCCATCGGAACTTGAACAGGATTGCATCCTGAGAGCCCTGCTTGCTCCAGAATTTTTACTGCATATGCCGCCTGACTAAGTATGATATTTCCGATGGTTTGCTTAACTTCTATGCCAAGGTAGTAGCTAAGTAAACCAAGGTCACTCATTTTGAATTTTGACTTCATCTCCTCCTTGAAATGAGCAATTTCTTCTCTTCCGGCACCTGTAACTACGAGGTCATCGACGTATACGCCAAGTAGAAGACGCTCACCATCTTTGCCGCGAGTGTACACTGCATGTTCTGATTCGTGCCTACCGAAACCGAGTGACGTTAATGTATTGTCGAGCTTCGAGTTCCAGGCGCGCGGTGCCTGACGGAGTCCGTACAGTGCTTTGTGAAGGCGTAGTACTTTCCGTTCTCTATTGTCAAGGACAAAACCAGGTGGTTGTGCAACATACACTTCTTCATCAAGGTCGCCGTTGAGAAAGGCTGACTTGACGTCGAGATGATGAACTTCCCAGCCTTCTTGTGCTGCGATCGCTAGCATGAGTCGCACCGAATCGAGACGAGCTACCGGTGCAAACACTTCGTCGAAGTCGATGCCAGCACGCTGTACATAACCTTTTGCTACTAAGCGTGCCTTGTGCTTGATCACTTCCCCCGAGTTGTTCTTCTTCAGCTTGAAGACCCATTTGAGACCGACCGCCGTTTTCCCTGTAGGCAAATCAGTTAATGACCATGTACCATTCTCATCAATTGCTGCAAGTTCTTCCGCCATGGCCTTGCGCCATTCTTCATATGGTTCTGCCTCCTCAAATGTTGTCGGCTCCCCATCTGTAGTGAAGAACAAAGTGCTTTCTCTTGTTGCTGAATCGATATCGACAAGCTTGCGATAACGACGATGAGACTCTGCATCCAGAGTGACATTTGTCGGTGGAGACACAAAGACCGAGCCAACTCCTCCTTGACTTGGCTGATCTGTTGTACCAACAGGACGTGGTGTTGCTGGAGAAGCATACTCTGTTTCAACTTGTTCTGGTGGTACTGCTTTTTCTGGTATGATCTTGGAGGCTTCTCCCCCCGAGAATGGAACTCGTGTTGGTGTTGGAGTAAAAGCCACCGTGTTGTACTTAACTGAGAACGAGTCTTGCACTGCAGCATCGGCACCCCAGTCCCAGCTGGCCGTTTCGTCAAAGATGGCATCCCGGGTGATGTAGGCACGTTTAGAAACCGGATCATAGACTCGATAACCCTTGGTTCGCCCGTGCTCATAGCCTATGAAGACCGTCCGAATGCTGCGATCGTCGAGTTTCTTTAAATTCGGGCGCGTCACCTTAATGTGAGCGATACACCCGAACGTTCGAAAGAATCCGACCGCTGGTTTCTCCTTATGCCATGCTTCATATGGCGTGATGCCGTCAAGGCTCTTCGTCGGCGAGCAGTTTAGGAGGAGCACTGCGGTGTGAACTGCCTCCCCCCAAAACTCGTTTGGCAAGCCCTTTGTCTTGAGTAGGCACCTTGCCATCGACACCACAGATTGATTCCTTCGTTCGACAACACCATTCTGGTGAGGAGAGTATGGCGTCGTTAGTTGTCTTTGCACGCCGCGCTCAGCACAATACTCCCCGAATTCCACGGAGGTGAACTCGCCGCCTCTATCAGTACGCAGTGCCTTGAGCTTTCTTCCCGTCTCAGTTTCGACACCAGCCTGAAAATGCCTTATTTCTGCTGGAGCTTGATCCTTGTTGTTCAGTAGTACAACCCACATATACCTTGTGAGATCATCAACCAGTAGCAGAAAGTATCTCTTCTTACCATGCGTTGGAGGTGTTATGGGTCCACATAAGTCACCATGAACTAAGTCGAGACGGTTTGTAGCTCTATGGTGCGCCTCCTTGGAGAATGGCGAACGTCTCTGTTTTCCGATCAAACAACCGTCGCAAAGTTGCTCGACGTGTTGTATTTCCGGCATTCCTCTCACCATCCCGCCTTGAGACAGCTTGCGGAGAGAGTCAAAGTTTAGGTGGCCATAGCGTGCGTGCCACCTCCATGCATCCTCGCCGGCGTTTGCTGCCATGCAAACCGGCTGTGTAATTTGGAGCGTCAACGGGTACAACCGATTACGTGCTCGTTGTGCCTTGGCAATCAGCTGCTTGCGTCGATCACGCACAACCAGTACACCTTCCTCAATGTGTGTGGAACACCCGACCTCGTCGAGCTGCCCGACAGATATGATGGAGCTCCGTAACCGTGGGATGTAGTACACCTTTGTGAGTACACGGTGTTGTTTATCAACTGTTGTGAAAATCACTGTGCCTTGACCTCTTATTTCCACCACGGACCCGTCGCCAAACCGAACGGTACCTGTGATGCCGCGGTTCAATTCGGAGAAGACAAGTGCATCGCCCGTCATATGATTTGATGCACCTGTGTCCATGTACCACACCGGATCCTTTCGATCGTCAATCGCCCCAAGATTGACTTCGGCGTGCACTTCTTCAAGGTGTACCTCTTGCTTGTCGTTATCCGTCTTGGCAAGTGTTACCTCAACTGACGTCACCTGAGCCATCAATAGTTCAGGTTCTTCGTCCTCTGCCTGAACAAGGTGAGCTTCGTTAGTAGCCTCATCCCTCTTCTTCTTCCGGCAGTCACGGATCCAATGACCTTCAATGTTGCAGTAACGGCACTTCCCTGGCTTCTTGGTGCTCTTAGCACCGACCTTGTCGCCGTTGTCGTGCATACCGCCCTTAACACGGTTGTCATGGTATTTCCCCCGCGGTTTGGGTAAGGCGTTCGTGCCGCCATGGTCCCGTCGTACCATGCGGTTACGCCATTCTTCTTTCGTGAGGAGGAGCCTCGTGCCCCCCTCCTCTTCTTCGTTCAGCTCCATTCGTTCCTCCGCTGCTTTGAAGCGTCCCGTCAATTCCTCCATGTTGATTGTATCGAGGTCAACGAGACTATCAATCGATAATGCGAGTTGCGAATAACGCCTTGGAACTATACGAAGGAACTTCTGCATCACTTGTTTCTCCGGTATCTCATCACCGAGGACACCGAGACTTGCAACGATGCCAGTAAGTCGCATTGCCAACTCGTCGACGGTTTCGCCGTCCTTGTGTGTGAAGCGCTCGAACTCGCGCCGGAGTGTTTGAGCCTTCGCGTCGCGGACTCGGCTTGAGCCCATGCGGATGGTTTTGATAGCCTCCCATGCCTCGTGTGCCGTCTTCTTCTTCCCAATTGTTGAGATCATCTCGGTCGGAATCGAGCGCAGGATCACCTCCATTGCGGAGCGATCGTTGCGATATCCGATTTCATCAGTGAGATCTTCCTCGCCTTGGATTGCCGTCCACAAGCCTCTCGCTTGTAACCCGACCTCCATGAGGATTGCCCATTCTCCGTAGTTGGTACGAGAAAGGATGGGAAAGTTGGCCGTGCTGACCACCGCAGGGTACGACCTCGTCACCGCCAGCTCGCGCCCATAGCCGACTGCGGTAGAGGTACTCCTGGTGTTGCTCGCCTTGATCGTACTGACGGAACCGTCCATGATGAATCGTGGCTCTGATACCACTTGTTGGTTCTTAACCAGATTGAGAACAAATAAGAGAGAATTGATTCTAATTGGTTTTATACTTGATTGAAACCAAAGAGAAAGAGCTAATTGTATTGATTCTCAATTCCCGAATGCATACTTTGGATGCTTTGGGTTACCTTCTATTTATAGTACAAAAAGTGTATAAAGAACATGGAAGGTTTGACACGGCACTAATGTCACCTACCCTTACCTACCAAAAAAAAACATGAGAAGCATGTGTTGATGCTGTATGTATTACGGTTGTGCTAGCTTATTTGCTAACATAGAATGCATATGTATTGCCCACAAATCTTTTGAATGCGGAAAGAACTGCTCAGACCATTCATTCTAAACATTCATCACAGTTTCTCCCTGTTACATTTTTCTAATGGAAGTCAGTGGACAAAACATTAGGTAGTTTTTTTGTTTGTGGACAAAACTTTAGGTAGTTTTTTGTATGTGGACAATACTTTAGGGTAGTTTTTGACAATTAACCCTTTTTTAAAAAAAAATTTGGTTGTCAGGGTTGTATAAGGATGACTTTTTTTTTCTTTCTCACCATTGCTTGATGTTCAGGGGAGTTGATCAGCTGGACACTACATCTCTTCCGGTGGCTGAAGTGGAACCGAGGAATGGAGCGAAATCAAAGAAAAAGGGAAGGGGAAGTACAAAGAACATAACTTCAAAGGTTGATGTTAACCAAAGCAATGTTGTTGACAAGGATGATGAACAAATTCAGAAGCAAGACAACAACGAGTTAGTATTATTTTACTCTTCAGCTTTTCTCAATTTTGAAGGCTACTATGTATCTTTCCATTATGAAAATGAACAATTCAAAGCTAATTTGTTCCAATTTCTGTGATATCCATTTACTTAAGCAGGAAAGGTGGTTATGATTCGTCACTGGTTGAAGTGGTTTCTGAAAATGATCCAAATCCGAAGAAGGAAAGTAAAGAACCCTCAAAGGAGAAGTCAACTCATGAAGCTGACAAAATGTGAGAAATATTTCTTTTGTTCAGCTTTCGATACTATCGTTCTTAACACACTACCTTAGAGTATAGTTCTAACAGAAGTCAGTGGACAAAACTTTAGTGTAGCCTAAAAGCGTGGACAAAACATTAGGTAGTTTTTGGCAATCAACCCTTTACTATTTCAAGTTATTGGGTATCCAGTTTTAATTACCTACTTCCCATTTCCGCTTGGTTTTGGTTTTGGTTTGTGTGGTTAATTTCCCATTTCACTACCACTTTATGCATCAGTGTTCATTTTATCTTTCTCTTTAACAAATTTTCGAGTCTACTTTTATGAACCAAGAATGGTATTGAATAGGAATTGTGTTTTTCTAAATCTGTTAAACTGACTTAATACGTACGGTTTGAAATATTTTTATAATTATTTGCTTGATTTGTATTAATATTTAGCACGACATTATAGGAATAGAAAATATTGCCTCTTTCCATTATGAAAATGAACAATGGCACATCAAGTATTAATGGCTGCTGATGCTTAAGCAGAAAAGCTGGTGATGATTTGTCTCTGTTTGCCTCTGAATTGGGATCTGAAAATGGTGCAAAGTCGAATAAGAAAAGAAAGGAACCGTCTAAGGAGCAGTCAACTTCTGAAGCTGACAAAATGTGAGCAGTATTTCTTTTGTCCAGCTTTTATAAACATCATTTACATATTCACTTTGACGTTTCATTATTAATAAAACATCGTAAGGATTAATGCATATCAGTAACACACCGTCACCTCTCGCTGTCATTGAAAAACCATTGAAAGGGTGGGTTTTGCATCATAACCCCCTTGGTTTGAGTCGGTTTTTGTTGATATCGAAAGGTGACTATGTTATTGATGCGTAATGTTGCTGATACTTGGATTTCCTAAGCCGAAATAGGCTATGTAGCTTTCTAAAGCATCGTTTCTCGTATAATTTACCGTTTGCGCACCTTTCAAACATAAGTAAATATTTTGGTCACCTTGTTGGCAGGAGTTGTGATAATGAAATGGAGCAGTTGGTTGCTGAAAATCAACCCAAGAAGAAGAAGAAGAAGAATAAGAATAAGAAGAGAAATAAAGTTTGGGAGAATATTGATGAGTCAACAGATCAGAAGATTGGCAACATAGAAATAAAGAAGGAATCGGTTAGCTTAAGTGAAGCTCCTTCAGACAATACAGAGAAATTATTTGCTTGAACAAATCAAAGCAATATGTTAAACTGAAAGAGTTTTGTCTCTTCCCTCTTATATTTAGTAATTTGCATACATTTTGGGCTCCAAAACTTGTAGGCCTCTTTAAGTATCTATAGGGTTTTGATTTAGCATTTTTCTATTGACTATATTTTACCTTTTCAAAGGTAGCATTAATCAATCTCCTGTTTATCAATATCATTAGGCTGAGTATTGTACTATACTATTTCATTATTCCTAGATCATCTATATCATTTTTTTACAAATACATCAAGGTTGAAAAGGAAAATGGAAGGTGATTAAAAAGCACATGTTCGTTTGTTTAGGTTGTTGAACACTCCATTTCAGTCAAAAAATTGGATTCTCTGCTAGTTCTTGGGTTATAAGAAATTCCTGCTAACATGTTCGTTGGATACTTGGGCTGCAAGAAAGTCCTTCTACTCAAAAGTATTCTCTCTTGGTGGTCTTTTTGTTACTTGGGCAGCAAGTTTTAAGCTGCAGAATTGCTTTAACTCTTTGATACCTTGGGGTGGTTTTTAGTAAGTCTATAGAACTACTTGTTCTTATTAGTTGCCTCTTTTGTGTAGCTATTCCCTTATTTAGTCGACATATGATCGACTAGGGTTGTATTTGTTTCTCTCTTTTGCTCGAAAAGAGATATTAATTCCATTTGCTTTGCCGATCAAAAAAAACACACAAGATTTGTTTGAAAATTATGAATTAATTTTTTTAAGGGAAAATTTCACTTTAACACCCTGCCAAACATTTAATTTTACTTTGATACCCTGACATAAATTTTTATCACTTTCATACCCTTACCAAACTTTTAATTTCACTTTCATACCCAATCGGGTAAAATGTTCATAATACCCCTAACTATTGCTCAAATTTTCAAACTCATGCCATTGGTTCAGAATTTGAAAATAAGTGAAATGACAATAATACTCTTCGTTGTTAGAGTGTTAAACTGAAAATTTCACTATTTTAAAAATAAAATCAGTTTTTTTTTATAAAATCAGTTTTTATTTTCAAAAATTCATATATTAATTTGAAAAATACATAAAAATCAGTTTTTTTTATAAAAATACATAAATATATATTTTTTAAAATTATTTTTTTTGTTAACTTTTTTAGTTTAATTCATTTCTTTATTTTTTTCAATTCAACACCCACAATTTTTTTTCACTTTCTCTCTCTAAAATCCCCAAATCTGCACCCATCTTCATCTTCCCAAATCAGTTGTCTCAAAACCTTCATAATCACCATCTCTTTTGAATCAAATTCAAAAAAAAATAAAAATCAGATCGATAGTTGAGTTTCAGAATCAGGGCAAAATAGAGAGGGAAAGGGGATTTATTTTTAAACAAATCTTTTTTATTTTTGAGAATCAGAGCTTCGTTGGTCGGTGTTGCATGAGAAGCTCGGCGGAGATGAAGAACTCGCCAGAGACAGACCTCGCCGGCGAGATGAAACTGAACAGAGAAGGACGAGATGAAGAGGACATGGATCCAGAGAAGCAGACCCTCGACCTCGACCCTCTTCTCCAGTCCCTCCACTACCCCTCCGCTCTCAAATCCTCCTCTAAGTTGCAGATCTGGTAGGCGGCGGGCTGCGGCGTTCACTCGGTAGATCTGGCGGGCGGCGGCGGATCTAGCGGGCAGCGTCGGTTGCTTTGTAGAAACTGGAACCAGAGAGTTGTTCATCGTGTGGTGAAGATGATTGAAAAAAAAAAGAGGGACGAAGAAGAAGATTGAAAAGGACGAAGAAGAAATGGTTTGGTTAATGATTTAAGAAAATAAAAAAAAATGATTAAGGATTTAAGAAAAAAAATGTTTTTATATTATTTTTAAAATCTGAATTTATATTTTTTATATAAATAAAATTAAATTTTAAAAAAGTATAAAAATGATTTTTGATATATAAAACTGTTTTTAATAAAAAAAATTATTTTTTTAAAATAAAAACTGATTTTATAAAAAAAAATTATTTTTATGTACTTTTAAAATTAAAATCTGAATTTTTGAAAATAAAAATTGAATTTATAAAAAAAAAACTGATTTTATTTTAATAATAGTGAAATTTTCAGTTTAACACCCTAACAATGAAGGGTATTATTGTCATTTCACTTATTTTCAAATTCTGAACTAATGGCATGAGTTTGAAAATTTGAGTAATAGTTAGGGGTATTATCGACATTTTAGCCTATTGGGTATGAAAGTGAAATTAAAAGTTTGGTTAGGGTATGGAAGTGATAAAAATTTATGCCAGGGTATCAAAGTGAAATTAAATGTTTGGCAGGGTGTTAAAGTGAGATTTTCCCTTTTTTTAATATTGGCTCAATAATTATCATATTTTTGTTTTTGACGTTATTAACTTATAAGCTAAAAGAATTATGAGTAACTGACATGGCCGATCCTCCTTTCCTTCCCAACTTGTTGTTCTACTTTGATCTCCTTATACGATCAATACTGCAAAATAATAGTAGGTTCTATAATGATTATTCAACCAGAGACAAAAAGAGAATTAAGAAGGTTGTTAAGAAAAAGGGTCGATTTAACGAGAAGAGGAAGACTACTCATGTTTTGGTGAAGGCAAGTAAGGGGGCACCGCCAGGTTGTCCGGTCAAGAAACATGGTCGAGTTAGGAGAGTTAGCTCTGTCCTAGAGTCTAATCCGAAGGAGGCGCCCTCATCTGTCAGCAAGGACTCTTCGCTTGATAGTTCCATCTCTGGTCAAGAGGTTCCCTTTGCAGAGCCGCGGGTTGCTGCCACTTTTCCGGTAGAGAATCTGATGCCAAAAAACAGAGCATCAAAAGCTCTTAGTACAGAGGTAATCGCAAATCAGGTTTTTGTTTCTAACCTCCCATTTAAGACCTCGGTTGAGTGGGTGAAGAATTTCTTTGGTACATATGGTGAAATTCAAACCTGCTTCGTTCCTCTTCGGTCAAATAGAGGAGGATGATACTTCGGATTCGTCACCTTCCTTGCTCTAGTGGCTTTGGCTTGGCGAGTTTGGACGGTTATAAAATCAATGGGTTTCAGCTTCTAGTGGCTTTGGCTTGGCGTCATCCCCTCGAATTCGTAGTGCAGAAGGAGTGACAATCAGCCCAACTCTAGAGGATTTAGGTTCTCCAGTTCTCGAATGCAACAGTGGTGGGATTCAGATCATCACCAATCAACCGGTGGTGAGCTCAATCGACACTCTTTTGATTGGGTATCGTGATCCTGAGTTCCTGTGCTTGCCCGTGGTTTATGTTGGGTCTCGAGGTAGGGTTGGAGATGAACCAACTAGCAGCGGAAAATCAATGAAAACCAAGAGACGATTAAAACCATGAAACAACTAACAAAGAATGGATTCACAAGAGAAAAATTCAGCACTAGTTCTTACCAAAACAAGATTACGGGTAACGAATGATTGGCTTGAGTCTCCAAGACACCTACGTATCCACATGGGAATCAAAGCCACGTAGAGGTGGAAACTAGCCAAACCCGAAATTGCCATGGGGAGGAGGGAGAAGTTGTGTTTCCTATTCTTGTCTTGTGTTTGTTATGTTGAAAAAAGATGACTTAAACATAACAAAATCCATACTTGTCCAACCAAAGGCATAGGACAAGTATGGTGTCAAGTAAGGTGTAAATAGGACAAAGTATGACAAGACAAGATTGGGTTAGGTGGTGAATCACCAACACCTTAATCCTTGTCTTTCTTACTTAGTACTAATTAATCAAGACTTGATTAATTAGTTCCATGGGCCTTGGTTGCATGGGCCTTTCATGGGCCTCTTGGAACATGGCCCGTGGCCATTTCCAACGAGGTCCCGTGATTCGCTCATCGCCTCCATGCCTTCCATACCGGAAATGTCCAACATTGCCCAACGCGATCAATCCCAAGACTCCAAGCCTTGTCTCGATCCGTGAAGTCATATTCACTTACGGGCACATGACTTAAAACCTAGTTTTGGTCATGTCCGGAGACAACTCCCTTTTGGCCATTCTCCATAAATGTATCAATGAGTTTCACCATCCGGTGTGACCCTTAGGTTTATGCATGTCAATAGATCAACATAAAATCCCATTTTACTTGATCCTATTTAAGTGGCAACTAACGAGACTTTAGTATTGCCTGACACTGCATAACGAATCGACCATGTCGATTCTAACCTTTCCGTCGTCCCTGTCATTATCATTTTATCTCCGATATCCTGATTGAGATAAGGCATAGAGCCTTCATCCTTATTATTCTTAATCATTGTTCCTTGATATGTGAGATGACTGAATATATGATACCCAATATCATGTGCATGGCCATGCTGTTCTTTCAGTCACTCTCGATCAAGCGGCCGAGAACCGATATCTTTCCCATACCTCAGTATGAGGGATAAATCCCTTAGCCGTCTTTCGTGTCACTCATGTAGCCCGTCCCCAAGCCAATCATGCCCGTTATGGAAGCCATGTTACGGACAACGTTAGGCTCAGGTCAAACTCAGTTGTTGACTACATAGCAATCACAAAGACTCCTTGGTCTAAGGATACATGACAAGCTAAGACACTGAATATGTTCATGACTTAATCTATGGCACATATTCAGGGCGGGTCGTCCAATATCATGTCCCACATGATATCTATGATCAGACTCTGGAATCTCATTCCAATGACTAACAGAACGTAAGCCATAAAGAGCCATCTTTCATACTAGTCGCTTCTAGTGAAGCTTTGTTGACTAGGGACCCATCGAGTGTGATCTATCTCGATCTATGGTTCTATTCGCATTGTGGGCATAGATCAGAGCACACATCGATATATTTCTCGAACACATAAGTAATATAAATGCGCTTTATCTTTATTGCTAACGATGATATATACATTTGGACATTTAGGATTGAACTACGGGCACTAAGACTAACAATCTCCCACTTGCCCTAGTTCCAATCTAAACTCCAATATGTCCCCATCGACTTTACATGTCTAACATGTTTAGGTAGGGAAAGTGTCTTAGTCAAAGGGTTGGCTATGTGATCATCCGTTGCAATATATGTTATCTTCACTTCACCTCGGTTCAGTATTTCTCTGATGAGGTGGATACGTCGTAGTACATGTTTGGATTTGTTATGCGATCTGGGCTTTTAGCTTGCGCAATGGCCCTTGTGTTGTCGCAAAATGGATTCACCGGGCTGGATGGGTTTTTAATTACACCCAACCCTGCCGTGAATTTCCAAATCCACATAGCCTCCTTAGCTGCTTCTACATCATCCATGTACTTGGCCTCTATCGTAGATTCAGCGACAGTATCTCTCTTTACACTTTCCCAGCTAAAGCTCCACTATTCAGCGTAAACACTTATCCTGACTGACTTCTAAAGTCATCTGGATTTGTCTTGGAAAACTAGCGTCTACTCATCCTTCGACGACTAGTTCATCATCATCTTTCCCCCGGGTTAGACTGATGTCTACTGGTACACCATAAGGCTTACGAGACGTTCGGTCTCGTACATGTCATGGCATATATGATCGATCCTGCCCTCAGGCGCATGAGATTCGCATCATCCTTTTCAGCTCATCAGGTGTCTTAAGACACTGAGTCTTGCTGAGATGAATGTCATGACTAGTGGGTAAGAGTCCTTGCTTTGAATCTAGCATTGAGAACCTACTCAATGCCTTGTTCCCATAGGTTCCCTGACTTAAAACCAAGACCCTCTTGGTGCGATCTCTACATATCTTAATCCCTAAGATATAAGCAGCATCGCCTAAGTCCTTTATTGAGAAACACTTCCTCAGCCAAGCTTTATTCTCGTGCAAGGTTGGGATGTCGTTTTCAATGAGAACCAAAAAGGTAATCTTGCTCCCACTACCCTTCTACAAACGCAAGATTCATCCTCGTTCTTGATTAAGCCAAATCCAATTACAGCTTCATCAAAACGAAGGTTCCAACTCCGAAAAGTTCATTTCAATCCATAAATGGATTTCAACAACTTATAAATCTTTCCCTTATTCTTCGGATCGTCAAAACCTTTGGATTGTACCCATACAAATGTACCCAGTCAAATTTCCATTTAGGAAAGAGGTTTTGACATCCACTTGCCATATCTCGTAATTATGATACACAGTTATGTCAAGAAGAATTTGGATCGATTTTGACCATAATCATTAAGGAGAAGGTTTTCTCATAGTCAATCCATTGGATCTGCCTATAACCTTTCGCCACCAGTCGAGCTTTGTAGGTCAGAGGGTTGCCGTCCATGTCCATCTTCACCTTGAAGATGCATTTGCATCCGATGGTCCTCACACCATTGATGGGATCAACCAGTTCACAGACTCGGTTGTCCGACATGGATTGCATTTCCTCCCTCATGGCTCCCAGCCATAACTCGGAGTCGGGCCCATCCACGACTTCCTGAAAGGTGGCTGGATCATCGTGATCCACCATGACTTCATTGTCACCTCCGGATACCATATCTTGGAGGTGGACAATTGATCCTTTCAGGTCGCCTTGGACCTTCCGGAATTGTAACAAGAATTGGTTCTTACTCTACGACCATCTCTGGCTCCCTTTCTACAGGGTTGTCAATTGGTTTAGACGGATCTGTACCGTCCAGAATTTCTTCGAGATGCACAATCCTCCCAATGACGTCTTTGGAAACAAAAATCCTTTTCCATAAAGAACCCACCCCAAGCGACGAACACCATGTTCTCACTGGGTTTGTAGAAGTAGTATCCCCTTGTTGCTTTAGGATACCCCACGAAGTTGCATATCTCAGATCTTGGTTTGAGCTTAATCGAAACCAAATGTTTCAAATAAGCCTCGCAACCATAAATCTTTAGGAAGGACAAAGTGGGCATCTTCCCATGCCATTTCTAAAATGGTGTCCCTTCCATAGCCTTCGTTGGAGCCCGATTCACTATGAATGCGGTCGTCTCTAGAGCATAACCCCAGAAAGAGATTGGGAGATCAGTCCAACTGATCATGGATCAGACCATATCCAATAAAGTCCGATTTCTCCGCTCAGACACAACATTCAACTGTAGTGTTCCGGGAGGAGTCCATTCTCAAAAGATCCCGCTCTCCACTAGATGATCTAAAAACTCTGTGGTTAAGTATTTTCCACCTTGATCCAATCGAAGTGTCTTAATATTTTTCCCGAGCCGGTTTTCTACTTCAGTCTTGAACTCTTTGAATTTTTCCAAAGCTTCAGACTTATGTCTTATTGAACATACATAACCATATCTACTATAATCGTTAGTAAATGTGATGAAGTAGCTAAAACCCCTCTTCGCCAGCGAACCTATTGGTCCACACATTTCCGAGTGTATCAGCCCCATTAATTCACCCGCCCTTTTACCGCGACCGATAAAGGGCGCTTTAGTCATTTTGCCCATCAAACAAGCCTTGCACCTATCGATCGAATGGAATTCGAATGGACCTGAAAGCCCGCACTTCTGAAGTGCTGATAGGCGCTTCTTGTTTATGCGGCCCAAATGACAGTGCCATAATAGAGTTAGGTTTAAATCATTGGATTTAGACCTCTTGGTATTAACATAATATATAGAACTTGAGGCATTGTTACCCATATATAATATGTACAATCCTCCAACCAAGTTAGTACTAGCATAAAACATATCATTGCATAGAACATTGAAAACTCCATTTCCAATATTAACATTATATCCTTCCTTGTCAAACACAGATGCAGATATAATATTCCTACTAAAAGTACGTATGCAATATAAATTATACAATACTAAGACAAGGCCACTTGGAAAAGCAAGACTCATGGATCCTACAACAGTTGCCACAACTCTGAGGTCCACTTCGTGCTTTCCAAAGCTCTCCTACTTTCAGCCACTATACGTTAGTGCATGTGTGAGATTTAGTCCTAGTATCTAATTCCCATGAATCTTTGGAAGTAGAGAGATGTAGGTCTATAGAGTTGATAACGGATGAAGGCACAGTTCCACCGCCCTTCCTTAGATCATACAGGTATCCTGATGAAGGCGTAGTCCTACTGCTCTTCTTCAGATCATTCATTCTATCTAATGAAGGCGCAGTCCCACTGCCCATCTTCAGATCAGCCGTGAACTTCCTATAATCCCGGTTCTAATGACCAGGCTGTTGGCAGTAGAAGAAGACATTCTCAAGTGTCTCATCTTTCCCGCCAAGTGCGCATGGGCCCCGCCCTTGCCACTTCCAATTCTCTTGTTGACCATCAGAATATCCTTGGATCCTAGATCCCTGATATTCTTCTCAGCAGTTAATGACACTTCATGTAACTCTGATATGGTCTTAGAGACATCCTTGTCAAGGACATATTCTTTACGTTCAGACTTGAGGAATATCCTCAAAATTCCGTACCAGTCCAAATAGTTTGTCCCATTTAGTTTGATCCTGTCAAGAATGATTTTTAATGACAAACTATTAATGTTCGCTGAATTTTCCATTTGATATACAACATATAAAATTCAATCAGTAAACTAAATAAATTTTATGAAGATCAAGCTTAAACACCAACAATCGATTCTATACCTTTAGAATCTAAAACCAAGATTCTTGATTCACTCGATCAAGCTGAACGAAGGCTCACCACTCAATCGAGCTATGTAGGTAGGACCCCGTCCAATTACATCAAATGTGACTCTTGGCTAGGGTATGTACTTAAGTACACGGCTTACCCTATCTGATACCCTAGCTGAGAATCGTAGTCGGGTCCACAAATTTTCAACTATGACCCGCCACTATGTAGGTGCTCCGCTAAGGTAATGCGGGTGCATTTTAACACATAAAAGGGTCACATTTTATCGAGTTATATAGGCTTTTAGTCCTGTTTCTTATCATATAGTTAGTTTTATCATGAGTAATCGTGTTTCTCTGTTTTTTCGGTGTTTCGATGGATTTCTGGAGTATTTTAGGTGTTTTGTTCATGTGGACAGTTAAGAGGGACGATTTTAGTCGCTTCAAAATATACTCATGACTTGTCTTGTTTTGTAGGTCTCGAAAAGAGGAATTTTTTGGCGCAAGAACGAGATCAATCAGAGTCCAAACGCAGCCGGAGCGAGCAAAATAGCGAAAAAGAGCAAAAATGGAACAGCGAGTCAAAGCCTGCCACGTGGCGCGCCAGCCCAGCCGCCGGAACTCCAGAGATCGACACGTGGCGCGCCAGCCAGCCGCCGTTCCCTCCAGTCCGACACGTAGCGCTGGCCCCGCCGCCCCTCTCCGCGTGACCTTCTCCTGAGCTTGACACGTGGCCGCCCCAGCCGCCACTCAACGCCAGCCCAACATGCGTCCCCCCAACCGCCAGTCGTCCTCCAGCTGCCACTTGTCCCAGCCGCTCCACCTCTCCCTGCGCAACACTTGGCCTCCTCCTGTTAGCTGGTTCCTAGGGCAATATCTCTCCTTTATGGCTCAGCCGCACATCACCAGGAGGGAGGACCTTCTTCATTTTAATTTTGGATCTTCACCATTTCTTTGAAGGGAGAGCAGCGAAGAACACCAAACCCGAATATATTTTTGTACAGCTTTTATTTTTTATTTTTTTATATAGAGTTTATAAGAGAGAATACTATATTGAATCAATAGTTGAGGATCTATATTTTTGTGGGTAGAAAATCAAATTGATTTTTGTTTGGGTGTTGATTTTTGGAGACAAACTCCATTGTTGGCTACACAAGTGAATTTCTTTTGGTGGACTTTTCAAGAGCATCAAGGCTAGAGATTGGAGGAGAGAAAGAACAAGCTTTGGACGACTAATTCGTTGATTGTATCTCAACTTTCATCTTTATTATGAGTTTAATTGTTTGCTTCTTTTCATCCTTGCATTTTCTCACCATGAACACCTAAACCCCCAATTTCTAGGGCTATGAGGGATTAGAGTAGTGATTTCTATAAATTGGATGCTTCGATTGTGGTGTTGTTGATTTTCTTTAGTGTCTATGATTGATTTGTGCTTACTGCTTTACCTCCCGTGTAGGCTTGGTAATTGTTTCGAATTAGGATATGTCGCTCGAAAGAGGAGGATTCTAATTAAGTCAAAAATCGATCATAGGTTGGATTTAAATTCTGGCTAGAACTAGCGGGGTTAATACAATTGCAATAGCTATAGACTTATTTGGTCGAAAGTTAGAAGTTGTCATAGAACTAAACGCTTTGGATCTTCCTACATCGTGATTCGAAAGAACTCGGTGGTTAGATTCCATTAGGGTCCGAATCGTTCGAAAGAAGTTAGGACTAGAGTCGAGACAACTCGTTGCCTCTAAAATAAGTCGACATCGCAACAATCGAACGTGTTCAATTTTATGGAATGAACTCGATGAACCCATGCCCTTGATTTATCCTCACTTGATTCAAGATAAGAAAAATCTCTGTTAAATTCTGTATTTTCTTTCTAGTCGTTATAGGTTTATTTTCAAAACACAAAAACTCGATTTTTACCGAAACAGCTTAGCTACAAACTTTAAATAGTAAGTGATTGTCTATTTCTCCTTTGGGCTCGATATTCCGGACTTCAAATCCGATTACTACTTGACGGCCGGTGCACTTGCCGTGCTCAAGTTTGCGATTAAAACCCGCAGGGCGTCAAGTTTTATGGCGCCGTTGCCGGGGAGCAATTAGGCGACCCTTGCTATATAGTTTGTGCTACGTCTGTTTCATTCTTGTATATATTTTCTAGTTGATTCTTTGCATCGTACCTTTTATGGAGAATTGGTTCCCTAATAGAGGGTATTGTGATATATGTGGTGCTAATGATCATTATTTTTATAATTGCGAGGTTCTTGTGCATTCAAATGCCTACAATCAAAATTGGGAGGACGCTTCCACTTTTGATCAAGGTTATCAATTTGAACCACAATTGCCTAATGACGAGGAGTCATCACTTCACAAAGTTTGTCTAGCTCTCCTAAACCAATTTGAGGAGAATGAAAAGAGACATGAGGAAAGACGATTGGATGAGATGCACAAGATGAACGAGATGATGATGCAAATGGAGAGGAAACAAGAGGAACAAGCATCAACGTTCCAAGAGCTTCAAAATCAAATGAAAGATCTCATACAATTGATCAATGAGACAAACTTTGATGATCAAGCAGTCCACATTGAGGATGATCATTCCGAGCACTTATGTGACACAACGGATTAAGAAACTCATGCTTCAACCATGAGGTTAGAGGTAAGTGCGGAATGTGAGGTATCAAGTTTTCATCCCTCTTCTATTATGTCAATTCAATCTCCATGTAGTGTTGATGCATTGGATTATATAAATGTAAATAATGAGTGTACAATTGTAGAAAATAGTTCACAAAGTTTTGTTGAGCCAAATCTTCCCATAGTATCCATAGAGTTTGCTGACAGATCTATTAGATATCCAAGGGGTACTATGGAAGATGCTCTCAAGAGAGGGGTTATGTTTGAATCTGCTATTGATTTTATTTTGCTAGACATCGAGCATGATGTCGAAATTCCATTTAGTGTGGGAGATTCATTTTTAGATTCTAGCAAATCAATTCTTTATGTTCAACCTATACCGTTGATTTATAAATTTAATGTTGAGCATAAAGTTTTTGATTCATTTGCTAGTTCTCATTCCCCGTTTGTGAGCTATTATTCTATTTCGGTGGATGCTATTGACCCTTTTGGGCATATGTATTTTCCGATTCATGGGATTCAAATCCCTCCCAAGCTATGCCAAGATGAGTTTGATCATGATTATTCTGTTAAGGCAAGCTTGATGATGTTGGCCTTGAGTTTGGAGTTTGTGCAGAACTCAAGGAAGAGGTTCATTTGCTACATTGTATTCCTTCTCCCGTCTTCACATCCACACTTAAAGAGGAGGACGCAATGGAAGTATGAAGTTCTTGGGAGGCCTCCTGATTGAGCCTCCTACCCGTCGAGCTAAAGACGTTAAACAAATGCGCTAGCTGGGAGGCACCCCAACAATGGATGGAGAGTAGAAGCGGTTTAGTCACATGACATGGCGCCGAGCTTCTTAGAAGTTCTCACGGGCGATGAGCTTTCCATCTATCCATGCACGTTAGGACTACCACATCAGCTAACAAGTCGAGTAGCGGTTCTTCGAGGCGCAGTATCTCTTCCCTTCTTGTTTTATATTGTTTACCGCTTTTATATCTCATATATGCTATCTGGGGGTGCTGAGCACCCGAATTGCTGTGCTGATAGACCATGCATATAGGATTTCTTGACTTGTATGTTGCCTAATTCTGAGTGTGGGGTATTTATTGTTATCATCTATCGGGTGCATGTGTAAATATATGTTTAGAGTCGCACTGGGGACAGTGCTTAGGTTTAAAGTGTGGGGTGAGATGCTTTGCATTTATTTGTTTGCATTCTATGCTGCACTTCATGCATTTTTGGTGTAATTTTTTTTTGGGTCTTTATTTTGTGTGTAAACCTTGGATGTGCAATTTAGGACAACTTGAGCAAGTCGGGAGTAGATTTTCATCATTGAGGATTTTTGAGGAATGTTTGGATGATTTACTGTTGGTAGTATTAATGAGCTATATTTTGTGTTTGTGCTATATTGCTTATTGGGTTCATGATGATTTTGTGATGCTAGATGCCTTAGACACGAAAAGGAGGTCACACCAAATGTTAGGTGTGGTTAGGTTTCAATTCTTTTTATTGTCACCGACCTGATTCTATCTTGATTTCTGCATATAGTGGCCCTAGTTAAGGGATACTAGTCTTATTTCACTTGTTGCATGTAGAGGAGGTTGAGCCCACATGCTTGTTGTCTTGGGATCGAACTATGCGTTTCGGTAGATTAGAAATCTAGTCGAGTTCAAGTGGTTAGTCTCATTGTGCGTTTGTGGTACCAATTTTTCAAAATCACACACACTGTGCACGGGGAATTGAGTATGGGTCCCGGGGAAAGGGGATCCAATAAAATCTGTGTATTAACAAAGGCTTGAGGGGCTGCGGCGGATCGCTATGCAGAGTGAGACCCTCATGTCCTGAATTAATCATAGCGTAATAAAAGGTGAACCCCCCCAGCCTATCTTAGAGATCCAAAGTTTCTACACGTAATCGGAAAAACCAAGCAAAACTTTGATCTACCACTTGACTCGTAAAGGAACTAGATAAGATTACCATTCACGTAGTCCCAAGGTAGGGTAATTGCATGACAACGTCCCCTCATAAGATTTGTGAATGAGATTACGTTATGCTCTTGATTAGTACTATGGTATGTAGAATCGAGAGAGCAAAGGGCTAAATGACAATAATTAGGCTTGAAATCTTTTTATTTATTTCACTTCATCTTGTAAACCACTACACATACACTCTTTATCTACAACATGTAAAAATTGGTTGGTGTAAAGTAGAAAAGAATGATGAGAGATCTTATTCCTTATGCATGCTCTAGGTCAAATTGCGGATAAAATCCAAGTGTAAGCACACACCTTCTTTGAGTCTTAAATTTTCGGTCTTTAATTTGCTTGTGCATTTGCACAAGAGTTTTGTCTAGTTGAGTCAGCATATGCATATTTACTGCTTTCAATAACCCGGAGTCACCAAGCTCCGCCTACGGAGATAGTATCACGGGGTTTATCTTGGCATTTATCTTAGTTAGTTTATATTTATTTATGTTTAGTTTTCTCGGGGCGAGAAAAGCCTAAGGGTGGGGTGTTGATGCGGGTGCATTTTAACACATAAAAGGGTCACATTTTATCGAGTTATATAGGCTTTTAGTCCTGTTTCTTATCATATAGTTAGTTTTATCATGAATAATTGTGTTTCTCTGTTTTTTCGGTGTTTCGATGGATTTCCGGAGTATTTTAGGTGTTTTGTGCATGCGGACCATTAAGAGGGACGATTTTAGTCGCTTCGAAATATACTCATGACTGGTCTTGTTTTATAGGTCTCGAAAAGAGGAATTTTTTGGCGCAAGAACGAGATCAATCAGAGTCCAAACGAAGCCGAAGCGAGCAAAATAGCGAAAAAGAGCAAAAATGGAGCAGCGAGTCAGAGCCTGCCACGTGGCGCGCCAGCCCAGCCGCCGGAACTCCAGAGACCGACACGTGGCGCGCCAGCCAGCCGCCGTTCCCTCCAGTCCGACACGTAGCGCTGGTGTCACGCCCCGATTTCAGTAAACCGAACTCGGGACGCGAACGTTTAGAATAAGAAAACACTTTGCAAACATTTCCATTAAAACAATTTACAATAACAATTTAGTTCAACAAAGGATAATTACAAATCAACAAAAACGTCCCACAAGCGGACAAAAGGCGAGGTATCCGTCGCTAGACTAAAAAGACAAAACCCGGACTCCGCTCCTAGCTCCACAAGCTTCGAGAGCTCACCTAGTCCGTCCCACGAACAGTACCTGTAGGAAAAGCAGCTAGGGGTGAGCGTTCGCTCACCACCACGAATAACAGACTGACTACGGCATACTTAGCAGACAAAGCCGGTGACACCAACCACGACCCAAAAGACACACACACGACCGGTACCTTCCTCAACTGACTCAACATTCGGACACGTGATGTAGACCTCACACTACGATTGACGACCTCCTCCAAAGACACGACTGACAACCACGCAATACCAAACAAGATCGCAAAGGATCGCAAACCAGCTGCCAAGAACGCCTTCCCGGGACTCTAACCCGGTCAGGCCAACCCAAGAATGCTGCAACTTACCGGGACTCTAACCCATAAGCCAGCCGGAAAATACTGCAACTTACTGGGACTCTAACCCATAAGCCAGCCGGAAAATGCTGCAACTTACTGGGACTCTAACCCATAAGCCAGCCAAGGTACGCTCACAAACCCAAACCACTCACGCGCAGCCAGGACCCCTTTATTGGCGGGCGGGCCCCCTACCCCGTCTGAACATGCAGACGCGTGTGCTCGTGAACCCCCGTTTCAGGAAGCGGGCCCCCAACCTCCGGTAACCACAAACACAATCACAAACACAATCACAATCACAAGCAAGTTCACAACCAGTAACAACACAGGTTCAACACTCATAGGCACTCATGGCCGCCAAGACACTAACAGTAAAACTCGGACTCAACAGCCCCACGGGCACTCACGGCCTCCCAAGACACCAACCACAAAACACGCTTGCAACTTACCGAGACTCTAACTCGTAAGCCAGCTAAAACACCAACAGTAAAGTACGGGCTCTCATGGCCACCCAAACACGAATAATAACACGGGCTCTCATGGCCACCCAAACACGAATAATAACACGGGCTCTCATGGCCACCCAAGACTCGACAATAATGATACGGGCTCTCAAGGCCACTCAAACTCGATAATAAACAACACGGGCTCTCAAGGCCACTCAAACTCGATAATAAACAACACGGGCTCTCAAGGCCACCCTACTCAACCGTAAATAACACACAACAACCTCCGGCATAAACGATGCCTCCAACAGTCCTAAGATCACTAGTTCCACAAACAACCTCCGGGCATGGTCATATGCCTCCAGTACTCCTAATATCAACAAGTTCACAACAACCTCCGGGCATGGTCATATGCCTCCAGTAAATCAGCTAACGCTAAGTTCTCTACTCCTACGACACTACTAAGTGTCACATGCAATTCTAGTAATCACTACGTTCCCGTATCATGCTTTTCTGATAAACGCTACAAGCCCCGCATCATGCTTTTCTAGTATTTAAAAATAAACCTACTCAACCCACGACACCCCGGTGTCACATGCAATTCTACTGTTAACTTTCCCTAGTCAGGGCCGAGATCCGGCTACTTTTCCCTACCTCAACTAAAGAGCAACCGCTACGCTTCCTAGCTGCTGACGTTCTGGCTCGCTACCTCCGGGCTTCACTTCGATCGAAGCCGGACGCTAAGGATAACACGAAAGCCATAAATTAGAGGCGGTTCCCAGGTTAATCTAAAGGTCACGATTAAATCCGTCTAAAAACGACAGTTGTCCTTTAAACTCGAGCGGGATAAAAGCGGGGTCACGGTGAATCGGGTTTGAGTACCGAGCACCGAAACCGGTGCATGCGAGGCACGGTCCCAATGCACGAATCCCGAGGTCCGATTCAGCGGTCCGCTTTTGTTCCCTTTTAAACCCAAATAGCAGTTCATTTTACCCAGAGTTCCAGAGTCGTTCCTACATCCGATTAATAACCCTTTTTCAAAATAGAACGGTTTTTATTTTAAAACGAATTCCCTTTTTATTTCAAATCTGATTCTATTCCGATCTTTGAGCCCAAAATGAATTAGGTTCGGTTTTTGAACAACCGTCCCTAAATCCCGTTTACAGCTTAGATTCACAACTCCTCGATTTAGACTGTTTTTAAAACCGAAACGCTTTTAATTCCTTTTTATTTTAAAACCTTTTTCCTTAAGTTTGATTTTCCATTTTACAACCCTTTTCTTTCCAAAACCGTGATCAAATTTAATCCGTTTTGCTTTGTTTTACTTTCCTTTTTAATTTCCAATCCGATTCTATTTTAATCGATTTCTTTAACCGGTTTAACAGATTTTAGTCGAATTCAACATATCCAAATTTACTTGAAACGAACAGCACGAAACCGATCAGATTTAGGGTAAATACGGGATAGAACATAAAGCGGGAAGACGTTATTGAAACGGATCCGGCCACCGGCGAAGCCATCGCCGGCGACCAAACTCCGTGGTGAGACCTCTCACCGAAGGGAATTAGAGGACGGTGGCGGGCGGTGGAGAGTGGTGGTGGTGGTGGTCGTGGGCGCGACGGGGCGCGGCTGAGGGTTTCCCCTCAGATCTGACTGGAACCGGCCGTAACTCGCCGGATCTGGTGAGAGGACGGCGAGGCTCGGTGGTGGGGTACCGGCGACGGCTCGGGACGAGGGAGAGGGTGGCCGGAGACGGCCGAGCTCGGGCTCGGGACGGCCGGAATCGAGAGGGGCGGCGGCTTGACGGTGGCGTGGCCGTGAATCGGACGAAGGAGAAGACGGAGGCGAAGGGGAGGTCGGAGACGGCCGAGCTTGGGCCCGGGACGGCCGGAATCGATGGCCGAGCTCGGGCTCGGGACGGCCGGAATCGATGGCCGGACTGGTGAGGGAGGTGAACGAAGAAGAAGGCGTGGAGAAGGGAGGTGGCGGCCGGACACGCCGTGGCCGGCGAGGTCGAGAGGAACCAGAGAGGGAGGAGGGTCGGACGTGGGAGGTGAGGGTCGCCGGAGCCGGAGACGGGAGAGGGAGTGGTGGCGGCGTGGATCGAAGAAGGCGCAGCAGAAGGAGTGGGGCAGGGTGAGGGTGAGGGTCGGCTGAGGTGAGGAAGGAGAAGAAGTGAGACTGAAAGGGTTGAAACCCTAAAAAGGGTCTTTATACCCTGGGCTTGGGCCGGGTCTGCTGGTTTGGGCCGGGTCTGGCCCGCCCGGTCCAGCCCTTTAATAAACACTTTTTTTTTTGCACTAGTTTCAAAAACCTACCTTAAGGTTTCCGGATTGTGTTTTAATACCCTTTTGAAGCGAAACGGGTTTTACAGCTGGCCCCGCCGCCCCTCTCCGCGTGGCCTTCTCCTGAGCTTGACACGTGGCCGCCCCAGCCGCCACTCAACTCCAGCCCGACACGCGTCCCCCCAGCCGCAAGTCGTCCTCCAGCTGCCACATGTCCCAGCCGCTCCACCTCTCCCTGCGCAACACTTGGCCTCCTCCTGTTAGCTGGTTCCTAGGGCAGCATCTCTTCTTTATGGCTCAGCCGCACATCACCAAGAGGGAGGACCTTCTTCATTTTAATTTTGGATCTTCACCATTTCTTTGAAGGGAGAGAAGCGAAGAACACCAAACCCGAATATATTTTTGTACAGCTTTAAGGCCGGTGCACTTGCCGTGGTTGTCCAAACCTACTACCCGCTTTCCCATGGATGCTCCGCTAAGGCGCACGACACCCATAGGACGGGGAGGTAGTAAGGTGTTCAGAATTGGGAGGTATCGGACATGACCCGTTTTTACTTGTCCGGTTGTGTTTAAAACTTTTGGCACATCCTAGATGCGATGAGCACATCAACTACATTCCAAA
This sequence comes from Erodium maritimum, assembly GCA_963921825.1. Taxonomy (NCBI): domain Eukaryota; kingdom Viridiplantae; phylum Streptophyta; class Magnoliopsida; order Geraniales; family Geraniaceae; genus Erodium; species Erodium maritimum. The sequence goes on along the minus strand of OY997588.1, from coordinate 66,364,714 downwards.
TGTAATGATGCCTCCAATTACATCCAATGTAATTCTTCCTTCAAACTTGTCAACTACATCTAATGTAATGACGGTTCTAAGGGCTCACAAACAAGGATTAAAAATCCAATTTTATCTTTGCATGTGAGGTGATATGCTCGGTAAATAAAGTTAAGGATGCAATTCTAAAACACATAGAATTAATCATGCATAAAATAAACTAAGCATAAAGCGATAAATGTGCACATAATAGCCCCCTAAACTAACTCCCATTAGCTGCTTGAGCTCCACCGACTCCAAGCCGATGCCAACACCCGAAAAGCCACCAAATGACCTTTTCGCCCTTTCTTCGTCTTGAGAAAAATACTACAATTTAATACACGACTCGCAGGTCGGGAATAAATAAATATTACAAACAAGTGGTTCGACGACCACACCTTGAAAGAATAAACACACGCTAACTTTAACGGCTCGCAGGCCGTGAAAAGCGATAAATAATTAAAACGAGCTCGGGGCTATAATGTACACCATGCCAACATCACATCACATATCGTGTTATAACACAAGCATGTTATCAAACATCATGTGATTTTCCGGTTTTAATTAATAGCCAAGTTTCGAAATTTTTTGATGCTCGGTTTATCGAAACCGTTCAAAAATGAAACTTTTGTACATTTGATCTTCGAGTTTGTCATGACGGTTCCAAACTCGTCATAACTAACAAAACGGTTTAGCCTTGGCATATCAACCATCCAATGGTCATGCTCGGCTTAGCTTCGTCCAACGGAGCCCCGTTCGGTCCCAGTTTCGGCTCCCCGAGAGTCCCGCTCCCGAGACCCGAAAAATCAAATTTTTTTCAAAATATCCAGATTTGAAATAATTTTCAAAAATTCATTTTACATGCATTAAATCCATAAACAAGAATTTAAAACATGTTATCAAACAATTTAGCAAAACAATATGCATAAAACGAAACTTTCAAGCAAAACCGAAACTTTGAACACCGTCTTGTGAATCCTGAAGGTAACACGGCTCTGATACCACTGTTGGGTCTCGAGGTTGGTTTGGAGATGAACCAACTCGCAGCGGAAAATCAATGAAAACCAATAGAAGATTAAAACCATGAAACAACTAACACAGAATGGATTCACAAGAGAAAAATTCAGCACTAGTTCTTACCAAAACAAGAACACCGGGTAACGAATGATTGACTTGAGTCTCCAAGACGCCTACGTATTCACATGGGAATCAAAGCCACATAGTTATTCTCTTTGAGGACTCAAGAACACAAAAATGGAGGTGGAAACTAGCCAAACCCGAAATTGCCATGGAGAGGAGGGAGAAGTTGTGTTTCCTATTCTTGTCTTGTGTTTGTTATGTTGAAAAAAGATGACTTACACATAACAAAACCCATACTTGTGCAAATAAAGGCATGGGACAAGTATGGTGTCAAGTAAGGTGTAAATAGGACAAAGTATGGCAAGACAAGATTGGGTTAGGTGGTGAATCACCAACACCTTAATCCTTGTCTTGCTTACTTAGTACTAATTAATCAAGACTTGATTAATTATTTCCATGGGCCTTGGTTGCATGGGCCTTTCATGGGCCTCTTGGAACATGGCCCGTGGCCATTTCCAACGAGGTCCTGTGATTCGCTCATCGCCTCCAAGCCTTCCATACCAGAAATGTCCAACATTATCCAACGTGATCAATCCCAAGACTCCAAGCCTTGTCTCGATCCGTGAAGTCTTATTCACTTACGGGCACATGACCCAAAACCTAATTTTGGTCATGTCCCGAGACAACTCCCTTTTGGCCATTCTCCAGTAAATGTGTCAATGAGTTTCACCCTCCGGTGTGACCTTTAGGTTTATGCATGTCAATAGATCAACATAAAATCCCATTTTACTTGATCCTATTTAAGTGTCATCTAACAAGACTTTAGTATTGCCTGACACTGCATAACGAATCGACCCTGTCGATTCTAACCTTTCTGTCGTCCCTGTCATTATCCTTTTATCTCCGATATCCTTATTCAGATAAGGCATAGAGCCGTCATCCTTATATTCTCAATCACTATTCCTTGATATGTGAGATGACTGAATATATGATACCCAGTATCATGTGCATGGCCATGCTGTTCTTTCAGTCACTCTCGATCAAGCGGCCGAGAACTGATATCTTTCCCATACCTCAGTATGAGGGATAAATCCCTTAGCCGTCTTTCGTGTCACTCATGTAGCCCGTCCCCAAGCCAATCCTGTCCGTTATGGAAGCCCTGTTACGGACAACGTTAGGCTCAGGTCAAACTCAGTTGTTGACTACATAGCAATCACAAAGACTCCTTGGTCTAAGGATACATGACAAACTACGACACTGAATATGTTCATGACTTAATCTATGGCACATATTCAGGGCGGGTCGTCCAATATCAAGTCCCACATGATATCTATGATCAGACTCCGGAATCCCATTCCAATGACTAACAGAACGTTAGCCATAAAGAGCCATCTTTCATACTAGTCACTTCTAGTGAAGCTTTGTTGACTAGGGACCCATCGAGTGTGATCTATCTCGATCTATGGTTCTATTCGCATTGTGGGCATAGATCAGAGCACACATCGATATATTACTCCAACACATAAGTAATATAAAGTCGCTTTAATTTTATTGCTAACAATGATATATACATTTGGACATTTAGGATTGAACTACGGGCACTAAGACTAACGGTTTCGAGTTCTCGTTCGCCGGTGATGTCCTAAGGAGAAGATCTGTCGAAACCTCCAGTTGTTTACAGCTGAGATTCTCGATCTCTGAATCCCAAAATACCGGCCGAAGATCATGGTGATTTGGCTGATGGATCGAAGCGTGATCCTCTTGCCAAGGACGTGATGATACGTGATCCCCTTTCTCCTGATAATTCGGTGGAGGAGACAAAGTCGACACCAATTACTTCAAGACCTCTTTTGATCAGTTCTGGGTCTCAAATGGGCCAGTAGGGCTCAAGCTTAGTTGTAAGCAAGGATGGGCTTATGGTGAATATTGTGGTTGGGCTGAAATCTGTGTCGCCATCTGACATAGAGTCCGGACCCGAGGTTATTACTGAGCCTACGTCCGTCCTCGTTGTGTGGCCAGGTTCTGGACTCACCCCTACCCTAAAGTCGGATTCTCAGGTTTCACCGACTCCCTCCCTTAATCTATTTTCAGTTTTCGATAAAGATTTTTCAATGTGGTCGCTTGAAACAGTAAAGAAGGATAAAGGTAAAAACAAAAACCTCATCAGCCTTTTAGAGTTTTAACTCATTCAATTTGTATGAGTGATAGTACCATTCTAGAGGCTCAGAGTAGAAATGAGGCATGAAGACATTTTGTCGCTATAGGGACTAAGCTGAAGACAGAGACTACGGATAAAGTTTTATCCTTGACTTATTCGTGAAGTTTTGGTTGATTCGTTTTGTAGTTTTTTGTATTTGGTTGATGTATCTTTTCCTCGATGTTTCTTCGTTTTGTAGGAGATTCTCTTACCACTTTGTGGTAGAGTCTCTTTGCAGGTTATTTGGGATAACTTTTGGGTTATCCTCTCTCTTTTCCCCATCTTAGGGTAAAAACATTAATAAAACCATCATTTTTCATTACGACAAGCCGATCAATTTAATGCAGTAGCCAAAAAAACCTCTCTAGCCTACTCCTTGCGTTTTTTGTCGCCGGCGGCATCCTCTGGCCTTTTGTTGCCAAGGAGGTCGCTGACCCTTCCCCCTTTGCCTTCGTCCTCCTCTTACTCCCCTTTTTTCGACTCCTTCTCTGGCCTCCGTTGTGCGGCCCTCTCTGTTGTCCTAGCCTCCGCCGACACCCTCTCCCGCCCCGTTCTTCCTCACCTTCGCGCCTCCCTGATACCGACCTCTTCTTCTCCTCTCTCTCTGGTCTGGTGTCTCCGACGAGTCTGTCTCGCCACCAGACCTGGTCCTTTGCTCGTCTTCGCTCGGCTCTGTCTCTTGCCGGAGAAGGTGGTCCGGGGTCTCTGTGTTCTCGGCCTTGCCAGTGTCCGGCTTCTGTTGGTTCCTCTTCTCCCCGACCTTGCTCTCTTTGTTTCTGTGGTAGTTGGTCGGGGGCTCGTCGTCCTTTTGGGTACAGGCCCCGACGAGTTCCTCCTATGGCTTGTTGGCCTCTCGGTTCCTCAAACTCGGATGCGCTTTTGGTCGTGCTCTTTTTCTATCTGGACGCTTCCTGCTCGCACCGCCGCTCGTGAGGGTGAATTTTTCGGCCCTCGTTCTGCTCTCGCCCCATCTGCCGTCCCTATATCGCCTGATTTCTCGTCCGCTCCTTGTTCCCGTTTCCGGAGGCCTCTCTTTCACCGTTCTCGGGTGCTGGCCCCGGTGATCTTCTCTGCCTAGTTTTGGCTTCTCTGGTTCTTCGGGTCGGATTTCAATGGCGCGCTCGAGATTTTTGGTAGGGGTCCTTTTCTACCGCCTTTCTCCGTTGCTGGCCGGGGGTGGTTCAGGATCCCATCCCTGTTCCGATCGATGGGTGTGCTTGCGCGTTGAGTCCCTAGGCGCCGTCTCGTCTCCCCACGCGTTGTTGGGTCAGGCGTTCTCTCCAAGACGCTCTTTGGCTGCCCGAGGCTTTTTTTTGATATTTACAAGTGGCTTAATTAGTTAGACTTGTTGTATTGGGCTTTAGCTTTGGGCCTCTTTCTATTCTCTTCCTTCTTGTAATTATCTCTTCTGGTGATTTTTAGTTTGGGTTGGAATAAAATTATTTTTTTTGATAAAAAAAACCCATCATTTGTCAAAAAAAAAAATATAAGCTAAAAGATTTTTCTTTAGACATATGATAAGGAAAACTTCATTCTTTCGATAAACCTGGAGGTATTACGACGGGAATAAGGTTTTTACGATATAATTTAAAATAAAGCAAGGAGGGTTAGTTTGAATTTATTTGCAAGATGTGACGAAGTGATACAGCGTGAAGGTATAAAAAGGTGATTAAGTTCTTAGGAATCTTTCTCGGTTTTATCTTATGGAAGAAAAAGTACTGCATTAAAAAGATTGCAAGGTGTTGGAAACTACGAACCATCAAAACAGAGCTCAACAAATTATGAGGGAATAAAAAAGTAAAATAGTATAAAAGTTGAGTCAACCTAAAAAACCTAATGGTCAATCCTAACACCATGCGCCGAGGAGGCCAAAAGTATCTCAGGAGCCAAAATCCGGTTATTTGGGTCTTGCACGCCGAATCAGTACCATCGGTAATGGGCGATACAGCTCAAAGGGAAGACGCTCCAAAACATCCTACATCACCGCATCTCGAGAGGCGTCATGGCACACCAATAGCGACGACACACGTCCCAAGCAAACGATGCCAACGAACCAAGACTCCAGTTTCGACGTTTGAACAATTGCCAAAAGAACTAACACAAGTGTTCCTACCAATAAGCGAGCCTGCCGTAAGCCAACAACCACAAACCCGCACAATAGAGACAAGGCTCTGGGATCCATCACCTTCAAGACCTGGAACGCCGCCAAGAGGGAGAAGAGAACGTTGGTGGCTAACACCAAGGAACGAGAATTCAAAGCCGTGGATCATGTCTGGAAAAAGCTCGCCAGAGATACGACACCCGATCGAGACCTTGAAACCCAAATCTTCTCGCGCGTGGCATCACCATAGAACAAAACCTAATGGTGATGAGACCACGTTCGGCCCCGCAACTCTAAAAAAGGCAAGACCTGATATGCACTCAAAGCAACTGAAGCTCACAAATCCGAAGTCCACCACGTAGACGAACCATGCATCTTTCTCAGTTCTGGCGTACAATTTCTCTATTTTTTATTAATAAATGTAGGTTTATATTATGCCAACTTTGGTGTTCCTTAAATGTTTATTTTGATTTAGTTATTTGTTCTTCGAAACGATGATTTGGGAGCTGAGCAGGAACTTGGGAGACTTTTCCACTTATAGCAACTTAAACGTGCTCTTGTGGAAAATAATAACGCGTGCAATCAGTGCCTATCGCTAGAATCTTTGTTACGAGAGATTGAGGTGGTGATGAATCGATATTGGTGGTCCCATAATAAGAACACGGGTGCAGGGATAAAATGGAGCGATTGAAGGAGATTGTGCGGGCATAAGAGGTTCGGTGGGCTAAGTTTCAAACACTTGGGGGATTTTAATGTGGCGTTGTTGGGGAAGCAGGGATGGCGCCTGTTACAATACCCGAACAGCTTAGTAGCGCGGATCCTGAAGGCCAAGTACTACCCCATGGGTGACTTCATGCAGGCTAGTGTCCCGGCGGGGGCAAGCCCGATATGGAGAAGCCTGTGTGAGGCGCATGAGCTGTTACGTAAGGGGATGAGGAAGTATATTGGGGACGGAGAGGACACTTGGTTGCATGAGCGGTGGTTGGGATTCGAGTCAGGCCGGTTGGAAGAAGTACCGAGCATAATGGAGGGGTGGAGGGTCTCTCGACTGATCAGACAGACGGGTATGAGGTGGAACGACGAGCTGATCCGAGAAGCTTTCTCGGCCAAGGAGGCGGAGGAAATACTCCGGGTACCATTGAGTATCTTCCCCGCCAAGGATGGATGGTATTGGGGGAAAGCCAGGGATGGCAGATATTATGTCAGGCAGGCGTATAGGGACCTACAGACAGAAAAACATCCCGGAGGTCTAGGGGCGGTGGACGAATTCTGGAGAGACCTTTGGAGGTTGAGACTGCCGCCAAAGGTTAGCCACTTTCTGTGGAGAAGCGGTGTTGACCTCTTGACAATAACAACCAAGCTTAGGGAGAGAAGGGTGCAAGTTCAAGAGGGGTGTCTCCATTGTGGGGAAACTGAATCCGAGGTACATGTGCTATTTCAGTGTTCTAAATCCCGAGAAGTATGGGGCAGGGTGCAGGGATTCAGACCGGTGGAGGGGGCTTCTGTGAAGAAGGTCCTGAGGGAGTGTTGGGTGAGGAGCAGTCAAGAAGAAGCTGAACTGGCGGGAGTGATATGCTGGGAGTTGTGGAAGGCGCGAAACTCAAAAGTCTGGTATGACAAGGACATGTCGAGTGAAGCGATATATAGAGTAGCATCTTCATTGTTGGGCGAGTGGTGGGAGGCAAATAAGATTGGCCTGACGAGCCATGCGAGGAGGTTGGACGGTAGAGGTTGGTGGGTGAAACCGGCGGGTGCAGCACTGAAGGTCAATGTCGACGGGGCGACCAGTGGCCCGGTCGGGGCAGTGGAGGAATGGTGTGCCGGGATGACGAGGTCGAAGTGCAGGGGTGGAGATGTGTAGTGTTTCCGGGGGTGAGGGACCCGGAGATGGTCGAAGCCTTGGCGGTTCGGGAGGCTTTAACTTGGATTCGAAGGGAAGGATGGGTTGTGGGGAAGGTGGAGTCCGATTGCCAAAATATAGTCATGGCTATAAACTATCCGGACATCATGCTTGGTCCGGTAGGAGGAATAATTGGAGACTGCAAAAGGTTACTGCAGGGCTTGCAAGGCGCTTTAGTAAAACATGTCAGGAGAGAGGCTAATCAAGTAGCTCACGAGTTGGCAAAGAAGGCAAGCGATTGGGTAAATTTAGATTCAAATTGTAATGTGGTGCCGGACTGTGTAACCGGTTTGTTGATTTTGGATCGTTCATAATAATATACCCAGTTTTACTAAAAAAAAAGGATCAAAACCAAGGGTTATTGGAGGAATAAGGCCTATGGAGGAATCGCACGCAACTGGTTGGCAACACAAGGCGAAAAAAATAAGAAAGAAACGAAGATAGGGATAGGGACGTGGGTTTCAATAGTTTTTTTAGTACACGAACTAAATTTTTATTGATATGAAAGAAAAACAGGTCGTAAAGATTGTACATACGTGAAAATAAACCAAACAGGATGAGATACAGTCTCGGTGACGGGCGAGACACTGATCCTATATCTAAGTACCCAGTATGACACAGGGAGATACTAGTGTTAGTCTTAGTGCCAGTAGTACAATCCTAAATGTCTAAATGTATATATCATCGTTAGCAATAAAATAAAAGTGGCTTTATATTACTTATGTGTTGGAGTAATATATCGATGTGTGCTCTGATCTATGCCCACAATGCGAATAGAACCATAGATAGAGATAGATCACACTCGACGGGTCCCTAGTAAACAAAGCTTCACTAGAAGCGACTAGTATGAAAGATGACTCTTTATGGCTTACGTTCTGTTAGTCATTGGAATGGGATTCCGGAATCTGATCATAGATATCATGTGGGACATGATATTGGACGATCCGACATGAATATGTGCCATAGATTAAGTCATGAACATATTCAGTGTCGTAGCTTGTCATGTATCCTTAGACCAAGGAGTCTTTGTGATTGCTATGTAGTCAACAATTGAATTTGACCTGAGCCTAACGTTGTCCGTAAAAGGGCTTCCATAACGGACATGATTGGCTTGGGGACAGGCTACATGAGTGACACGAAAGACGGCTAAGGGATTTATCCCTCATACTGAGGTATGAGAAAGATATCGGTTCTCGGCCGCTTGATCGAGAGTGACTGAAAGAATATCATGTCCATGCACATGATACTGGGTATCATATATTCAGTCATCTCACATATCAAGGAACAATGATTGAGAATAATAAGGATGACGGCTCTATGCCTTATCTCAATCAGGATATCGGAGATAAAATGATAATGACATGGACGACGGAAAGGTTAGAATCGACAGGGTCGATTCGTTATGCAGTGTCAGGCAATACTAAAGTCTTGTTAGTTGCCACTTAAATAGGATCAAGTAAAATGGGATTTTACGTTGATCTATTGACATGCATAAACCTAAGGGTCACACCGGAGGGTGAAACTCATTGATACATTTATGGAGAATGGCCAAAAGGGAGTTGTCTCGGGACATGACCAAAACTAGGTTTTGGGTCATGTGCCCATAAGTGAATATGACTTCACGGATCGAGACAAGGCTTGGAGTCTTGGGATTGATCGCGTTGGGCAATGTTGGACATTTCCGGTATGGAAGGCTTGGAGGCGATGAGCGAATCACGGGACCTCGTTGGAAATGGCCACGGGCCATGTTCCAAGAGGCCCATGCAACCAAGGCCCATGGAACTAATTAATCAAGTCTTGATTAATTAGTACTAAGTAAGCAAGACAAGGATTAAGGTGTTGGTGATTCACCACCTAACCCAATCTTGTCTTGCCATACTTTGTCCTATTTACACCTTACTTGACACCATACTTGTGTTGGGTCTCGAGGTAGGGTTGGAGATGAATCAACTCGCAGCGGAAAATCAATGAAAACCAAGAGACAATTAAAACCATGAAACAACTAACAAAGAATGGATTAACAAGAGAAAAATTCAGCACTAGTTCTTACCAAAACAAGAACACCGGTTAACGAATGATTGACTTGAGTCTCCAAGACGCCTACGTATCCACATGGGAATCAAAGCCACGTAGTTCTTCTCTTTGAGGACTCAAGAACACAAACATGGAGGTGGAAACTAGCCAAACCCGAAATGGCCATGGAAGAGGGAGAGAAAATGTGTTTCCTATTCTTGTCTTGTTTTTGTTATGTTGAAAAAAGATGACTTAAACATAACAAAACCCATACTTGTCCAACTAAAGGCATGAGACAAGTATGGTGTCAAGTAAGGTGTAAATAGGACAAAGTATGGCAAGACAAGATTGGGTTAGGTGGTGAATCACCAACACCTTAATCCTTGTCTTGCTTACTTAGTACTAATTAATCAAGACTTGATTAATTAGTTCCATGGGCCTTGGTTGCATGGGCCTTTCATGGGCCTCTTGGAACATGGCCCGTGGCCATTTCCAACGAGGTCCCGTGATTCGCTCATCGCCTCCATGCCTTCCATACCGGAAATGTCCAACATTATCCGACGCGATCAATCCCAAGACTCCAAGCCTTGTCTCGATCCGTAAAGTCCTATTTACGTACGAGCACATGACCCAAAACCCAGTTTTGGTCATGTCCCGAGACAACTCCCTTTTGGCCATTCTCCATAAATGTGTCAATGAGTTTCATCCTCCGGTGTGACCCTTAGGTTTATGCATGTCAATAGATCAACGTAAAATCCCATTTTACTTGATCCTATTTAAGTGGCAACTAACGAGACTTTAGTATTGCCTGACACTGCATAACGAATCGACCCTGTCGATTCTAACCTTTCCGTCATCCCTGTCATTATCCTTTTATCTCCGATATCCTGATTGAGATAAGGCATAGAGCCGTCATCCTTATTATTCTCAATCACCGTTCCTTGATATGTGAGATGACTGAAGATATGATACCCAGTATCATGTGCATGGCCATGCTATTCTTCCAGTCACTCTCGATCAAGTGGCCGAGAACCGATATCTTTCCCATACCTCAGTATGAGGGATAAATCCCTTAGCCGCCTTTCGTGTCACTCATGTAGCCCGTCCCCAAGCCAATCCTGGCCGTTATGGAAGCCCTGTTACGGACAACGTTAGGCTCAGGTCAAACTCAGTTGTTGACTACATAGCGATCACAAAGACTCCTTGGTCTAAGGATACATGACAAGCTACGACACTGAATATGTTCATGACTTAATCTATGGCACATATTCAGGGCGGGTCGTCCAATATCATGTCCCACATGATATCTATGATCAGACTCCGGAATCCCATTCCAATGACTAACAGAACGTAAGCCATAAAGAGCCATCTTTCATACTAGTCGCTTCTAGTGAAGCTTTGTTGACTAGGGACCCATCGAGTGTGATCTATCTCGATCTATGGTTCTATTCGCATGGTGGGCATAGATCAGAGCACACATCGATATATTACTCCAACACATAAGTAATATAAAGTCGCTTTAATTTTATTGCTAACGATGATATATACATTTGGACATTTAGGATTGAACTACGGGCACTAAGACTAACAATCTCCCACTTGCCCTAGTTCCAATCTAAACTCCAATATGTCCCCATCGACTTTACATGTCTAACATGTTCAGGCAGTGACACTTCCTTAGTCAAAAGGTTGGCTATGTTATCATCTGTTGCAATATCGGTTATCTTCACTTCACCTCAGTTCAGTATTTATCTGATGAGGTGGATACGCCGCAGTACATGTTTGGATTTGTTATGCGATCTAGGCTTTTAGCTTGCGCAATGGCCCTTGTGTTGTCGCAAAATGGATTCACCGGACTGGATGGGTTTTTAATTACACCCAGCCCTGCCATGAATTTCCAAATCCACATAGCCTCCTTAGCTGCCTCTGCAGCATCCATGTACTTGGCCTCTGTCGTAGATTCGGCAATGGTATCTTGCTTTACGCTTTCCCAGCTAAAGCTCTGCCATTCAGCGTAAACACATATCCTGATTGACTTCTAAAGTCATCTGGATTTGTCTTGGAAAACTAGCGTCTACTCATCCTTCGACGACTAGTTCAGCATCATCTTTCCCCCGGGTTAGAATGATGTCTACTGGTACAACATAAGGCTTACGAGACGTCTGGTCTCATACATGTCATGGCATATATGATCGATCCTGCCCCCAGGCGCATAGGATTCTCATCATCCTTTTCAGCTCATCAGGTGTCTTAGGACACTGAGTCTTGCTGAGATGAATGCCATGACTAGTGGGTAAGAGTCCTTTCTTTGAATCGAGCATTAAGAACCTACTCAATGCCTTGTTCACATAGGTTCCCTGACTTAAATCCAAGACCCTCTTGGTGCGATCTCTACATATCTTAATCCTTAAGATATGAGAAGTATCGCCTAAGTCCTTTATTGAAAAACACTTCCTCAACCAAGCTTTAGTCTCGTGCAAGGTTGGGATGTCGTTTTCAATGAGAACCAGAAAGGTAATATTGCTCCCACTAGCCTTCTTATAAACGCAAGATTCATCCTCGTTCTTGATTAAGCCAAATCCAATTAAAGCTTCATCAAAACGAAGGATCCAACTCCGAGAAGTTCGTTTCAATCCATAAATGGATTTCAACAACTTATAAATCTTTCCTTTATTCTTCGGATCGTCAAAACCTTTGGGCCGAGACATACAAACGTACTTAGTCAAATTTCCATTTAGGAAAGCGGTTTTGACATCCACTTGCCATATCTCGTAATTATGATACGCAATTATGTCAAGAAGAATTTGGATCGATTTTGACCATAGCCACTAAGGAGAAGGTTTCCTCATAGTCAATCCATTGGATCTGCCTATAACCTTTCGCCACCAGTTGAGCTTTGTAGGTCAGAGGGTTGTCGTCCATGTCCATCTTCACCTTGAAGATCCATTTGCATCCTATGGTCCTCACACCATTGATGGGATCAACCGGTTCCCAGACTCGGTTGTCCGACATGGATTGCATTTCCTCCCTCATGGCTCCCAGCCATAACTCGGAGTTGGGCCCATCCACGACTTCCTAAAAGGTGGCTGGATCATCGTGATCCACCATGACTTCATTGTCACCTCCGGATACCATATCTTGGAGGTGGAAGATTGATCCTTTCAAATCGCCTTGGACCTTCCGGAATTGTAACAGGAATTGGTTCTTACTCTACGACAATCTCTGGCTCCTTTCTACTGGGTTGCCAATTGGTTTAGACAGATCTGTACCATCCTGAATTTCTTCGAGATGCACAGTCCTCCCAATGACGTCTTTGGAAACAAAACTTCTTTTCCATAAAGACCCCACCCCAAGCGACGAACACCATGTCCTCACTGGGATTGTAGAAATAGTATCCCCTTGTTGCTTTGGGATACCACACGAAGGTGCATATCTCAGATCTTGGTTCGAGCTTAGTCGAAACCAAATGTTTCACATAAGCCTCGCAACCACAAATCTTTAGGAAGGACAAAGCGGGCATCATCCCGTACCATTTTTAAAATGGTGTCCCTTCCACACCATTCGTCGAAGCCCGATTCACTATGAATGCGGTCGTCTCTAGAGCAAAACCCCTAAAAGAGATTGGGAGATCAGTCCAACTAATCATGGAACAGACCATTGTCTAACAATGTCCGATTTCTCCTTTTGGCTACACCTTTCAACTACAGTGACCTAGGAGGAGTCCATTTCAAAAGGATCCCATTCTCTTTTAGATGATCTAATAACTCTGTGGTCAAGTATTTTCCACCTCGATCCAATCGAAGTGCCTTAATACCTTTGTCGAGCTGGTTTTCTACTATAGTCTTAAACTCTTTGAATTTATCAAAAGCTTCAGACTTATGTCTCACCGAATAGACATAACCATATTTACTGTAATCATCAGTAAATGTGATAAGGTAGCTAAAACCCCTCCTGGCAAGTGAACTTATTGGTCTACACACATTCGAGTGTATCAGCCCCAATAATTCACCCGCCCTTTCATCGCGATCGATAAAGGGCACTTTAGTCATTTTGCCCATCAAACAAACCTTGCACCTATCGATCGAATGGAATTCGAATGAACCTGAAAGCCCGCACTTCTGAAGTGCTGATAGGCGCTTCTTGTTTATGCGACCCAAATGACAGTACCATAACAGAGTTAGGTTTAAATCGTTGGATTTAGACCTCTTGGTATTAACAGAATATATAGAACTTGAGGCATTGTTACCCATATCTAATATGTACAATCCTCCAACCATGTCAGTACTGGTATAAAACATATCATTGCATAGAACATTGAAAACTCCATTTCCAATATTAACATTATATCCTTCCTTGTCAAACACGGATACATATATAATATTCCTACTAAAAGTAGGTATGCAATATACATTATACAATACTAAGACAAGGCCTCTTGGCAAAGCAAGACTCATGGATCCTACAGCAGTTGCCACAAATCTGAGGTCCATTTCGTGCTTTCCAAATCTCTCCTACTTTCAGCCACCATATATTAGTGCATGTGTGAGATTCAGTCATGGTATCTAATACCCATGAATCTTTGGAAGTAGAGAGATGTAGCTCTATAGAGTTAATACCGAATGAAGGCACGATCCCACCGCCCTTCCTTAGATCATCCAGGTTTCCTGATGAAGGCGCAGTCCTACTGCCCTTCTTCAGATCATCCAGGCTATTTGATGAAGGCGCAGTCCCACTGCCCTTCTTCAGATCAGCCGTGAACTTCCTGTAATCCCGGTTCCAATGACCAGGTTGTTGGCAGTAGAAGCAGACATTCTCAGGTGTCTCATCTTTCCTGCCAAGTGCGCATGGGCCCAGCCCTTGCCACTTCCAATTTCCTTGTTGACCATCAGAATATCCTTGGATCCCAGATCCCTGAGATATTCTTCTCAGCAGCTGATGACACTTCATGTAACTCTGATATGGTCTTAGAGACAGCCTTGTCCAGGACATATTCTTTGCGTTCAGACTTGAGGACTATCCTCAAAATTCTGTACCAGTCCAAATAGTTTGTCCCATTTAGCTTGACCCTGTCAAGAATGGTTTTTAATGACAAACTATTAATGTTCGCTGAATTTGCCATTTGATCTACAACAGATAAAATTCAATCAGTAAACTGAATAAATTTTATGAAGATCAAGCTTAAACACCAACAATCAATTCTAAACCTTTAGAATCTGAAACCAAGATCCTTGATTCACTCGATTAAGCTGAACTAATGCTCACCACTTAATCGAGCTATGTAGGTAGGACTCCATCCAATCACATCCAATGTGACTCTTGGCTAGGGTATGTACTTATGTACACGACTTACCCTATCTGTTACCCTAGCTCAACCTCAGGCCGAGAATCGTAGTCGGGTCCACCAATTTTCAACTATGGCTCGTCACTATGTAGGTGCTCCGCTAATGCGCACGACACCCACATATGTCGTCCAAACATACTACCCCGCTTCCCCATGGATGCTCCGCTAATGCGCACGACAACCATAGGACGGGGAGGTAGTAAGGTGTTGATGATTGGGAGGTATCGGACATGACCCGCTTTTACTTGTCCAGTTGTGTTCAAAACTTTGGCACATCCTAGATGCGATGAGCACATCAACTACATTCCAAATGCAATGATGCCTCAAATTACATCCAATGTAATTCTTCCTTTGAACCTGTCAACTACATCCAATGCAATGACGGTTCTAAGGGTTCAGACACAAGCATTAAAAGTCCAATTTTATCTTTGCATGTGAGGTGATATGCTCGGTAAATAAAGTTAAGCATGCAATTCTAAAACACATAGAATTAATCATGCATAAAATAAACCAAGCATAAAGCGATAAATGTGCACATAATAGCCCCCTAAACTAACTCCCACTAGCTTCTTGAGCTCCGCCGACTCCAAGCCGATGCCAACACCCGAAAAGCCACCAAATGACCTTTTCGCCCTTTCTTCGTCTTGAGTAAAATATTACAATTTAATACACGACTCGCAGGTCGAGAATAAATAAATATTACAAACAAGTGGTTCGACGACCACACCTTGAAAGAATAATTACACGATAACTCTAACGGCTCGCAGGCCGTGAAAAGCGATAAATAATTAAATCGAGCTCGGGGCTATTATGTACACCATGCCAACATCACATCACACATCGTGTTATCAAACAAGAATGTTATCAAACATCATGTGATTTTCCGGTTTTAATTAATAGCCAAGTTTCGAAATTTTTTGATGCTCGGTTTATCGAAACCGTTCAAAAATGAAACTTTTGAACATTTGATCTTCGAGTTCGTCATGACGGTTCCAAACTCGTCATAACTAACAAAACGGTTTAGCCTTGGCATATCAACCATCCAATGGTCATGCTTGGCCTAGCTCCGTCCAACGGAGCCCCGTTCGGTCCCGGTTTCGGCTCCCCGAGAGTCCCGCTCCCGAGACCCAAAAAATCAAAAAAATTTCAAAATTTCCAGATTTGAAATAATTTTCAAAAATTCATTTTACATGCATTAAATCCATAAAAAATAATTTAAAACATGTTATCAAACAATTTAGCAAAACAACATGCCAAAAACGAAACTTTCAAGCAAAACCGAAACTTTGAACACCGTCTTGTGAATCCCGAAGGTAGCACGGCTCTGATACCACTGTTGGGTCTCGAGGTAGGGTTGGAGATGAACCAACTCGCAGCGGAAAATCAATGAAAACCAAGAGACAATTAAAACCATGAAACAACTAACAAAGAATGGATTAACAAGAGAAAAATTCAGCACTAGTTCTTACCAAAACAAGAACACCGGTTAACGAATGATTGACTTGAGTCTCCAAGACGCCTACGTATCCACATGGGAATCAAAGCCACGTAGTTCTTCTCTTTGAGGACTCAAGAACACAAACATGGAGGTGGAAACTAGCCAAACCCGAAATGGCCATGGAAGAGGGAGAGAAAATGTGTTTCCTATTCTTGTCTTGTTTTTGTTATGTTGAAAAAAGATGACTTAAACATAACAAAACCCATACTTGTCCAACTAAAGGCATGGGACAAGTATGGTGTCAAGTAAGGTGTAAATAGGACAAAGTATGGCAAGACAAGATTGGGTTAGGTGGTGAATCACCAACACCTTAATCCTTGTCTTGCTTACTTAATACTAATTAATCAAGACTTGATTAATTAGTTCCATGGACCTTGGTTGCATGGGCCTTTCATGGGTCTCTTGGAACATGGCCCGTGGCCATTTCCAACGAGGTCCCGTGATTCGCTCATCGCCTCCATGCCTTCCATACCGGAAATGTCCAACATTATCCGACGCGATCAATCCCAAGGCTCCAAGCCTTGTCTCGATCTGTGAAGTCCTATTCACTTACGGGCACATGACCCAAAACCCAGTTTTGGTCATGTCCCGAGACAACTCCCTTTTGGCCATTCTCCATAAATGTGTCAATGAGTTTCATCGGTGTGACCCTTAGGTTTATGCATGTCAATAGATCAACGTAAAATCCCATTTTACTTGATCCTATTTAAGTGGCAACTAACGAGACTTTAGTATTGCCTGACACTACATAACGAATCGACCCTGTCGATTCTAACCTTTCCGTCGTCCCTGTCATTATCCTTTTATCTCCGATATCCTGATTGAGATAAGGCATAGAGCCGTCATCCTTATTATTCTCAATCACCGTTCCTTGATATGTGAGATGACTGAAGATATGATACCCAGTATCATGTGCATGGACGACGGAACCGATATCTTTCCCATACCTTAGTATGAGGGACAAATCCCTTAGCCGTCTTTCGTGTCACTCATGTAGCCCGTCCCCAAGCCAATCCTGGCCGTTATGGAAGCCCTGTTATGGACAACGTTAGGCTCGGGTCAAACTCAGTTGTTGACTACATAGCGATCACAAAGACTCCTTGGTCTAAGGATACATGACAAGCTACAACACTGAATATGTTCATGACTTAATCTATGGCACATATTCAGGGCGGGTCGTCCAATATCATGTCCCACATGATATCTATGATCAGACTCCGGAATCCCATTCCAATGACTAACAGAACGTAAGCCATAAAGAGCCATCTTTCATACTAGTCGGTTCTAGTGAAGCTTTGTTGACTAGGGACCCATCGAGTGTGATCTATCTCGATCTATGGTTCTATTCGCATGGTGGGCATAGATCAGAGCACACATCGATATATTACTCCAACACATAAGTAATATAAAGCCGCTTTAATTTTATTGCTAACGATGATATATACATTTGGACATTTAGGATTGAACTACGGGCACTAAGACTAACAACTTGTCCCATGCCTTTATTTGCACAAGTATGGGTTTTGTTATGTGTAAGTCATCTTTTTTCAACATAACAAACACAAGACAAGAATAGGAAACACAACTTCTCCCTCCTCCCCATGGCAATTTCGGGTTTGGCTAGTTTCCACCTCTACGTGGCTTTGATTCCCATGTGGATACGTAGGTGTCTTGGAGACTCAAGCCAATCATTCGTTACCCGGTGTTCTTGTTTTGGTAAGAACTAGTGCTGAATTTTTCTCTTGTGAATCCATTCTTTGTTAGTTGTTTCATGGTTTTAATCGTCTCTTGGTTTTCATAGATTTTCCGTTGCTAGTTGGTTCATCTCCAACCCTACCTCGAGACCCAACAGAAACCACCGGCAAGCACAGGAACTCAGGATCACGATACCTAATCAAAAGAGCGTCGATTGAGCTCACCACCGGTTGATTGGTGATGATCTGAATCCCACCACTGTTGCATTCGAGAACTGGAGAACCTAAATCCTCTAGAGTCCGGCTCATTGTCACTCCTTCTGCACTACGAATCCGAGGGGATGACGCCAAGACAAAGCCACTAGAAGCTGAAACCCATTGACACATTTATGGAGAATGGCCAAAAGGGAGTTGTCTCGGGACATGACCAAAACTGGGTTTTGGGTCATGTGCCCGTAAGTGAGTAGGACTTTACGGTTCGAGAGAAGGCTTGGAGTCTTGGGATTGATCGCGTCGGATAATGTTGGACATTTCCGGTATGGAAGGCTTGGAGGCGATGAGCGAATCACGGGACCTCGTTGGAAATGGCCACGAGCCATGTTCCAAGAGGCCCATGAAAGGCCCATGCAACCAAGGCCCATGGAACTAATTAATCAAGTCTTGATTAATTAGTATTAAGTAAGCAAGACAAGGATTAAGGTGTTGGTGATTCACCACCTAACCCAATCTTGTCTTGCCATACTCTGTCCTATTTACACCTTACTTGCCACCATGCTTGTCCCATGCCTTTAGTTGGACAAGTATGGGGTTTTTTTTTATGTTTAATTCATCTTTTTTCAACATAACAAACACAAGACAAAAATGGGAATCAACTTTTTTCTCTCCCTCCTCCTACCATTTCGGATTTGGCTAGTTTCCACCTCCATTTTTGTGTTCTTGAGTCCTCAAAGAGAAGAACTACGTGGCTTTGATTCCCATGTGGATACGTAGGCGTCTTGGAGACTCAAGCCAATCATTCGTTACCTGGTGTGTAATAACCACTCCCGGTCAACGCCAGTCAAATCGGCGAAAAACAGGAAAATTTAAAATTGTTGGACAGACACTTAAATGAACCTAAATTTGACCCCGAGGGTCATACCGGACTTAAGTTGACCCCGTTATCGACCAAAGTGAGTTCCGGGGACTCAGGGCAACTTTCTGACCAATTTGGGAAAGGTTGACTTTTGCTGGAAAAGTCAACCGAGCGACGTTTTGGTCCATTCGAGGCTCATTTTGGATCCAAAAATCTTAGCCGTCGTCACGACGGTCTTAGTTGAGCCGTTTCCTTGTAGCCCGTGAAGTTTCGTAATTTCTTGGAAAATGTTAGGGTTTTGCTATTTCCCGACGATCCAACCGGTGGATCGTCTCAACGATCAAGGAATCGAGCTCCCACCGTCATTCCCTACGATGAGTACCCTTTTGATTTTCATTTTGGTACGTTTAAAGTTTAAGGTTTGGGTTAAAAAGAGTAAACTATGGGTGAGTTGAGGCGTGGGGTTCGGTGGAGACGTTTTGGAGCGAAAGATGAACGTTTTCCGGTGACCGAAGGCTCGGGTGAGCTCCGGCCACCGTGTATGGTGGCTTCCGGAGTCGGGGTGGTGGCTGGCAGAAGCTAGGACCGGCCACCACCATGGTGAACCGGCCCAACCACCCTCGGGTCTTAAGGGTCGGGCGGGGCCCACATGCTCGGGTATCGGGTTTTCGTGTTCGGGTGGTTTAGGACGATCCCCAAGTCGTTAATCCACACCCGGATTGAAATTTGGAATTATATTGTGAAAGTCGTAATTGACGGGTTTAGAAACTTTAAACGCA
Source organism: Erodium maritimum (assembly GCA_963921825.1). NCBI lineage: Eukaryota > Viridiplantae > Streptophyta > Magnoliopsida > Geraniales > Geraniaceae > Erodium > Erodium maritimum. The sequence goes on along the minus strand of OY997588.1, from coordinate 66,345,021 downwards.
AATTAAATTACTGGGAAGTCGGAATTTGATTCAGTCGAGTGCATAGGAACCCTTGAATTATTCTAAGACCGTAGAAACGAAAACGGGAATTTTCGAAGCCCCGGAAGGACGTTTTCCAATCCCAGGCAGATTCGTCGGGTCGGGCGAAACGGGCCTTTCCGGGTCCATTATCGACAATGTCGAGTAATTGGGAAGTTTGGGAGTGATCGACATGGTCGGGGTTGCATTTGGGCGTCAAGTGTATTAAAATTCAGTTTATGCCTGCGAACTTAAAAGTGTTTTAAATTGCGTTCTTATTAGATCGTGCCACCGATAGAGGAAAAGGAAAGCTAGGCGAGTGATCGTGAACACGCCGAAGCTTGGTTGGGAACTTTTTGGAAAGCGTACGAGGTAGGGAAAATTAGCCGGATCTCGGCCCTGATTAGGGAAAGTTAACAATAGAAATGCATGTGACACCGGGGTGTCGTGGGTTAAGTAAGTTTATCGAATAATAGAAAGTCAGGCGACACCGGGTGGTGTCGTATGATACGGGAACATATCGAACAATAGAGAGGCATGTGACACTTAGTAGGGTCGTAGGATAAGTGAGCTTATTGATATTAGAATTACTAGAGGCATTTGGTTATGCCCGGAGGTTGATTGTTTAGTTTGTGTCTTGGGTGGCCATGAGTGCCCGTGGGGTTGTTAAACCCGTATTTTACTGTTGGTGTGTCTTGGGTGGCTATGAGTGCCCGTGGGGTTGTTAAACCTGTATTTTACTGTTGGTGTGTCTTGGGTGGCCATGAGTGCCCATGGGTTTGTTGAACCCGTATTTTACTGTTGGTGTCTTGGGTGGCCATGAGTGCCCGTGGGGTTGTTGAGCCCGTGTCTTTACTGTTGGTGTGTCTTGGGTGGCCATGAGTGCCTGTGGGATTGTTGAGCCCGTGTCTTTACTGTTGGTGTGTCTTGGGTGGCCAAGAGTGCCCGTGGGGTTGTTGAGCCCGTGTCTTTACTGTTGGTAGGTCTTGGGTGGCCATGAGTGCCCGTGGGGTTGTTGAACCCGTGTTTTACCGTTGGTGTCTTGGGTGGCCATGAGTGCTCGTGGGGTGGTTGAACCCGTGTTTTACCGTTGGTGTCTTGGGTGGCCATGAGTGTCTGTGGAGTGTTGAACCTATGTTGTTGCTGGTTGTTGAACTTTGGTTGTGATTGTGATTGCCTGAGGTTGGGGGCCCGACAGAGATCGGGGGAAGTTGCGTAGGGGTTGGCTAGCTTTCCGACAGAGATCGGTAAAGTTGAGCATTCTTTGGCTAGCCTTCCGACAGGGATCAGTGAGGTTGAGCATTCTTCGGCGATGGAGGGTTGCTCCCCTTCCGAATAGCTATCGGAAAAGTAGCTCGGTACATATCGCTAACAGGTTGACCGCCTGGCCTGACAGGGATCGGTAAAGTTGCGTGGGGCAGGCTCGAGCCCAGCCGGTTAGCAACTGGCACTGAGCAGCTGGAGTGCGATCCTTTGTGATCTTGGGTGTTGCGTGGTTGTCTTTTGTGTCTTTGGTGGAGGTCATAACCGCTGTGTCGGGTCTACTTTGAGTGTCCGGTTGTTGAGTTGGTTGGGGAAAGTAATAGTCCGTGCGTCAGTCGGGTTACTTGAGTTTGGGTATAGTGGTCCCCGGTGTTTGGGTTGTTGTTGTTTCCGGCATGTTCTGCTAAGTATGTCGTAGTCAGTCTGTTATCCGTGGTGGTGAGCGAACGCTCACCCCTAGCTGCTTTTCCTGTTGGGTCTCGAGGTAGGGTTGGAGATGAACCAACTCGCAGCGGAAAATCAATGAAAACCAAGAGACGATTAAAACCATGAAACAACTAACAAAGAATGGATTCACAAGAGAAAAATTCAGCACTAGTTCTTACCAAAACAAGAACACCGGTTAACGAATGATTGGCTTGAGTCTCCAAGACGCCTACGTATCCACATGGGAATCAAAGCCACGTAGTTCTTCTCTTTGAGGACTCAAGAACACAAACATGGAGGTGGAAACTAGCCAAACCCGAAATGGCCATGGAAGAGGGAGAGAAAATGTGTTTCCTATTCTTGTCTTGTGTTTGTTATGTTGAAAAAAGATGACTTAAACATAACAAAACCCATACTTGTCCAACTAAAGGCATGGGACAAGTATGGTGTCAAGTAAGGTGTAAATAGGACAAAGTATGGCAAGACAAGATTGGGTTAGGTGGTGAATCACCAACACCTTAATCCTTGTCTTGCTTACTTAGTACTAATTAATCAAGACTTGATTAATTAGTTCTATGGGCCTTGGTTGCATGGGCCTTTCATGGGCCTCTTGGAACATGGCACGTGGCCATTTCCAACGAGGTCCCGTGATTCGCTCATCGCCTCCATGCCTTCCATACCGGAAATGTCCAACATTATCCGACGCGATCAATCCCAAGACTCCAAGCCTTGCCTCGATCTGTGAAGTCCTATTCACTTACGGGCACATGACCCAAAACCCAGTTTTGGTCATGTCCCGAGACAACTCCCTTTTGGCCATTCTCCATAAATGTGTCAATGAGTTTCATCCTCCGGTGTGACCCTTAGGTTTATGCATGTCAATAGATCAACGTAAAATCCCATTTTACTTGATCCTATTTAAGTGGCAACTAACGAGACTTTAGTATTGCCTGACACTACATAACGAATCGACCCTGTCCATTCTAACCTTTCCGTCGTCCCTGTCATTATCCTTTTATCTCCGATATCCTGATTGAGATAAGGCATAGAGCCGTCATCCTTATTATTCTCAATCACCGTTCCTTGATATGTGAGATGACTGAAGATATGATACCCAGTATCATGTGCATGGCCATGCTATTCTTCCAGTCACTCTCGATCAAGTGGCCGAGAACCGATATCTTTCCCATACCTTAGTATGAGGGATAAATCCCTTAGCCGTCTTTCGTGTCACTCATGTAGCCCGTCCCCAAGCCAATCCTGGCCGTTATGGAAGCCCTGTTACGGACAACGTTAGGCTCAGGTCAAACTCAGTTGTTGACTACATAGCGATCACAAAGACTCCTTGGTCTAAGGATACATGACAAGCTACAACACTGAATATGTTCATGACTTAATCTATGGCACATATTCAGGGCGGGTCGTCCAATATCATGTCCCACATGATATCTATGATCAGACTCCGGAATCCCATTCCAATGACTAACAGAACGTAAGCCATAAAGAGCCATCTTTCATACTAGTCGCTTGTAGTGAAGCTTTGTTGACTAGGGACCCATCGAGTGTGATCTATCTCGATCTATGGTTCTATTCGCATGGTGGGCATAGATCAGAGCACACATCGATATATTACCCCAACACATAAGTAATATAAAGCCGCTTTAATTTTATTGCTAACGATGATATATACATTTGGACATTTAGGATTGAACTACGGGCACTAAGACTAACAATCTCCCACTTGCCCTAGTTCCAATCTAAACTCCAATATGTCCCCATCGACTTTACATGTCTAACATGTTCAGGCAGTGACACTGCCTTAGTCAAAGGGTTGGCTATGTTATCATCTGTTGCAATATCGGTTATCTTCACTTCACCTCAGTTCAGTATTTATCTGATGAGGTGGATACGCCGCAGTACATGTTTGGATTTGTTATGCGATCTAGGCTTTTAGCTTGCGCAATGGCCCTTGTGTTGTCGCAAAATGGATTCACCGGACTGGATGGGTTTTTAATTACACCCAGCCCTGCCATGAATTTCCAAATCCACATAGCCTCCTTAGCTGCCTCTGCAGCATCCATGTACTTGGCCTCTGTCGTAGATTCGGCAATGGTATCTTGCTTTACGCTTTCCCAGCTAAAGCTCTGCCATTCAGCGTAAACACATATCCTGATTGACTTCTAAAGTCATCTGGATTTGTCTTGGAAAACTAGCGTCTACTCATCCTTCGACGACTAGTTCAGCATCATCTTTCCCCCGGGTTAGAATGATGTCTACTGGTACAACATAAGGCTTACGAGACGTCTGGTCTCATACATGTCATGGCATATATGATCGATCCTGCCCCCAGGCGCATAGGATTTTCATCATCCTTTTCAGCTCATCAGGTGTCTTAGGACACTAAGTCTTGCTGAGATGAATGCCATGACTAGTGGGTAAGAGTTCTTTCTTTGAATCGAGCATTAAGAACCTACTCAATGCCTTGTTCACATAGGTTCCCTGACTTAAATCCAAGACCCTCTTGGTGCGATCTCTACATATCTTAATCCCTAAGATATAAGAAGCATCGCCTAAGTCATTTATTGAAAAACACTTCCTCAACCAAGCTTTAGTCTCGTGCAAGGTTGGGATGTCGTTTTCAATGAGAACCAGAAAGGTAATCTTGCTCCCACTAGCCTTCTTATAAACGCAAGATTAATCCTCGTTCTTGATTAAGCCAAATCCAATTACAGCTTCATCAAAACGAAGGATCCAACTCCGAGAAGTTCGTTTCAATCCATAAATGGATTTCAACAACTTATAAATCTTTCCTTTATTCTTCGGATCGTCAAAACCTTTGGGCCGAGACATACAAACGTACTCAGTCAAATTTCCATTTAGGAAAGCGGTTTTGACATCCACTTGCCATATCTCGTAATTATAATACGCAGTTATGTCAAGAAGAATTTGGATCGATTTTGACCATAGCCACTAAGGAGAAGGTTTCCTCATAGTCAATCCATGCCTATAACCTTTCTCCACCAGTTGAGCTTTGTAGGTCAGAGGGTTGCCGTCCATGTCCATCTTCACCTTGAAGATCCATTTGCATCCGATGGTCCTCACACCATTGATGGGATCAACCGGTTCCCAGACTCGGTTGTCCGACATAGATTGCATTTCCTCCCTCATGGCTCCCAGCCATAACTCGGAGTTGGGCCCATCCACGACTTCCTGAAAGGTGGCTGGATCATCGTGATCCACCATGACTTCATTGTCACCTCCGGATACCATATCTTGGAGGTGGAAGATTGATCCTTTCAAATCGTCTTGGACCTTCCGGAATTGTAACAGGAATTGGTTCTTACTCTACGACAATCTCTGACTCCTTTCTACTGGGTTGTCAATTGGTTTAGACAGATCTGTACCATCCTGAATTTCTTCGAGATGCACAGTCCTTCCAATGACGTCTTTGGAAACAAAACTTCTTTTCCATAAAGACCCCACCCCAAGCGACGAACACCATGTTCTCACTGGGATTGTAGAAATAGTATCCCCTTGTTTCTTTGGGACACCACACGAAGGTGCATATCTCAGATCTTGGTTCGAGCTTAGTCGAAACCAAATGTTTCACATAAGCCTCGTAACCACAAATCTTTAGGAAGGACAAAGCGGGCATCATCCCGTACCATTTTTTAAAATGGTGTCCCTTCCACACCATTCGTCGAAGCCCGATTCACTATGAATGCGGTCGTCTCTAGAGCAAAACCCCTAAAAGAGATTGGGAGATCAGTCCAACTAATCATGGAACAGACCATTGTCTAACAATGTCCGATTTCTCCGTTTGGCTACACCTTTCAACTATAGTGACCTAGGAGGAGTCCATTCCAAAAGGATCCCATTCTCTTTTAGATGATCTAATAACTCTGTGGTCAAGTATTTTCCACCTCGATCCAATCGAAGTGCCTTAATACCTTTGTCGAGCTGGTTTTCTACTATAGTCTTAAACTCTTTGAATTTATCAAAAGCTTCAGACTTATGTCTCACCGAATAGACATAACCATATTTACTGTAATCATCAGTAAATGTGATAAAGTAGCTAAAACCCCTCCTGGCAGGTGAACTTATTGGTCTACACACATTCGAGTGTATCAGCTCCAATAATTCACCCGCCCTTTCATCGCGATCGATAAAGGGCACTTTAGTCATTTTTCCCATCAAACAAACCTTGCACCTATCGATCGAATGGAATTCGAATGAACCTGAAAGCCCGCACTTCTGAAGTGCTGATAGGCGCTTCTTATTTATGCGACCCAAATGACAGTGCCATAACAGAGTTAGGTTTAAATCGTTGGATTTAGACCTCTTGGTATTAACGGAATATATAGAACTTGAGGCATTGTTACCCATATCTAATATGTACAATCCTCCAACCATGTCAGTACTGGTATAAAACATATCATTGCATAGAACATTGAAAACTCCATTTCCAATATTAACATTATATCCTTCCTTGTTAAACACGGATACAGATATAATATTCCTACTAAAAGTAGGTATGCAATATACATTATACAATACTAAGACAAGGCCTCTTGGCAAAGCAAGACTCATGGATCCTACAGCAGTTGCCACAACTCTGAGGTCCACTTCGTGCTTTCCAGACCTCTCCTACTTTCAGCCACCATATATAAGTGCATGTGTGAGATTCAGTCCTGGTATCTAATACCCATGAATCTTTGGAAGTAGAGAGATGTAGCTCTATAGAGTTAATACCGGATGAAGGCACGGTCCCACCGCCCTTCCTTAGATCATCCAGGTTTCCTGATGAAGGCGCAGTCCTACTGCCCTTCTTCAGATCATCCACGCTATTTGATGAAGGCGCAGTCCCACTGCCCTTCTTCAGATCAGCCGTGAACTTCCTGTAATCCCGGTTCCAATGACCAGGCTGTTGGCAGTAGAAGCAGACATTCTCATGTGTCTCATCTTTCCTGCCAAGTGCGCATGGGCCCCGCCCTTGCCACTTCCAATTCCCTTGTTGACCATCAGAATATCCTTGGATCCCAGATCCCTGATATATTCTTCTCAGCAATTAATGACACTTCATGTAACTCTGATATGGTCTTAGAGACAGCCTTGTCATGGACATATTCTTTGCGTTCAGACCTGAGGACTATCCTCAAAATTCTGTACCAGTCCAAATAGTTTGTCCCATTTAGCTTGACCCTGTCAAGAATGGTTTTTAATGACAAACTATTAATGTTCGCTGAACTTGCCATTTGATCTACAACAGATAAAATTCAATCAGTAAACTGAATAAATTTTATGAAGATCAAGCTTAGACACCAACAATCGATTCTAAACCTTTAGAATCTGAAACCAAGATCCTTGATTCACTCGATTAAGCTGAACTAATGCTCACCACTTAATAGAGCTATGTAGGTAGGACTCCATCCAATCACATCCAATGTGACTCTTGGCTAGGGTATGTACATATGTACACGACTTACCCTATCTGTTACCCTAGCTCAACCTCAGGCTGAGAATCGTAGTCGGGTCCACCAATTTTCAACTATGGCCCGTCACTATGTAGGTGCTCCGCTAATGCGCACGACACCCACATATGTCGTCCAAACCTACTACCCCGCTTCCCCATGGATGCTCCGCTAATGCGCACGACACCCATAGGACGGGGAGGTAGTAAGGTGTTGATGATTGGGAGGTATCGGACATGACCCGCTTTTACTTGTCCAGTTGTGTTCAAAACTTTGGCACATCCTAGATGCGATGAGCACATCAACTACATTCCAAATGCAATGATGCCTCAAATTACATCCAATGTAATTCTTCCTTTGAACCCGTCAACTACATCCAATGCAATGACGGTTCTAAGGGTTCACACACAAGGATTAAAATTCCAATTTTATCTTTGCATGTGAGGTGATATGCTCGGTAAATAAAGTTAAGCATGCAATTCTAAAACACATAGAATTAATCATGCATAAACTAAACCAAGCATAAGGCGATAAATATGCACATAATAGCCCCCTAAACTAACTCCCACTAGCTTCTTGAGCTCCATCGACTCCAAGCCGATGCCAACACCCGAAAAGCCACCAAATGACCTTTTCGCCCTTTCTTCATCTTGAGTAAAATATTACAATTTAATACACGACTCGCAGGTCGGGAATAAATAAATATTACAAACAAGTGGTTCGACGACCACACCTTGAAAGAATAATTACACGCTAACACTAACGGCTCGCAGACCGTGAAAAGCGATAAATAATTAAATTGAGCTCGGGGCTATTATGTACACCATGCCAACATCACATCACACATCGTGTTATCAAACAAGCATGTTATCAAACATCATGTGATTTTCCGGTTTTAATTAATAGCCAAGTTTCGAAAAAAAAAAATTTTGATGCTCGGTTTATCGAAACCGTTCAAAAATGAAACTTTTGAACATTTGATCTTCGAGTTCGTCATGACGGTTCCAAACTCGTCATAACTAACAAAACGGTTTAGCCTTGGCATATCAACCATCCAATGGTCATGCTTGGCCTAGCTCCGTCCAACGGATCCCCGTTCGGTCTCGGTTTCGGCTCCCCGAGAGTCCCGCTCCCGAGACCCGAAAAATCAAACTTTTTTCAAAATTTCCAGATTTGAAATAATTTTCAAAATTCATTTTACATGCATTAAATCCATAAACAATAATTTAACACATGTTATCAAACAATTTAGCAAAATAACATGCCAAAAACGAAACTTTCAAGCAAAACCAAAACTTTGAACACCGTCTTGTGAATCCCGAAGGTAGCACGGCTCTGATACCACTGTTGGGTCTCGAGGTAGGGTTGGAGATGAACCAACTCGCAGCGGAAAATCAATGAAAACCAAGAGACGATTAAAACCATGAAACAACTAACAAAGAATGGATTCACAAGAGAAAAATTCAGCACTAGTTCTTACCAAAACAAGAACACCGGTTAACGAATGATTGGCTTGAGTCTCCAAGACGCCTACGTATCCACATGGGAATCAAAGCCACGTAGTTCTTCTCTTTGAGGACTCAAGAACACAAACATGGAGGTGGAAACTAGCCAAACCCGAAATGGCCATGGAAGAGGGAGAGAAAATGTGTTTCCTATTCTTGTCTTGTGTTTGTTATGTTGAAAAAAGATGACTTAAACATAACAAAACCCATACTTGTCCAACTAAAGGCATGGGACAAGTATGGTGTCAAGTAAGGTGTAAATAGGACAAAGTATGGCAAGACAAGATTGGGTTAGGTGGTGAATCACCAACACCTTAATCCTTGTCTTGCTTACTTAGTACTAATTAATCAAGACTTGATTAATTAGTTCTATGGGCCTTGGTTGCATGGGCCTTTCATGGGCCTCTTGGAACATGGCACGTGGCCATTTCCAACGAGGTCCCGTGATTCGCTCATCGCCTCCATGCCTTCCATACCGGAAATGTCCAACATTATCCGACGCGATCAATCCCAAGACTCCAAGCCTTGCCTCGATCTGTGAAGTCCTATTCACTTACGGGCACATGACCCAAAACCCAGTTTTGGTCATGTCCCGAGACAACTCCCTTTTGGCCATTCTCCATAAATGTGTCAATGAGTTTCATCCTCCGGTGTGACCCTTAGGTTTATGCATGTCAATAGATCAACGTAAAATCCCATTTTACTTGATCCTATTTAAGTGGCAACTAACGAGACTTTAGTATTGCCTGACACTACATAACGAATCGACCCTGTCCATTCTAACCTTTCCGTCGTCCCTGTCATTATCCTTTTATCTCCGATATCCTGATTGAGATAAGGCATAGAGCCGTCATCCTTATTATTCTCAATCACCGTTCCTTGATATGTGAGATGACTGAAGATATGATACCCAGTATCATGTGCATGGCCATGCTATTCTTCCAGTCACTCTCGATCAAGTGGCCGAGAACCGATATCTTTCCCATACCTTAGTATGAGGGATAAATCCCTTAGCCGTCTTTCGTGTCACTCATGTAGCCCGTCCCCAAGCCAATCCTGGCCGTTATGGAAGCCCTGTTACGGACAACGTTAGGCTCAGGTCAAACTCAGTTGTTGACTACATAGCGATCACAAAGACTCCTTGGTCTAAGGATACATGACAAGCTACAACACTGAATATGTTCATGACTTAATCTATGGCACATATTCAGGGCGGGTCGTCCAATATCATGTCCCACATGATATCTATGATCAGACTCCGGAATCCCATTCCAATGACTAACAGAACGTAAGCCATAAAGAGCCATCTTTCATACTAGTCGCTTGTAGTGAAGCTTTGTTGACTAGGGACCCATCGAGTGTGATCTATCTCGATCTATGGTTCTATTCGCATGGTGGGCATAGATCAGAGCACACATCGATATATTACCCCAACACATAAGTAATATAAAGCCGCTTTAATTTTATTGCTAACGATGATATATACATTTGGACATTTAGGATTGAACTACGGGCACTAAGACTAACATTTCCTACAGGTACTGGTCGCGAGACGGACTAGGGGAGCTCTCGAAGCTTGAAAAGCTGGGAGCGGGAGTCCGAGTTTCCTTTTGAGTTTAGCGAGGTACGTCTTGTCTTTTGTCCGCTTGTTTGGACGTGCTTTTGAGTTGTAAACTATTACTTTGATTAACTAAATGGTGATTTTAAGCGATTTATTCAAAAGGTTTGAAAATGATTTTATTGTTTTAAACGTTCGCGTTCCAGGTTCGGTTCTACTGAATTTGGGGCGTGACATCTTGGTATCAGAGCTCGAGGTTTCACACCTCGGACTGTAAGTCAATTAGGTGGGAGAGTCGAGTCAGTAAAAGTCCCGTCGTGCGTTGGGTACGCAAGTCGGAAATCGTGTGTGGACCCGTAGTGTCTTGAGTCTTGGTTGTTGTTGTGTGTATGTGCAGTACGGTTATTACTGGCATACTGATTGTTTGTTGCTGCGTGAAACGTTTTTAAGCTGTCGCGACTCGACTCAGGGGCGACCCTTTAGTCGAGCGTGACGGTGCTGATATCAAGTGGGTACAATGTAGTTCGGCGACTCCTGGACCGGGTTGTAACTACCTGATGTCAACAAATGAGGTTTTATAACGAAGTGGAGAAAGTTTTAAAATTTGTTGGCCCAATGGGCATGCTTTGATTTTGGTTGGCCCGGTGGGTGTGTTTTGAAAGTTGTTGGCCCGGTGGGCGTGTTTTTGATTTGGTTGGCCTTGTCGGCTTATGATTGAGGTTGGGTGACTTGTGTTTGGTCTTTGAATTGTTGTACTAGTGTTTTTAAATTGGTGGTCAAGCGTGTGTGTCGGTTAAGGCTATTTTTAGGGTTAAAATGGGGTAAGGTTCGAGTTTGAAACGAGTTTGGGAATTAGGCCCGCGCAAGCGTCACGGACCCTGTCACGGATCCGTGCCGAAGCAGCGCGTTTTTGGCGAGTTTTGGGCCTTCGTCACGGCTCCGTGACCCCAACCGTGACGGGGTCTGTCACGGATCCGTGATTCCTGTCTCGTTCCACCGTCTTGATTGTGCAGTTTGAGTGTTGGTTTTGCGTGGCTGTGTCCACAGTTGTGTTGGTTGTAGAGGTCGTAGGTTCGGTGTTAAAAGGTGAGGTCTTGGGTTCGAGACTCATCAATAACCTACGGTAGGGTTACAGCGCCTCGGTGTGAGAGTCTCACCATACGGAGAGGGATTAGGGTTGATGCGTTGCGGCGCCATACGAACTAGGTTTCCCCTATCTGAACGTGTGTTCGAGGTTTCCCTCACGTGAACAGGTGGTTTGAGGTTTCCTTCACGTGAGTGGGTTATTTGAGGTTTCTCTACGTGATCGGGTAATTGGGGTATTGAGGTTGTGAGCAATAGTGATTTGCTGAATTGAGAATATGATCCCCGTTTGTGGTTTCTCTACGTGATCGGGTAATTGGCGTATTAAGGTTGTGAGCAATAGTGATTTGCTGAATTGAGAATATAATCCCCGTTTCGAGGTTTCCCTTACGTGGAGAGTATTTGAGGTATTGATAGCTTGAGCAGTGTGACATTTTGGTATCAGGTTTTGAGGTAGGGGTTTGCCCTGGTTAGATCGGTAAGTCGTTAGTGCTTTACTACTATGCCATAATCGAACGGGTGTCCGTGGAGGTGAGCAGAACGCTCATCCCCTTTACTACTTTTCCCGCAGGGGATGAGTAGCGAATACTGGTTTGGTTGCGGGAAGTTATAAGTAAATACATAGAGGATCGTGTGAGTGTTGTGCTATACCTTGTCGGTGTGACTAATGGAGTAGTTGTCCGGTCTCTGTTATGGGCGTCAGTTTTATTGGATACCGGGGTGTCACACTCGTTTGCTTCGTCGAGTGGTGATGAGATGTTGGGGCTGAGTTTAGAGTCGTTGAGTCCACCCCTGCATCTGGATACGCCGGTTGGGGGTGATGTGGTGTTGACTAGGGTCTGTCGTGCCTGCGGAGTTAGAGAAGCGACCGATACAGGAGGTTCGAGAGAGGACTCAAGAGACCTGATGCTGGACCGAGTCCTCACCCCGAGGACTCGGGTATGTTCGGAGTTGGTAGGCACGACGACGGTAGAGGAGCGAGGTCTTAGAGAGACCGCGAGGTTCCGTGAGGTTCGGCAACGACTGAGCTTGTGCGTGTATCCGTGGGAAGGATACTTACGAAATGACAGCCTTTGACGTGATCCTGAGAATGGATTGGCCGGCAAAGTGCCGAGCCAATATCGACTGTTACTGACGACGAGTGACGGTGTCAACAGGCAACACGAAAGGTTCGTGTGTTCTGGGCAGTAGGAGCGGAGTCTCCTGTCGGCTTGTCCGCAGTAAAGGAAGTATCGGCCGTGCAGAGCCGAGAGTTACCACGAGTGGCGTGCGAGTTCCCCGAGGTCTTCCCTGAGGAGTTGAGCGGGTTGACACCAGTTCATGAGGTGGAGTTCGGGATTGACCTGGTGCCGAGAACGGCAGCGATATCGATGGCGCCTTACAGGTACGCGGCAGCCGAGTTGACCGAGCTGAAGAGTCAGCTCGAGGAACTTCGGGAGAAGGGGTTTATCCGGCCGAACACATCGCCGTGGGGAGCGCCAGCACTCTTCGTGAAGAAGAAGAGTGGAGAGCTTCGGATGTGCATCGACTACCGGAAGCTAAACCGGGTTACGGTGAAGAACCGATACCCGATGCCGAGGATTGACGACTTGTTCGACCAGTTGAGAGGGTCGACATGCTTCTCGAAGATCGATCTGCGATATGGATATTACCAGTTGCGAGTCCGAGAGGGGGGCGTCGCAAAGACTGCATTCCGGACACGCTATGGGCATTACGAGTTCTTGGTGATTCCTTTTGGACTGACGAACGCACCTGCAGCGTTCATGGATCTGATGAACATTATATTCCGGCCGTTCTTAGATCAATTTGTGGTGGTGTTTGTGGACGATATCTTGATCTTCTCGCAGAACAAGGCGGCGCATGAGGAACATCTGAGGGGTTTTTTGACCCTGTTGCGCACACATCAATTATACGCCAACCTGGAGAAGTGAAAGTTTTGGCTCACTGAGGTGGGATTCCTCGGTCATGTTGTGTCCCGTGACGGTATTTTGGTCGATCCGGCGAAGATCGACGTGGTTTTGAAGTCGGCGCAGCCCACGAGCGTCTTCGAGATCCGCAGCTTCTTGGGGCAGGCAGGATATTATCGACGGGTGGTCCAAGACTTTGCGCATCTAGCCGCGCCTATGACTCTATTGACACGCAAGGGAGTCGGGTTTGTGTGGATAGAGGATTGTGAACGTGCGTTCACGGAGCTGAAGGCTCGTCTGACTACCGCTCCAGTATTGATAGTGCCAGAGCGCGGGGTCGGGTATGAGGTCTATTGTGACGCGTCCGGGGAAGGACTGGGCTGTGTACTGATGCAGTTGGGTAGAGTTGTTGCTTATGGCTCCAGCCGGTGGAAGACGCACGAGCGCAACTCTCCTACCCATGACCCAGAACTAGTAGCAGCAGTGTTCGCGCTAAAAGGCTGGGGGTATTATCTGTATGGCAAGAGATTTCAGGTGTTCTCGGGTCACAAGAGCCTTAAGTACATCCTTTCCCAACGAGACCTGAACATGCGCCAGCGGCGATGGATGGAGCTACTTGAGGAGTACGACTTGAGCTACTCTACCATACGGGTAACGCGAATGTGGTCGCCGACACCCTGAGTAGAAAGTCGGTTCTGGGCCTTGCTAAAATATCAGTCCGAGAATGGGACATGATGGGGGAACTGGGCACGTTCGGGCTTGAACTAGAGGAGGTTACCGGTGGCGTGGCCAATTGCTTATTGGTGGCCCAGCCCTCACTGCTTGGCCGGGAGATAGAGGCACAGTCGGTGGATGTCGAGACGACAGATATCCGGGAGAGGGTTGCCGGCGGTGTTGACGCCGAGGGCTGGGATCATGGTGCTAATTGGGAGTTACGGTATCGCAGAGGTTTGTTCGTACTGAGTAACGATGGAGGCGACGAGCTGCGAGAGTCGCACTATTCGCGTCTGACAGTGCACGTGGGTAGCACTAAGAGGAGCGCGACATCAGGCGACATATCTAGTGGAGCGGGATGCGGAGAGCGGTTGTAGAGTTGGTATCGCGGTGCCTCACTTGTCAGCAGGTGAGAGCCGAGCATCAGCGTCCCGCTGGGTTATTGCAGCCACTGGCTGTTGCACAGTGGAAATGAGGGCACGTCACGATGGATTTCGTGAGCAGTTAGCTGAGTTCGCCTACAACAACAACTTTCAAGCCAGTATCATGATGGCACCGTTCGGAGCGTTGTATGGTAGGCCGTGTCGGTCGCCCGTGTGCGGGGCGGAAGTGAGGAATGACGGGTTACTGGTCTAGAACTGGACCGAGAGACAGCTGAGTCGTTCGTGCCGAAGCGTGAGCGGTTGAAGACCGCGTAGAGTCGGCAGGTGAGTCCGAAAGGTGGACTGGTGCGTTTCAACCGCGGCGGAGGCAGGTTAGCCCCGCGGTGTATCGAGCCTTTCGAGGTCTTGAGCGGAGTGGGAGCAGTTTCATACCGACTTGCAGTGCCACCGCAGCTTGGGAATATCCACGTTTCCCAGTTGCGTAAGTATATGCGGACCCCTCGCACGTCATTGAGTGCGCAGATGTCGAGGTAACGGGTGATTTCTTGTATGAGGAGAAACCGATTTGGGAAATGAATCCACGAGAGCAGGTCCTGCGCGGAAAGGTTATCCGCTTTGAACGGGTGCGGTGTCGGCACCACGAGGCTGAGTCGACTCGGGAAGGCGAGGACGAGGTTCGCGCCAAGTACCCCGATTTGTTCGACTCCCGAGGTACGTCTGTTTTAAATTTCGCGGACGAAATTCCTTTAAGGGGGGTAGATTGTAATAACTACTCCCGGTCAACGCCAGTCAAATCGACGAAAAACAGGAAAATTTAAATTTTTTGTACAGACACTTAAATGAACCTAAATTTGACCCCGAGGGTCATACCGGACTTAAGTTGACCCCGATATCGACCAAAGTGAGTTCTGGGGGACACAGGGCAACTTTCTGACCAAGTTGGGAAAAGGTTGACTTTTTGTTGGAAAAGTCAACCCAGCGACGTTTGGGTCCATTCGAGGCTCGTTTTGGATCCAAAAAGCTTGTCCGTCGTCACGGTGGTCTTAGTTGAGCCGTTTCCTTGTAGCCCGTGAAGTTTCGTAATTTCTTGGAAGAAGTGCCCGTTCGGGGCCCGAAACGGTCGAATTTCGCGAATCTGACTGAAAAAATATGTAGAAGATATTTTCCAAAAGATGTGGGACCCACTTGCCACATGTCACCAATGTGGTGGTGTTAGGTAACATTGAACAAAACAAAGAAACGGAAAGGTGATGTTAGTTTGGTAATTATGGTAAAAGTGTGATTTTGAAACAAAACAAAGGAGATGGCATTGTTAGTCTCGGCCATTTAACAGAAAAGGAGAGTTTTGTACAGAGATAAAGTGGAGAGAAGAAAGAGAAGGAGGAAAAGGAAAAAGAAAGGAGAGAGGTTAGGGTTTTTCTATTTCCCGACGATCCAATCGGTGGATCGTCTTAACGATCAAGGAATCGAGCTCCCACCGTCATTCCCTACGGTGAATACCCTTTCGATTTTCTTTTTTGTACGTTTAAAGTTTAAGGTTTGGGTTAAAACGAGTAAACTATGGGTGAGTTGAGGCGTGGGGTTCGTTGGAGACGTTTTGGAGTGAAAGATGAACGTTTTCCGGTGACCGAAGGCTCGGGGGAGCTCCGGCCACCGTGTATGGTGGCTGCCGGAGTTGGGGTGGTGGGTGGGGCCCACATGCTCGGGTATCGGGTTTTCGTGTTCGGGTGGTTTAGGATGATCCGCAAGTCGTTAATCCACACCCGGATCGAAATTTCGAATTAAATTGTGAAAGTTGTAATTGACGGGTTTAGAAACTTTAAACGCAAATTAAATTACTCGGAAGTCGGAATTTTATTTCGTCGAGTGCATAGGAACCCTTGAATTATTCTAAGACCGTAGAAACGAAAACGGGAATTTTCGGAGCCCCGGAAGGACGTTTTCCAATCCCAGGCAGATTCGTTAGGTCGGGCGAATCATGCCTTTCCGGGTCCATTATCGACAATGTCGAGTAATTGGGAAGTTTAGGAGCGATCGACATGGTCGGGGTTGCATTTGGGCGTCAAGTGTATTAAAATTCATTTTATGCCTGCGAACTTAAAAGTGTTTTAAATTGCGTTCTTATTAGATCGTGCAACCGATAGAGGAAAAGAAAAGCTAGGCGAGTGATCGTGAACACGCCGAAGCTTGGTTGGGAACTTTTTGGAAAGCGTACGAGGTAGGGAAAAGTAGCCGGATCTCGGCCCTGATTAGGGAAAGTTAACAATAGAAATGCATGTGACACCGGGGTGTCGTGGGTTAAGTAAGTTTATCGAATAATAGAAAGTCAGGCGACACCGGGTGGTGTCGTATGATACGGGAACGTATCGAACAATAGAGAGGCATGTGACACTTAGTAGTGTCGTAGGATAAGTGAGCTTATTGATATTAGAATTACTGGAGGCATTTGGTTATGCCCGGAGGTTGATTGTTTAGTTTGTGTCTTGGGTGGCCATGAGTGCCCGTGGGGTTGTTAAACCCGTATTTTACTGTTGGTGTGTCTTGGGTGGCCATGAGTGCCCGTGGGGTTATTAAACCCGTATTTTACTGTTGGTGTGTCTTGGGTGGCCATGAGCGCCAGTGGGGTTGTTGAACCCGTATTTTACTGTTGGTGTCTTGGGTGGCCATGAGTGCCCGTGGGGTTGTTGAGCCCTTGTCTTTACTTTTGGTGTGTCTTGGGTGGCCATGAGTGCCCGTGGGGTTGTTGAGCCCGTGTTTTTACTGTTGGTGTGTCTTGGGTGGCCATGAGTGCCCGTGGGGTTGTTGAGCCCGTGTCTTTACTGTTGGTGTGTCTTGGGTGTCCATGAGTGCCCGTGGGGTTGTTGAACCCGTGTTTTACCGTTGGTGTCTTGGGTGGCCATGAGTGCCCGTGGGGTTGTTGAACTCGTGTTTTACCGTTGGTGTCTTGGGTGGCCATGAGTGCCCGTGGGGTTGTTGAACCCGTGTTTTACTGTTGGTGTCTTGGGTGGCCATGAGTGCCTGTGGAGTGTTGAACCTGTGTTGTTGCTGGTTGTTGAACTTTGGTTGTGATTGTGATTGCTTGAGGTTGGGGGCCCGACAGAGATCGGGGGAAGTTGCGTGGGGGTTGGCTAGCTTTCCGATAAAGATCGGTAAAGTTGAGCCTTCTTTGGCTAGCCTTCCGACAGGGATCGGTGAGGGTGAGCATTCTTCGGCGATGGAGGGTTACTCCCCTTCCGACTAGCTATCGGAAAAGTATCTCGGTACATATCGCTAACAGGTCGACCGTTTGGCCTGACAGGGATCAGTAAAGTTGCGTGGGGCAGGCTCGAGCCCAGCCGGTTAGCAACCGGCACTGAGCAGCTTGAGTGCGATCCTTTGTGATCTTGTTTGGTGTGCGATCCTTTGTGATCTTGGGTGTTGTGTGGTTGTCTTTTGTGTCTTTGGTGGAGGTCATAACCGCTGTGTCGGGTCTACTTTGAGTGTCCGGTTGTTGAGTTGGTTGGGGAAAGTAATAGTATGTGCGTCAATCGGGTTACTTGAGTTTGGGTATAGTGGTCCCCGGTGTTTGGGTTGTTGTTGTTTCCGGCATGTTCTGCTAAGTATGCCGTAGTCAGTTTGTTATTCGTGGTGGTGAGCTAACACTCACCCCTAGTTGCTTTTCCTACAGGTACTGGTCGCGAGACGGACTAGGGGACCTCTCGAAGCTTGAAGAGCTGGGAGCGGGAGTCCGGGTTTCCTTTTGAGTTTAGCGACGTACGTCTTGTCTTTTGTCCGCTTGTTTGGACATGCTTTTGAGTTGTAAACTATTACTTTGAGTAACTAAATTGTGATTTTAAGCGATTTATTCAAAAGGTTAGAAAATGATTTTATTGTTTTAAACGTTCGCGTTCCGGGTTCGGTTCTACTGAATTTGGGGCGTGACACAGTGTTCTTGTTTTGGTAAGAACTAGTGCTGAATTTTTCTCTTGTGAATCCATTCTTTGTTAGTTGTTTCATGGTTTTAATCGTCTCTTGGTTTTCATTGATTTTCCGCTGCGAGTTGGTTCATCTCCAACCCTACCTCGAGACCCAATAGTGGTATCAGAGCCGTGCTACCTTCGAGATTCACAAGACGGTGTTCAAAGTTTCGGTTTTGCTTGAAAGTTTCGTTTTTAGCATGTTGTTTTGCTAAATTGTTTGATAACATGTTTGAAATTCTTGTTTATGGATTTAATGCATGTAAAATGAATTTTTGAAAATTATTTCAAATCTGGAAATTTTGAATTTTTTTTTTGATTTTTCGGGTCTCGGGAGCGGGACTCTGGGGGAGCCGAAACCGGGACCGAACGGGGCTCCGTTGGACGGAGCTAGGCCAAGAATGACCATTGGATGGTTGATATGCCAAGGCTAGTTATGACGAGTTTGGAACCGTCATGACGAACTCGAAGATCAAATGTTCAAAAGTTTCATTTTTGAACGGTTTCGATAAACCGAGCATCAAAAAATTTTGAAATTTGGTTATTAAATAAAACCAAAAAATCACATGATGTTTGATAACATGATTGTTTGATAACACGATGTGTGATGTGATGTTGGCATGGTGCACATTATAGCCCCGAGCTCGTTTTAATTATTTATCGCTTTTCACGGCCTGCGAGCCGTTAAAGTTAGCGTGTAATTATTCTTTCAAGGTGTGGTCGTCGAACCACTTGTTTGTAATATTTATTTATTCCCGACCTACGATTCGTGTATTAAATTGTAATATTTTTCTCAAGACGAAGAAAGGGCGAAAAGGTCATTTGGTGGCTTTTCGGGTGTTGGCATCGACTTGGAGTCGGTGGAGCTCAAGAAGCTAGTGGGAGTTAGTTTAGGGGGCTATTATGTGCACATTTATCACCTCACATGCAAATATAAAATTAGAATTTCAATCCTTGTTTGTGAGCCCTTAGAACCGTCATTACATTAGATGTAGTTGACGGGTTCGAAGGAAGAATTACATTGGATGTAATTGGATGCATCATTACATTTGGAATGTAGTTGATGTGCTCATCGCATCTAGGATGTGCCAAAAGTTTTAAACACAACCGGACAAGTAAAAACGGGTCATGTCCGATACCTCCCAATTCTCAACACCTTACTACCTCCCCGTCGTATGGGTGTCGTGCGCCTTAGCGGAGCATCCATGGGGAAGCGGGGTAGTAGGTTTGGACGACATATGTGGGTGTCGTGCGCCTTAGCTGAGCACCTACATAGTGGCGGGTCATACTTGAAAATTGGTGGACCCGACTACGATTCTCGGCTAGGGTTGAGCTAGGGTATCAGATAGGGTAAGTCGTGTACTTAAGTACATACCCTAGCCAAGGGTCACATTGGATGTGATTGGACGGGGTCCTACCTACATAGCTCGATTGAGTGGTGAGCCTTCGTTCAGCTTGATCGAGCGAATCAAGGATCTTGGTTTTAGATTCTAAAGGTATAGAATCAAATGTTGGTGTTAAAGCTTGATCTTCATAAAATTTATTCAGTTTACTGATTAAATTTTATCTGTTGTAGATCCAATGGCAAATTTAGCGAACATTAATAGTTTGTCATTAAAACCCATTCTTGACAGGGTCAAGCTAAATGGGACAAACTATTTGGACTGGTACAGAATTTTGAGCATAGTCCTCAAGTCTGAACGCAAAGAATATGTCCTTGACAAGGCTGTCTCTAAGACCATATCAGAGTTACATAAAGTGTCATTAACTGCTGAGAAGAATATATCAAGCATCTGGGATCCAAGGATATTCTGATGGTCAACAAGGGAATTGGAAGTGGCAAGGGCGGGGCCCATACGCACTTGGCAGGAAGATGAGACACCTGAGAATGTCTGCTTCTACTGCCAACAACCTGGTCATTGGAACCGGGATTACAGGAAGTTCACGGCTGATCTGAAGAAGGGCAGTGGGACTGCGCCTTCATCAAATAGCCTGGATGATCTGAAGAAGGGCAGTAAGACTGCGCCTTCATCAGGAAAGCTGGATGATCTAAGGAAGGGTGGTGGGACCGTGCCTTCATCCGGTATTAACTCTATAGAGCTACATCTCTCTACTTCCAAAGATTAATGGGTATTAGATACTAGGACTGAATCTCACACATGCACTAATATATGGTGGCTGAGAGTAGGAGAGGTTTGGAAAGCACGAAGTGGACCTTAGAGTTGTGGCAACTGTTGTAGGATCCATGAGTCTTGCTTTGCCAAGTCGCCTTGTCTTAGTATTGTATAATGTATATTGCATACCTACTTTTAGTAGGAATATTATATCTATATCCGTGTTTGACAAGAAAGGATATAATGTTAATATTGGAAATGGAGTTTTCAATGTTCTATGCAATGATATGTTTTATACAAGTACTGACTTGGTTGGAGGATTGTACATATTAGATATGGGTAACAATGCCTCAAGTTCTATATATTACGTTAATACCAAGAGGTCTAAATCCAACGATTTAAACCTAACTCTGTTATGGCACTGTCATTTGGGCCGCATAAACAAAAAGTGCCTATCAGCACTTCAGAAGTGCGGGCTTTCAGGTTCATTCGAATTCCATTCGATCGATAGGTGCAAGGTTTGTTTGATGGGCAAAATGACTAAAGTGCCCTTTATCGATCGCGATGAAAGGGCGGGTGAATTATTGGGGCTGATACACTCGAATGTGTATAGACCAATAAGTTCACTTCCCAGGAGGGGTTTTAGCTACTTTATAACATTTACTGATGATTACAGTAAATATGGTTATGTCTATTCAGTGAAACATAAGTCTGAAGCTTTTGATAAATTCAAAGAGTTTAAGACTAAAGTAGAAAACCAGCTCGACAAAGGTATTAAGGCACTTCGATTGGATCGAGGTGGAAAATACTTGACCACAGAGTTATTAGATCATCTAAAAGAGAATGAGATCCTTTTGGAATGGACTCCTCCTCGGACACTATAGTTGAAAGGTGTAGCCAAACGGAGAAATCGGACATTGTTAGACAATGGTCCATTCCATGATTAGTTGGACTGATCTCCCAATCTCTTTCTGGGGTTATGCTCTAGAGATGACCGCATTCATAGTGAATCGGGCTTCGACGAAGGGTGTGGAAGGGACACCATTTTAAAAATGGTACGGGATGATGCCCGCTTTGTCCTTCCTAAAGATTTGTGGTTGCGAGGCTTATGTGAAACATTTGGTTTCGACTAAGCTCGAACCAAGATCTGAGATATGCACCTTCGTTTGGTATCCCAAAGCAACAAGGGGATACTACTTCTACAATCCCAGTGAGGACATGGTATTCGTCGCTTGGGGTGGGGTCTTTATGGAAAAGGAGTTTTGTTTCCAAAGACGTCATTGGGAGGACTGTGCATCTCGAAGAAATTCAGGATGGTACTGATCTGTCTAAACCAATTGACAACCCAGTAGAAAGGAGCCAGAGATTGTCGTAGAGTAAGAACCAATTCCTGTTACAATACCGGAAGGTCCAAAGGCGATTTGAAAGGATCAATCTTCCACCTCCAAGAAATGGTATCTGGAGGTGACAATGAAGTCATGGTGGATCACGATGATCTAGCCACCTTTCAGGAAGTCATGGATGGGCCCGACTCCGAGTTATGGCTGGGAGCCATGAGGGAGGAAATGCAATCCATGTCGGACAACCGAGTCTGGGAACCGGTTGATCCCATCAATGGTGTGAGGACCATCGGATGCAAATGGATCTTCAAGGTGAAGATGGACATGGACGGCAACCCTTTGACCTATAAAGCTCAACTGGTGGCGAAAGGTTATAGGAAGATCCAATGGATTGACTATGAGGAAACCTTCTCCCTAGTGGCTATGGTAAAAATCGATACAAATTCTTCTTGACATAACTGCGTATCATAATTACGAGATATGGCAAGTGGATGTCAAAAACGCTTTCCTAAATGGAAATTTGACTGAGTACATTTGTATGTCTCGGCCCAAAGGTTTTGACGATCCGAAGAATAAGGGAAATATTTATAAGTTGTTGAAATCCATTTATGGATTGAAACGAACTTCTCGGAGTTGGATCCTTCGTTTTAATGAAGCTGTAATTGGATTTGGCTTAATCAAGAACAAGGATGAATCTTGCGTTTATAAGAAGGCTAGTGGGAGGAAGATTACCTTTCTAGTTCTCATTGAAAACGACATCCCAACCTTGCACGAGACTAAAGCTTGGTTAAGGAAGTGTTTTTCAATAAAGCACTTAGGCGATGCTTCTTATATCTTAAGGATTAAGATATGTAGAGATCTCACCAAGAGGGTCTTGGATTTAAGTCAGGGAACCTATGTGAACAAGGCATTGCGTAGGTTCTTAATGCTCGATTCAAAGAAAGGACTCTTGATCAAGTCATGAACATATTCAGTGTCGTAGCTTGTCATGTATCCTTAGACCAAGGAGTCTTTGTGATCGCTATGTAGTTAACAACTGTGTTTGACCTGAGCCTAACGTTGTCCGTAACAGGGCTTCCATAACGGCCAGGATTGGCTTGGGGACATGCTAGATGAGTGACACGAAAGACGGCTAAGGGATTTATCCTTCATACTGAGGTATGGGAAAGATACCGGTTCTCGGCCGCTTGATCGAGAGTGACTGAAAGAATAGCATTGCCATGCACATGATACTGGGTATCATATATTCAGTCATCTCACATATCAAGGAACAGTGATTGAGAATAATAAGGATGATGGCTCTATGCCTTATCTCAATCAGGATTCAGAGATAAAAGGATAATGACAGGGACGACGTAAAGGTTAGAATCGACATGGTCGATTCGTTATGCAGTGTCAGGAAATACTAAAGTCTCGTTAGTTTCCACTTAAATAGGATCAAGTAAAATGGGATTTTACGTTGATCTATTGACATGCATAAACCTAAGGGTCACACCGAAGGATGAAACTCATTGACACATTTATGGAGAATGGCCAAAAGGGAGTTGTTTCGGGACATGGCCAAAACTGGGTTTTGGGTCATGTGCCCATAAGTGAATAGGACTTTATGGATCGAGGCAAGGCTTGGAGTCTTGGGATTGATCGCGTCGGATAATGTTGGACATTTCCGGTATGGAAGGCTTGGAGGCGATGAGCGAATCACGGGACCTCGTTGGAAATGGCCACGGGCCATGCTCCAAGAGGCCCATGAAAGGGTCATGCAACCAATGCCCATGGAACTAATTAATCAAGTCTTGATTAATTAATACTAAGTAAGCAAGACAAGGATAAAGGTGTTGGTGATTCACCACCTAACCCAATCTTGTCTTGCCATACTTTGTCCTATTTACACCTTACTTGTCACCATGCTTGTCCCATGCCTTTAGTTGGACAAGTATGGGGTTTGTTATGTTTAAGTCATCTTTTTTCAACATAACAGACACAAGACAAAAATGGGAATCAACTTTTTTCTCTCCCTCCTCCTACCATTTCGGGTTTGGCTAGTTTCCACCTCCATTTTTGTGTTCTTGAGTCCTCAAAGAGAAGAACTACGTGGCTTTGATACCCATGTGGATACGTAGGCATCTTGGAGACTCAAGCCAATCATTCGTTACCCGGTGTTCTTGTTTTGGTAAGAACTAGTGCTGAATTTTTCTCTTGTGAATCCATTCTTTGTTAGTTGTTTCATGGTTTTAATCGTCTCTTGGTTTTCATTGATTTTCCGCTGCGAGTTGGTTCATCTCCAACCCTACCTCGAGACCCAACAACTAGGAGGTGGTTCCTTATTCTGATTGTGTGAAGTACGATGAATCCATTAAACTTTCCTCGTCTTGGCTTGTTTGATACTTCTATGTCGTAATTGCAAACCAAGGAGTATGCTAGGAAAAGGAGGAGACTGAGAGTCAAGAAGCAGTTGACTCATAGAGGTCGGGATCACTACTGCAGAAAACCACTTGGCTGACTGATAAAATGGATCTGTCACTAAAGTTTTAGCAGTTTACCCACGGATACAGACATCCGTCAGCCAAGTGACAAAACTTTGGCCACGAATGTTGGATCCGTCAGCCAAGTTGACACTTGGCTAACGGATAAAATATTCATGGATAAGGTCACTCGTATACGTCAGCCAAGTGAGAAAACCTTAGCCATGCATGTTACATCCATCAGCCAAGTGATAAAACCTTAGCCACGCATGTTGCATTCGTCAACCAAGTGAGAAAACCTTAGTCACGCATGTCCCAGCCGTCACCCAAGTGATAAAACCTTAGTCACGCATGTTGTATCCGTCAGCCAAGTGATAAAACCTTAGCCACGCAAGTTGCATCCGTCAGCCAAGTGAGAAACCTTAGCCACGCATGTTGCATCCGTCAACCAAGTGATATGTATCTGTTGGTAAAGTGAACCAGTGTACAATTTTTATACGAAATCATTTATATTAATCCAATGAACATATCGACATAACACATGAACCTGTATGAAACAATCGATATATAAGCAAAAAAAAATAGTTCATAGATAATGTGTTTTGCAAAAGTACATTGTTTTAACAAACCATTAATCATCCGAAAACTTCCACAACAAAATACATAAATGCATAATAGAGTTATGAAGCAAGCAGATTTCTGATAACACGCTCTTGCATTGCTATCAAATCTTCCATCCATTCAACAAAACGTCTAAACCACACATGCTCCTCTATAGCTTGAAGGTCATTCTCCTGAACTTCGTCCAACAACGGAGGCCTCTGCAGCAGCCTACACCATCAGGGAGTGGAGGAAGGTCATCACCTTTCTCACGCATCAGGCGATGAATATAGTCGAAGCGTTGATGTCCTTCCTTGACTAGTCGGTCATACTGTTGCAACCACGCTGGGACAGCTGCAGCGTTGGTTCTTTGTGGATCAGGTATTGATACTACTGTTCCTGCATTTTCACGGCGACGCTACCTACGCTCGAGCCGAGAATGAAAGTTTGGTTCCATCCTGACTCAAAGAACATATTACAATTATAACCAATCCCAAATAATTAAGTCAAAGCATATGGAAGTAATATCCATAAAACTAACACTTAATTAATAAAGTGAAAAAAAATTAAAAAAACGGTTAAAACACTCAAACAAAGTCATAGACAATGATATTCAAAAAAAGTCATCCTTAACACACATCCGTTAAATACTAATACATTAATATTCTAGCTAGGGCATCTAGTCTTCGAACTCGCGCTCCGCGTTGTCTTTCAGCCACTGCACATACACCCTTGCGTTATGCTTCGGGCCGCGCATGGAGGTGGCTCCATAAGATGTACGAGACTCTGAGATACCAACAACCCTTGCATGAACACGCCTAGCTCTTTCCTCAATATATATATACTTGAAACAAATGCAATGATTGGTTGTACATATATCTACTGTTTTTTCAGGTGGCATGTTCTTTTGCAGGCATTTTGTTTTCACTGTGACAGGCCACATGGCCAACAGATACACAAATCCGTCAGTAGGGACACTACTTGGCCGACGGATCCAAGGGCCAAAAACAGAGAGCAAATACTCTGTTTCGGTTTGAATTTCTTGCATAAACTCGTCAAATTGGCATGTTTTTGTATGTTCTATAGTTCATTAATTGTTTTACAACAACAAAACTACATATATGATGTGAAAGAGAATTACGGAAATCATATTTTAGAATTATTCGATTTTTTAATTTCTTTACCGACGGATGTAGTATATATGTGGCTAGGGTTCTAAACTTGTCTGACGGATGTGTATACGTCAGCCAAGTGCTACATATATGTGGGTAAAGTAGGTTGACTATTTTTTAAAAATTATTTGACCACAATATTCAAGATGAATTAACCGTTCGATGATAGCTTTTTTTACATACGGATACTAGTTTGGATAGTACATACGAGCTAAGTTGTCTTGATTATTGATATGCGCACGACCGACAAACGTATTGATTGAAATGGTCAGTTCCACTATGTGCATGAACATATTCAGTCCTACGGTAGTATAAGGTATGACGTTGTCTCGTTCATTTTATGTATGTGATATTTAAGAGTACTATATGATCTTATATTGGATATGAGGCATGCTAAGTACTTGTATCGTTCAATTATCAATAATACGATAATCAGGAAAGCTGACGTTTTTTGGTCAAAGTAAGTCAACTAAAGCTGGCCGACGGATGCATATATCCATCGGCCAGCTTATAAATTTTCGCCAAAATTTCTCTAAGTGTGGGTATTAAAACGTTGTCGTTTAACCCTGCCCGACGGATGCCTGCATCAGTCGGTAGAGCCCAAAAAACTAGGTCAAGACCGAATCGGCCTCCCTCTTTCCTCATTTCCCTTTTCTTCTTCATCGAGCCTCTCTCTCTTCTCTCTCGCTCTCCGAATCGTCGTCGACCTCTTCTCGCCCCAGCCTCCTCGTCTCCGACCAGTGCTCGTCGCTAACCTCTTCTCGCCCCAGCCTCCTCGTCGCCGACCAGTGCTCGCTCGAGCTTCCTCGCCGCCGACCTCTGCTCGCCCGATCCTCCTCGCCGCCGACCACTGCTCGCCCGATGCTCCTCTTCGCCGACCTCTTCTCACCCGAGCCTCCTCGTCGCCGACCAGTGCTCTTCTCCGACCACTGCTCACCCGAGCATCCTCGTCGCCGACCAGTGCTCGCCCGAGCCTCATTGTCGCCGACCAGTGCTTGCCACAGCCTCCTCGCCGCCGACACAGGCCAAAGCACCGCGCTCCTCTTCGAAAGGTACAGACTTGATTTCTCTCGAACCATAATCTAGTTTTCTGACATTTTTGTTTCCATACCCAATCTATTGTATCCAATTTTGTGCCTCCTGTTTCGTGTTTTTGATTCATTTTAAGGTTCTATTTCGATATTGGGTGTGTTTGTGTTTTGTCGTGGGAGTGGTGTGATCGATGAATCGGCTTTGGGTCTGCGTGTTTAGGGTTTTGAAGTAAAGAGTAGAGAGGCCTGAATTGGGTGGTCCAGTAGTCATTGTGTTCAATTGTTGTTGTAAGTGAATAATGTAAATAAATGCCGATTTTTAGTGGTAGCGCTTTAATCCTTGATCTATAGTACCCATGAATACATTAATAGGCTAGCTGAATTTTTGGATGCGTGAGGATTCACATGATGATGATGATGATGATGATGATGATGATGATGATGATGATGATGATGATGATGATGATGAT